>JAASFE010006024.1:13048-108992 GCA_013365205.1 Pseudocercospora cruenta
GGGGCTCCGTCCTCGGACCACTCCTCAGGCTCAAAGCGGGCAATTGCGACCTCAACTCCTACACACTTTCTTTGACAACACAACATCGCACATCGCCCTTTCCGATCCTTGCGCCTGCTCTTACCGCTCGTCACTCGCTACGACAGCTCACCTGGACGCCATCGCTTCCGCGACACGAGACCTTCCACGCTCATCATTGGGTCCGCCAACCCACAATATGGCAACCATGGATGCGAAGCAACTCTACGACACGGGCAAGCAGATTTCGAAGGCGATCGAGTCTGGCGACACTTCGGCGACCATTCTCCAGCTTCTCGCGCCTCTTGAGCAGTTCAAGGCCACTGAAGATCTGCTCCGGCAGTCGAAGATCGGAGTCGCTGTCACGAAGCTGCGCCAAAACAAGGACCCCAAGGTCGCCTCGACAGCTACGACCCTCGTCAACCGGTGGAAGCAAGAAGTCAACTCGAAAAAGAAGCGGCCAGATGGTACAGCGAGCCCCGCGCCTGCCGGCAAAGCAGCTCTCAACGGCACGAACGGTCGTAGCAGTGGGACAAACTCCCCAGCACCAGCGTCGAAGCCTGAGATCAAGAAGGAGCAGCGCGCAAACAAGGTGGATCCGGAAAAGCGTAACACCAAGACCGATGGTATCGATCACGAGGTCACTGGCGATCGAGCACGTGATGGATGTCTGAAGCTCATGTACGACGGCATCGCTTACTTGTCCGATGAGTCGCCAGACGCCATCTTCGACGTCGCGCGCAAGGTCGAGGTGGCTGCATTCGAACACTTCAAGAACCAGACAAGCCCGGAGTACAAGGCCAAGATGCGCAGCCTGTACCAGAATCTCAAGATGAAGGGCAACACTCTTCTCCGCAAAGACGTCTACACCATGAAGATCACACCCAAGCGCTTTGTCGCAATGACTTCAGATGAGCTGAAGTCGGAAGAGATGCGGAAGGAAGACGCGGCTCTCGAGAAGGAAAACATGAACAAGGCCATGACTGCTCAAGAAGAGAAAGCCATCTCCACGACGTACGTGATGCTATGCCACTCTTTTCCATTTCCGCCCTGTGCTCTCGTCGCTTTTCGACGGAAGCGCAGGGTTTCTTTGCTTTCGGACACTTGCTGACTAAGCGTGAAACAGATTCCAGTGCGGCAAGTGCAAGCAACAGAAGGTCGCATACAGCCAGGCTCAAACCCGTTCAGCTGATGAGCCGCTTACTACGTTTTGCGAGTGCACGGTCTGCGGAAACCGCTGGAAATGTAAGTTCTCGAACTAACTCCATGAGACCTGCGACTCTATGGCAAGGAATGCTAACTGTGCCTCTTCTAGTCTCTTAGCAATCCGGAGTCAAATCGACCATCGGCTGGAAAACGGGAGTCCAGGCTTGCGTCTGCTTCCATGCAGTCGGTCAGGCCGTGCGGTCCATCGGTATCTTTGGCGTTTGGAAGACATACTACTAGAGAGAAGGCATGTGCTCAGGTAGTATCACATGCAAATCACGAGTCATGAAACTTCTATTCACCTGCTGTATTCCCAAGCATAATTTAGCACTAGCGCCCGAAAAGCACGGACGATGTTCCCTCTGCCGTGTGCACGACCTTATAAACTTTCAGCTCCGACTTCTATACTTCTTCTCAACATACCCCACGACACTCGACAACCACTGACCGGCCCACCATCCTCGAAAGTCGCTGCGACACCCCGCGGAATTTTACACTCGCTTCTGATCTTTTCAACTACCAAATAAGTTAAGGCATCGGCGAGCGCGCTGCGACACATCGATACGTCGTAAATACCGCGCGGCCTTTCTTCCTTTACGCAGCAATAATGAGCTACTTCGACGTCGTCCATCAAGCCCCGGGCTCCGCTGCTTCTCAGGCTGGAACCGAACGTTTCCAATACGATTCTATGCCGATGGGCACGGGCTCCCGAGCATATACACCCGTTGGGATACCTGCCGCAGCCGAATCAGCTACACGGAAGCGGCCGCGTACTGACGCTGCAGCCGACACCTCTTCAGTCGGTCAAGTTCCGAACTCTTTCGTCTCTCGCCTCTCGGACATGTCGCGAAATGCGCCCACGCTTTGCGACTTCACCATCGTCTGTGGTGAACGAAGCTGGAAAGTCCACCGAGTCATCTTGTATCTGCATTCCTCCGTCCTCGGAAAAGCCTGCAGTGGCGACTTTCAAGAAGCGCATACTGCCACTATTGATCTCTCAGAAGACCCTGACCTCGCTGTTGAGTCAATGGTCGATTACATGTACAACTTCGACTACGACGTCTGCTTCAGCCTATCCAAAGCTCCCACACTCAGCACTCATGTTGAGGTTGCGATCATTGCGGACAAGGTGAGTCGGAAACGTCGATCTACGTAGACTTGTTTGCTGACTAGAACACCAGTATGACATCACGGAGCTGCATCAAGTCGCCTCAAAGAAGGTCGAGCGCTGGCTACGTGACGACTATGTGAACAATGAGGTAAGCGAACTCGACAATGCATAGAGAGCATTGCATACTGACAGGCTATAGGAGCTTACAAAAGCCGCTGAAGTCGCCTACGATGCACCAGGACCGACAGCTGAGATTCGCAGCTACATCGCCCAGGCCGCTGCCCGCAAGCCAGACGCCTTCTTCTCAAAGGAAGCCGAGGACTCTCCGTTCTCGAAGCTCATGGACAAGCAGCCGATGTTGGCAAAAGATATCGCTCTTGCCGCTGTGGCATCTGCTTCCGCTTACCGCCAGCAGAGTCAAGGTCTCCCCTTGTGTCCAAGCTGCAAGCAGCCCTTGGCAAAGTCGGTCCCAGCAGGATCTGTCACTTGCTGTCTACTCTGTCGCCATGTCTTCCGGGCCTAAGGACCCGAACATGAGCATACAGGATCTCAATTGCAGCCGACAGCGAGGCAGAGTAAATGCTCGCTGGGAGGATCACAAAAGACATTCATCTTAGCCTTACGATATTCAAAGCACCCCGTACTTGTGGGAGCGTAAAGATTCGCTACCGTAGAAGGTCACATGCTGAATTGGTATTCGAAGATATGAGGAGCTGTACATGACCTGTAGCAGCAGGCGTTTCTGATTAGATTGAGACACATTGGCGCATGAGCGGAGCATATATATTGATCACATCATGGAGAAGAGTCAGATCCGCGGGCACCTCTCATTGAATTTGCGCATCGTCAGGGCCTGACCTTCTGGATCAGGTCATCCTGTGGGATGCAGCATCTCTGAAGAATGGTGAATGAACTGGCCGCAGTGTTAGCCTACGTTGTTCCCGTCGATTGGATATCTCGCTGCTTTAACGGTTGATCAGCAGTCCAACTTTCCAGTCAGCCAGTGAGACACGGAGCATCTCTGAGGAGTAAGGAATGAACTGGCTGTACCTTCTCCCACATTGTTGCCGTTACTTGGATGCCAGCATATGCATATAGATCCATATCAGTGCTAGCGTGAACTCTCGACGCCACAACGACCTCATTGCTCTTTCCCATCTTTCTCTCATGCATTCATCATCGTGTTTCTCATCAACAACAACATCATGTCCTTCTCACGTCGGCGCTGCTGGTGTTCTGAACCTTATCAGAGGATAATTGAGCAATATCGACCGCCGCAGTCCAGCTACAATGCTTGCGACAAGCCCTTCAGGTTCATGGACCTTCCATCTGAAATGCGAAATGTTGTATACGAAGAGCTGCTACTGTTGAGGCCCGGTATGCTCTCCTGCTGGCCTGAGATCTTAGCGGTTTCGAAGCGAATCAATAAGGAGGCTACTGGTATCCTATACAACGACAACGTCTTTGAGGTCAAGTTCTACTGGAGTAGCATACACGTGCTCCAGCTGCATTGTGCCGGGACCGACATAAAGAATTACGGAGCTGGAAGCGAGGACAGACCATATTACCTGCTCGACAAGTCGTGTCTCAAGTTTCCGATATTTCTGCAAAGTGTATCAAGCATAAAGATATGTGCTCAGAGCTTGATACTTTTGCATGAGATACGTCCGGCTGCCATGCAGAACCTTCTTTACGCTGTCTGTGTCTTTCTGGCACCCGAAAATCGTGTCAAGTCTCTAGAGATTGATCTTCGAAACATTCGAAACGTTGATATATATCCGGACAATCCAACCCTCTCGATTGACACTTATCCTGTGAGATTACTTCGTGGACTGGAGAAATTGACAATCAATGGCGCAAATGTTGACCTGAAAAAATACTATCAAACAGATCCAGAGGTGAATGGGCATGATTTGAAGGCGAAGTGCGACAAGCTGCTGCGTTGGACCAAGGATGGTCTCTATACAATTCCTGTCGGTTTCATGGCGGAGAATCCTATCAGCCCTGATGAGCGACGCTTCCGCTTTCAAGTCGGCACTGTCGCTCAATATCTTGTCGATCCCGAAATCGCACGAAATACTCGCAGCATTCCGAACGAGATCAGCGAGGAGAAGGCTCCCATGTTGGCTGAGATGTTAAGAGCATTGACCGATCAGTCAGCCGTCATGAGCACCTCCGCAATTTGGCCTCTGATAGAAGATGTCTTCCACACAGACATCGATCAGAAGCTAGCAGATCTCCAACTCGGGCTAAAGACGCCTTTTGAACTTGCCATCAGCTGGGCAGCATGTCGACGTCGAGCCATGCGTAAGAACGTGGCGTTATCGATGATGTTTCACGACAACAGACCAGAGGAATACGAAAGCGATGGTGGCGAAAATTCTGATCATGATGAACGCCACGAGCCTGAAGACAACGATAGTTCTAAACAGGCATGAACGCAGCCTGATCCTGTACCGCTCTTCGATATCCGGGTTGCATTACCATTTTCGGATATCTGGACCGGACAATAATCAGGCACGACTTCAATCTGATCTGAGCGCAAGAAATGCATCACAGTGATGCCATGCTGAACACAAATATCAGATCAGAATTTAATGCCTGCAAAGCCAAGCCTGCAAGCGCGAATCATGCGCAGGGTATATGAGCTTTACTTCCTCTCTCAGAATTTCTACCGCATGACGACAACCGACTTGTATCACGAAGCGGAGGCAATCGCGAATATCAAGTAGTAGAAGAGTGCTCTCTGCACAACTGGGGCAAGTATCGAATGCGCTCTTTCCTACACATCTCTGAACACAGCTTCCTCGCTTGCTCGACTTTGCTTGCTTCAACAGTCTGATTGCTTTCAACCTTGACTCAACCAGCTCGCACCAGCTCAGCAAATCAAGGCAATATGAGCCGTGCCAACAGCATTAGCCATTATGGAGCGGCAGATCATCACCAGAGAAGTACTCAGCATAGTTCGAGTAGTACCGACAACCTCCTCCGCCCGAACACCGATGATAACATCAGACCCGTCTCGAGCTCATCGAAATCCTCGGGAAACCCAGAAGACATCATCAGACCCATCTCAAGCTCATCAAATCCAGAAGACATCATGAACGCATCTGAGATGCAAGCAAAACTCGCCGAAGGTGTGCAAACCCGATCCCAGAAATTCGGGAAAGATTGGGAACCTTTTCGCCATGATCCTTCCCTCGAGTGCAAAAGCGATGCCACCTCTGGTGCAATTTCCTGGTTCAATCCAACTTCGGCGTCATATTCTCGAGCTCGGGTCCTAGGCGGTGGAGATGGCCCATACGTCGACGATGAAGAAAATTTGTTGCCTGCGCACCTCGGGTATAAATGGACATCTCGAGATAATCGGAAAGGTCAGTATACCGACGGGTGCGAAGGCATGATTCCGCCGGGTGACAGCAGGGCACGCTGGTCTCAGCTCTTGCTTTTGGAGCGCATGCCCTCTCTTATTTTCGAGATACATGCTGACACTCGTACCCTTCGCTTTTAGGTCGACACACACTTGTCGTAACACAAGCTGCGTTGGATGATGAGAGGATTAATACACCGCCGAGGAGTGGGAGTTTCAAAGCGATCAAAACAGGGATTGAGAGGATGTTCACGGTCGCTCCATTGAGCAACATCTCCTGGTGAGTATGCTCTTGTGTATTAGGCATGACTGGTGAGACTGAGCCAGCGTTGTCAGAGATGGCAGCACTGTCTCAGCGTGATGTCTCGGAGTGCCTATTATTCGAACCATTGCTGACCCAATGCTTCCAGGTGGGTCGCCATAATTTTCACAATCGGGAGCGTTTTATGGATCATATCCGCAACATTCAGTCTTCTGAGTTACGATCCCACGACTTCGTTTCCAGGACAAACACTATACGGTGGCGGCATCACAGCATTCATCGGCTCCGTCGTCTTCGTCATCGGCAACATCTTCCTCTTCCTCGAATCTTTCAACGATAACCGCGTCGGCTGTTTCGGATGGGAAGTCCAACCCATTCTGGATGGAAGATTGACTGAAGATGGAAATGAGAAGGTATTTTGGAGATTGAGACCCGTGGAAGCGGATTGTAAACATGAACATCATCATCGGAGTAGAGGAGCGAAGAGTTGGGTTTGGGTGCCGAAATGGAAGGATGTGAAAGAGCATTATATTTTCGAGATTGGGTTTATTGCGGCAGGTATCCAGGTTGTGAGTGCGCTTGTATTCTTCATCTCGGGTGTTGCGTCGATTCCGGGGATTTCGGATCGTTTGACGAAGCCTTTGATACATGGGGTGTACTGGGGTCCGAAGTTGATGGCGAGTTGCGGGTTCGTGGTTGCTGGGTTCTTGTACACGATTGAGACGCAGAAGAAGTGGTGGAAGCCGGCACCGCGTTCACTTGGCTGGCATATTGGGTTGTGGAAGACGATTGGTGCCATTGGTTTCCTGCTGCTCGCTTGTTTCGGGTTCAATCAAGCTCAGTGGGCGCAATATCAGTCCACCGTTCATTGCGTCTGGGGTTCTTGGGCATTCTTAATTTCGAGCGTTCTCAGATGGTATGAATGCTTGGAGCAGTATCCTGTGGAGGTGCTGAAGTCTGATACGGCAGATTTGGAAAAGTTGTAGCGAACAACGCTTATTGATCAGTCGCTTGATCGCATGGGCCCAAAGTGCAGTACAATTGGCTACAAGAATATCCACGGCTTGATATGTCTCCTGGAGCAGTTCCTCCAGATACTCTGAATTGATCATTTGCGAGCTTATGATGAGGCTGAAATGGACTGCAAGGCCGATAATAGCACTTTCAATGTCAGTGCTTAGCGAGCGGCTTTGGCAGACAGGCTGACAGAACGAGGTGAGAGCCATATTTAAGAGAGGCCAGTCTCTTCTGCCACTTCATCAAGCAGTGGTGACTCCTCTTGTACCACGTTCCCCATACATTGCTCGGTACTCTGCTCAGTGCAGAGTCGACACTGCGTCCTACCAGTCAACAATCCACTGGCTCGCACCACTTTCCCAAAACTCGTCACAAGCGGCCTTCAGTCCATAATTGTTGCGCAGGTCATCGATCTTCAGAGGCTCCCTAGTCAAGGGATCCGTGTGCGTTCGCTTCAAATGCTCATAAATGGTGGCGCGTTCGTACGAGTGGCCATTCTTGGTGATGACCGGATCATGCATGGGCTCAAAAGTGATCATATCCACCAGATGATCCGGAATTTCTCGAGGCTTGTGATTTTTGGGATCTGCTGCTTCGAATAGTGTTCGTAAAGTCGTGAGCTTCTTCTCATGGTTCGAGTTGATCTCCTGACTGCGTTCCGAAGCCTCGATAGTCCCGAGCTGTCCTGAATGCAATTGGTTTGCGATATCGTCGAGTTCACGCTGTCGATTCTGCTCCAAAGTCTCCTCGTATTCTGCTCGTAAATCGCCCTGTCGTCGGAGTCGCTCTCTGTCGCGGGCTCGGAACTTTTCCTTCTTGCAGCGTAGCACAAATTGGGAGAATGTTTGAAGATCTTGGGATGTCACTTTGGTCGCTGGTGCTGGGTGAAGGACTTGGTCGTAAGCTGTCAGTGCTGATGAAAGTGCTTCATGTGGGTGATGCATTGCTAGTTGTGCTTGTGCTGTAGACGTCGTCAGCCATCGCATATGCACAACCGACAGGGGTGGCTTGGCAAATTGAGTGCCCAGCCTTGTTGGCCCAGCCTTTCGTCGGAGTGGCGAATGTGAGCAAGAAATAGAAAGGAAGACAGAGTTGGTCAGAAGGCATACAGCGAGACCATGACAGCATGCCTCCAAAGTGGACTCCTTACATACCCAAAAAATAGTATGCCTTGTGATTCTGCCCCTGCCCGGTAATCTCGATCGACTTTAGGCAATCGTTGACCGCATCATCCCATTTCTGCAGTTTTAATCGTACATTGGCGCGATTTGTGAAGATGAGTTGATTGCGACTGTACTTCTGTACTGCTTGTGTGTACAGATTCTCTGCTTCTTGATAGTCGCCGGCTCGAAATGCAAGGTTGCCCTTCTCTTTTAGTTGGTCGGCGAGATACGACATGGCAAGAGCAGCGCCTCAAACGTCAAAGGAACCAAGGCTGAAGGGCGACAGACGGCAACTGAGAAGCCAAAGGGCGAAATGATAATCTTAAGTTGTTTGTTGCCAGATGAACTGCGAAGGCGATCTCGTGGTGGAAAGGCAGGACCCCGCTGAATGCCGTTTTCGGCTAGCGCGACCGAAATAGACTTCGGATGTTCATTCACTTCTAGACGATTCTCTTGCTTGCTAATGCAGCATGTGATTGCTGTGAGTACGGTGCCTTGCAGATGCGGACAATACTCATGCATGCCTTTCTACCATCTGCAGAAATGTCCGAATAATTGAGGAGATTAGGCACTTTGCTACAACTTTCCATCGATCGGAATCGAGCTTCAATCAACCTTGGCGAGAGTGCGCCCACTGCTAATCCCGTAAAAACAATATGTGCGGACATCGCCTACCTCTTGAGCCAGCGTTGAGGCTTCCTGTTGCTTGTGTTGTTCGTGTTCGTTTGCTCACTGATGATGGTAGCACTTCAACCTCTCCAGTCAGGGACAAGCCGGGTGCTTGGGATGTGGCTGAATTGGAGGGGTTCAAAGTGTTGGAAGAGGCCGAGGATGGCTGGAGATGTCAGCACTCGATTGCAGACTCACATACCAGACGCCGGTATTTGCTGAATGAGATTCTCGGGACCAAAGACATACAGTAATCGTATTCGCTCGTTCTAAATTCTGACGTCTGGCGGATCAGCAGGAGCACGCGTGGCTGACATGTTGCGGTTGGCTTCAAACGTTCCCCGAACCAACTCCACTGGCTGGCGCCGATGTATTGATGCTTCCACAAGGCCGAAAGACCTCACTCGTCCGCCGACCCATCCTACTCTTCTTCCTCTGCCTGGCTGCAATTGTGGCTCTATACACTGTGCTCCCGCGCATGCGAGCATTCGTCCAGCAAATTGTCGTACCAAAAGCTCCCTTTAGCTTCGTCCAACAGCGCCCCATCATCACAAGCACCAGCATGGGTTCAGCATTTAAGAAGCCGCCGCAGGCGCCACCGACCTTCACGCATACACCAGAGACGATTCTCTCCGATACAAAGCGCCTGATAGATAACAGCAAGGCTCTGCAGGACAAGATCGTGAGCGAGGTCAAGCCAGAAGATGCCACTTTCAAGAATGTGCAGCTGCCCTTCGCGCAAGATGACAATCGCATGTCGCTCGAGGCGCACATCATAGGCTTCTACCAGGCCGTCTCTACAGATGCCGCGATTCGCGATGCCTCAACAGAGGCGGAGAAGCAGATGGACGATTTCTCCATCGAGGCATCCATGCGCGAGGACATCTTCAAGCTTGTGGACGCTGTCTACAAGAAGCAGAAGGACGACCAGAGCCTTGACGCAGAGAGCAGAATATTGCTAGAGAAGGATCACAAAGGCTACATTCGCATGGGTCTCGGCATTCCAGCTGGCCCAAAGCGCGACCGCTTCAAGGAGATCAAGAAGCGACTATCCGATCTAAGCATCACGTTCCAGAAGAACCTGAACGAGGAGAAAGGCGGAATATGGTTGACTCCTGAAGAACTGGATGGCGTTCCTGCCGATGTGGTGGAGGGTTTGATGAAGGGCAAGGACGGCACACCTAGTGAGGGCAAGCTCTGGCTCACATTCAAGTACCCGGATCTCTTCCCAACGTTGAAATACTGCAAAAATGAGAAAGTGCGCCAGCAGGTGTTCGTCGCAAATGAGAACAAATGCCCGGACAACGTTGAGCTATTCAAGGAAGCCATCGTTCTTCGCGACGAGGCCGCGCGCATTCTGGGCTACCCAAATCATGCTGCTTTCCGCATCGAGGACAAGATGGCAAAGACGCCAAAGACCGTGGATGACTTCCTTGGCGACCTCCGTACCAGACTCGCACCAGGTGGATTGAAGGAGATTGAAAAGCTAAAGGCCCTCAAGAAGGAAGTTACTGGCAAAGACGACAGATATTACCTCTGGGACCACCGCTTCTACGACACTCTCATGCTCGAGCGCGATTATCAGCTTGACCAGAACAAGATTGCTGAATACTTCCCTCTTCAGACCTCCATTGCTGGAATGCTTAACATCTTTGAAGACATCTTCGGGCTACAATTTGTCAAGATTGAAGGGGAGCACCGCGATCAAATCTCGCCATCCGGCAAGGGCAATGATATCGTCTGGCATGAAGATGTGCAAGTCTTCGCTGTGTGGGATGATGCAGGTGAAGGTGGCAAGTTTGTCGGCTACCTTTACCTTGATCTGCATCCGAGAGAGGGCAAGTACGGTCATGCCGCCAACTTCAATCTCCAGTCTGGCTTCATCAAGGAGGATGGGTCGAGACGCTACCCTGCGACCGCACTAGTGTGCAACTTCAGCAAACCATCTCCAAAGAAGCCCTCGCTCCTAAAGCATGACGAAGTGGTAACCTTGTTCCATGAGCTCGGTCACGGTATTCATGATCTGGTCTCGCGAACGATCTATAGCCGATTCCATGGCACCAACACAGTCCGCGACTTTGTGGAAGCACCCTCACAGATGCTCGAAAACTGGTGCTGGGCTCCTTCGCAGCTGAAGTCACTCTCTAAACACTGGTCTTACTTGTCGCCAGAGTACGAGGCGGCATACAAGGCGTCGGCCAGTGGATCAGAGAAGCCATCCGAGACCATCCCAGATGATCTCATCCAGTCAATCATCAACACTCAGCACGTCAATGATGCACTCTTCAACTTGCGACAGCTTCATTTCGGCATCTTCGATATGACTGTCCACGAAGCACCTGACCACACGTGGGTCAAGAATCTTGATGCGAGCGAGACCTACAATAGGCTTCGTCATGAAATCAGCAAACTGGACGGACCTGAAGCCCTTGGCGAAGACCTGCACTGGGGCAATGGACAAGCTACCTTCGGACACTTGATCGGTGGTTACGATGCCGGATACTATGGCTACCTGTCAAGTCAAGTGTACTCCTCGGACATGTTCTACACCGTGTTCAAGAAGGATCCCATGAACAAGAAGGAGGGCAGACGATACAGGTAAGCTACATGATATCGACGATTTTCCGAAAATACAGCTAATCAGTTTGCAGACACACTGTGCTCGAGAAGGGTGGGTCTCAAGACGAGATGCTTACGCTTGAGCAGTTCCTCGGCCGAGCGCCGAGTACGGAAGCCTTCTACAAGGAGCTCGGTCTCTCGTGAATTCAGAAAGCAGTACTAGGAACTGAAAGTATGCTGCTCGATTCGTCCACCTCATGCGCTGCCGACGATCGCTCGCAACAAGCGCGAGCCGTTCCTCGGGCCAAGTCCGTCACACACCATCAGCCCTGTGCCAAGGTCTCAGTGCATTTACAAGAGAACAGCGACGATGCTATGTAAAAGTGGAGAGTGCGACATATAGAGCTGGGATAGTAACACATATGTATGTGGCGGTTACGAATGAATGTACTATGTGGAACGTGGCTGCGACGTCCTGTGCTCCCTTCTCCGCAAAGCTGACAACACAGATCTAGCAATCTGCAGTCACAAATCAGCTCCATCTCCACTCTCAATTTGCCAATGCCACAGATTGGAACTCGAGGTGCAGCTATTTCGGCCAATTCCGAGCGGCTCGTGAGCGTGAAGGTGGGAATAAGCTTTGCAGCTGAATGCAGAGCAACCAGCCCGGGCTTGGCGGAGCTGTGCCTGCGTTGATCATCGACGACAACAGTTACACGCAGGGTTCAAAGATGTGTTGCAATAAAAAGATGAAGAGCCCTATTCCCGACTGCTCACCTTTGGGAGATCCGAAAAGCAGATCGGCGGGATCTTGATCACTACCTACCAACATTCTTCGGCCTGGAACCCATAACCTTCACCAACTTCTCCCATAATGCGTCCTCTAATCCCTCTCTCCCTAACCTTAGCATCGGCAATCCCAAGTTTCTCCAAACCTCATCGCCACTGCAAAGAATCCTACACCTCTCCCGGTCGGCCCTCCAAACGGGCTTGGAACGACCTCAACACCACCCTGTCCGGCTCTCTCCTCTCTCCTCTCCCTCCTGTCGCAGTTTGCGACCCGAATCTTCCAATCTACAACACCACACTATGCACCAAAGTCGCGGACGACTGGCACTCTCCAGCATACTTCAACAAAGATGCTATCAGCGCTCATCAACCCTTCTGGCAAAACGACGCTTGTGTCCCGCCCGCACTATTTGGAGGAAACGGAACTTGTGATCTGAGGCCCTTCAGTAAGTATGTCATCAATGCTACGAAGATAGAAGATGTCGTGGAAGGTATCAAATTTGCAAGAAAGCATAATTTGAGGGTTGGGATTAAGAATACTGGACATGATTTCTTGGGAAGGTAGATGCATCTGTGGAAGAGAAAAGATTAGTAAAGCTGACGAAGATGAATCAGATCTTCGACGCCGGGATTTTCGATTTATACCTACGGCTTCAAGGATATTGAAGTCCTGGACAATTTCATTCCGAAGTCATGCTCGAAGAAATTTGAGCCGTTGAAAGCGGTCAAAGCTGGTTCTGGAGTCATATTCTCAGAACTTTACAAAGTCGCTGATGAGCATGATTTTGTCGTTTCTGGTGGGATTGAACCTAGTGTCGGTCTAGGAGGCTGGTTGACTTCTGGTGGCCATGGACCCGTGGGAGCGATTGTTGGTTTGGGTGTTGATGATGTTTTGGAGATGGAAATTGTGCTCCCGAGTGGGAGGTTAGCGATTGCGAATGAGTGTGTTAACAAGGAACTATTCTGGGCCATGAGAGGTGTAAGTTCATCGAGTTGACTGGAGGGTTTTGACTGATGTGTGATTCAGGCCGGCTCTTCGACTTTTGGAGTCATGATATCTGCGACATTGAAGACGTATCCGATGTTCGAGACCAACACTTTTTCGCTCGCGTTTCAATCGATCGATGGTTCGGAGAAGAGTCGAGGGGCTTTCTTCTCGCTTGTTGCGGATCTGTTTGAAGAGCTGATTTCTTGGTCTGACAATTATATCAATGGATACATCACTTTCGGTCCAGCCGCTTCAGCTCAAGAGATCAGTCCTGATGGGTCGCTCGAAGGATCAGGATATTCTACTTTCGTCGCTGATGGTGGACCAATGAAGTTCAGCTTCGGTGGCTTCGGACATAATCGTTCGAAGGAGAGTCTTGATGTGCTTCTTGCGCCTTTTGTGGCCAGGCTGAATGCTACTGAGGGTGTCAATGGGTCTCACAGCTCTGTCCATCTCGATCGTGTCGCGGAAATTATGGGGAGTGTTGTGATCCAGAGTGGTTACAATTATGTCCTGACCAACCGGCTATGGTCAAAGAAGGAGCTGCTTGACAAGGATGGTTTGATCAAGACATTTGAGGAGTTGAGTGGCATCGGTGTTGGTGCGACATTCGTCTCTGGACCGGCGCTCAGAGATCATAGTAAGATCGCAACGACCCCTGTCAGTCCAAGTTGGCGGGACTCGTATGTTATACTGAGTAAGTTGCCGATGCACAACTATCTTCTGACCGTTCTTGCTGACCTCGATCCAGCGACCGGCCAGCAATGGAACCCTCAAAACTTCACTCGTCAAGCAGAAATCCTGGACAGCAATACCAATATCTTCGGGAAAGCCATACGAGAGCATTCTCCTGACATGGGCGCATATCTAAACGAAGCGGACCCCTACGATCCCGACTATCCAGAAGTCTTCTGGGGTGAGCACTATCAGAGACTGCTCAAAATCAAGCATCGTCTTGATCCTGAAGGTGTCTTTTGGTGCCGCCCATGTATGGGTGGAGAGGAGTGGGAGGTTGAACAGTCAACGGGACGTATTTGTAGAGCATGATGCATTGTATTTGTCTTTGTGATCTTGCATCAGTGTATCCTCGTAGATGGAAAAGACTGACCAGTTCCGATTCCAACGCCATTACGTAGGAGACAATGCGGCCAAAGCCATGGCAGAATACGAGAAGCGAGATGCGTGAAAGCAAAAAGAAGTCGCTGCTTCACATCTCTCACGAGAAGAGCAAAAAAAAGGCGTTGGCTATTGAGTTTCTTTCTCCCCCTGGTTTGATGTTAGAACACTTTGGATTCGCCACAATCATTGGTGGTCGTTGTTACCAGATAGGCTCGAACTGAAGGGAAAAGTCAGTCGAGTTTACATAATGTTTGATTCAGAGTCGGGTCGTACCTATCAACCTCCCGATACCATTTCTCATGAGATGAGTAACAGTCGAACGCGCTAGCCAATTGCGCCATGGGGGATATCTCTGCTGTGATTGGCTGTGAAGAGATCAAATCTGGATATATAGCCTCATCATTGCTTCTAGGAGACGACATCGTCACATCTAGCTGATTTCATAATCCTCTGGACCTGTCTGGTGTCTCAGTGGCAGTGAGGCTTGTATGGGAGTACGATGCGAGGCATTGTCGTAGGAATGTGGTTGAAGAAGCCTTCAACTTCTTGGCTTTGCTTGGGACGGCGCAAGTCTGGCTGGGGATGGCTCCAGCTGCTCCTTATCACAACACCGTAAGCCCGGCATTCACAGCAGCGGAAAGCCAGGAATTCGCACAGCGTAGATTGGTTCAACGTGAAAGCTGCTGGAAGGAAGACAAAGAATGAGTGATCAGCCTCGGCAAGCGTGCGTTGCTCGGAAAGCGCGTCCCCGCTGAGCTCCACGAGCAAAGCAATCAATACTGAGCTTCAGACGCATTGTTGACGTTCGGCGGGCCAGGCCAATTGCTCACAAATACTTGCCAAGTCGATCAATTGACGCCTTTAACAGTATTCGCAGCAAGAGAGCTCCCAGAGAGCTCCCATACCCAGATCATGGCACCCATAAGCTGGAAACCACACCTCGAGAACGAAGTTCCACCCACCAAACACACAGTAATCTCCTACCCAGCCGAAGGCGTCCTTCTCGTCCGCATAAACCGACCCAAAGACCTCAATTGCTTGAACACAGAAGCAAATGAAGAGCTAGAACAGATATGGCGGTGGCTAGATTTGGAACCCGCCTTCGTTGTAGGCATAATCACAGGTACTGGTAGAGCTTTCTGCGCTGGAGCAGATCTAAAAGGTAGGAAGAAGACACAAGAGATGAGGTAACATACTGATATCGATCGAATCAGAATGGAACTCTTTAAATAAGAACAATCAGCCGAAGTCTATCTCGGGCAATGGTTTTGGTGCCTTGTCGAGGCGAAGTGGAAGGAAACCGATCATCGCAGCCGTGAATGGCATCTGCTTTGGCGGAGGTTGCGAAATGATTGTCAACTGCGATCTTGTTGTCGCATCAAAGAAAGCTACTTTCGCTCTCCCCGAAGTCAAAGTCGGCGTTGTGGCTGCGGCAGGTGCTCTTCCACGCATAATCAGAACAGTAGGCCGACCGAGAGCTATGGAGATGGCATTGACTGGGAGGCCCGTGTCTGCGGAGGAGGCAATGGACTGGGGATTGATAAATAAGGTTGTTGGCGATAAGGAAGGCGAAGTTGTGGATGCTGCTGTGGAGTATGCGAAGATGATTGCGGCGAACAGTCCTGATGCTGTGATTGTGAGTCGGGAAGGAATCAAGTTGGGTTGGGAGGGTATGGGTGCCGAAGATGCTACGAGGATGGCACTGGATGTCTGGCAGCCGAGACTGCAGGCTGGGGAGAATATGAACGAGGGCGTAAGGGCCTTCGTTGAGAAGAGGAAGCCGAAGTGGAAAGGAGCGAAGCTCTAGTCGTTGGACATGTAATGTTGTTCGCTGGCGGTACACAGCTGTTGCGTTGTGCCAGTTCAAGGCGAAGACCTCAATCAAAGTGCTCAATCAAATTCCAGTCAAATCCTGGCTGCCCGCCGATGGACTTCACACCCTCAATCCTGCTCCCAGATTGCTACTTCCTCTTTCACGTAATATACTCGAAAGCTTTTGACGAGACATTGCATGCACAAACTTGTCATAGGCGGAGAAAGATTGCTATCGAGTGTGATCATAGCTCGCTGTCCGCCACGGCTGCTCTGCCAAAGCTCCAAGATGTCGCTCTATACAATATCAGACCTCACCTATATCTCACGCCGCCAACTGGCGCCATTAGTCCGCGAGCAGAACGCAGGTCTCGCTGTCATCGATGTACGAGATAGCGACTATATCGGTGGCCATATCCGAGGCTGCCAAAATGTGCCCACCGCGACTCATGATTATCGGATCCCGGAACTGGTACGGACGCTGAAAGACAAGGACACTGTGGTTTTCCACTGCGCTCTGTCTCAGCAGCGAGGCCCTTCTAGCGCGCTGAAGTATCTACGTGAGCGAGAGCGACTTCAGGGCAAGGATGCGGAGGAGAAGCAGAAGGTGTATGTTCTCGACGGCGGATTCTCAAAATGGCAGGAAGAGTAAGTAGCGCAGTCATCCAATCGCTAGGGAAAAGTCATGGTATCTGACTCCATTCTTATAGCTATGGCGATGACAAGGAGCTCACTGAAGGCTATGTCAAGGACTTATGGGACAATTACTGAACATCTTGTGGAGTATGGTTGTCAAAGACGACTGCGCCTTTCATGAAGACGACGATCTGCATCACTCATTGCCAGCGCAGGAGTGACCGAAACTGCCCACCACTTTCACATGCGACGTGGGACTGGCGACTGGAGTGCGCACGGTTCATGCTCTATTCGCAACTCCTGACAATAGCAAGCTTTGGAAAATTGTCGCTGTGCACCTATCAGAGGCCGTTCAAGATTTCACTTGATGCCCGTGCAGCAGATTGACAATAAGAAGCCACGACTCAAAATACCTATTGTACACGGCTTCTTCACTGTTGCAATTCTGAATCCTACTTAAGCCGCACTTCCTACACCAGAGCTTCAACATTTCCTTTCCACACATCTATTCCGACCACGAACATCAAACCAGCTCTCATCACATACACAAGAACCACCACTAGAAGCCCAGCCAACTCCGTCATGGATTCTCACCTGCGCCCGACCAGCGACCGCACCACCCTGCAACCCTTCATTGTCCAAGACTCAATGCATGAGTTCCGGCCTGTGACCCAAGCTCGAGTCGCGCTATTCTATTATCCCACCAAGGCCCATTACCAACTCCACCTCGTCGTACCAGCTTCTGTGCGCATCACCCAGTATCATACAAGCCGCAAATGCATTAGAGACGGTTTCTTCGACATCGAGGTGAGCTAGGTCCCAACAGGACTTCTACCCCAGAGCAGTGACGGCTGACGTCCAGACAGGTCGCGCCAATTCCAGGCAGTTCTGCAGTCTATGGGCTGAAAGTCTGCCTAGGTTGGGATGTAAGTGTCATCAGCCATCGTTTCTCTGACAGATCTGGTCGAGCCCGAACTCGTTGATACCGTACCGTCGCTGACTTTTGTTGTTAATTCTAGGTCAGCCTTCACATCACACATCGTCAGCAGCAGGCTCCAGCAAGTGTCGCAACCAAGAGCGGCACAGCTCAAGCCGTCCAGCAGACTAGGGCCGGGCAGCACCGCAAGCTTATGCGGGCATGCCCTTTCAAGCACCAGCAATGAGACCGTCGCCAGGCCATATGAGCATGCCCACCAATCAAGGGCCAGTTTCTACAAGAATCCCACAAGCTGCAGAGCGCCCGGATCCGGGCCATGCTGTTCAGCAGATCGACTTCATGAACCGTCAATTCTCCAGCTTGACGCCACGACCTGCCGTCGGTGGTGGTGATGGGCAGCAAAGTATGCCCACAGATATCTTCTCGACTCCACCGGTTCCTGGACAAGGCTATGCGCCAACACAAATGCCTCTGCCATCGGCTTCTCAGGGCGGAACCCAGTTCAGTAGCAATCGACCGGGCACACGTCCTCAACAGCGGCAGTTCAGCACTGGGCAGGCCACACAAAGTACGCCCACGCCAATTGGTCCAAGTGCTAAGAGTCGTGCGAGGACCGCCGCACCAACATCCTCACATACCTCTCATGGTCAGACCATGGACGCAAGAATTTCGCCGTCGGCTACCACCCATTCTCCGTCTGGAAAGAACCTGCACAGCACCTTCTTACAATCGAAGCAACCGGCCATTGATCTCACTCGCTCTGCTGGCAATCGTTTCAGTCCTGCGACCCCATCCAAGGTGACCAAGTCATCTCTCCAGCATTATTCTACCAGACGCGAGTCTGAGATGCACCCAAAGGCTTTCCGAGCCATTGCTGATCTATCCTCTCAACACGGATCCGTGGCGAAGGCTGTTGAGCCTTCGACCCTTCAACCATCTGAGCCATTCCAGGACATCTCGACTCCACAGGCTGCCCTCTCTGCCAATGCTGGTCAACAGGTCATCGAGATGTCAAGCTCCACCAGCACACTGCCATCTCAGTCCAGCTCCACCCTACAGGCCACATCAAGCACTGCAGAAGCATTTAATCCGGCCTCTGGAGAGAGCTTGCGCGAGCCAGCTGACGAAGAGATGGTGCCGCTAGGAGAGAATGATGACCTGTTTGGCGAAGAGTCTGAAATCGGAGACGATGACGATGATCATCCCGAAAATGACAACAACGTCAACGCTGAGCCAAAGGGCACACAATCGCCTTCTGTCAAGATTGGGCAGCCACCTGTTCAAGAAGAGACTCAGCCGGACCACAGTCAGGCATCCAATCAGGGCGGACACCTTCTCGACGGGTTCGACATGAGCAACTTCATTGTTGACGGCTATGATCCAAGCCAAATGCTCAACTCCGATTTCGATTGGGATAAGTATGATCTTGATCGGAACCAAGAAGTTTTCAACTCGGATGACTTGGTGCTGTTCCCTGAACTGCAATCCAATTCGAACAACCCGTCGCCATATGATGGCTGAGTGGAATGTTCAAGTCGTTACACTCAGCGGCTTCAGCACAGAAGTGAGCATCGAGGCGCCGGGTAACACATGCAGCACATCTCGAGATGATCTCGCTGTAGAGTGATCTAGTAGTGGTATTTCACATGCTGAGTATTTTGTGGAAGTCAAGGAAGGCCAAGAACACTTCAGCATATTTGGGTCTTTCAAATGCATACATATCACGGATACACAGCATTCTCTAGCTTCTTTTCTTTTCACCTTTTCACGGTTCTGTGAAGTGACAGGTCAAGTAACATGCCCAATCCCTCTGCTAAGATTCCTTCCGGGACAGATCAACTGTTGTGCTACCCGATTCGAGCCACAATCGATGTGCCGGACGTTGTAGCAACGAGAGCGAATCTAGGTGATCGTACTGACCACACTAAGACGAAGACTATCCTGACGACTCGTCATCGAGACTTCGAATCAGATTCATCCCCGCATCGTGCTTGACACCAGGGCACAGCATAGTTGAGACCGCGAGCCAGAATTATAGACGTAAAAAGTGTATGACCATGCAGAAGCATCACGACGGCCAGGTCCTTTGCGAAGACCACCGAGACAGAACGGCACAAGGCTGCTGCATCCACACGGCGCCCTCCGAAGAGGACTAAGCCATGCACATGCATGGATATCGACTGCGTAGCTGTATCTTGAAATTGGAGGTGGTATGTGTCAGTCATCACATCTGCCACGCTCGCTCTGCGCTCTGAGCGAGTGGACGTTCCGAGGCACTTACGTCTGTCTGCACATCATGATACCTGCAGCCTGAGGAGAGAGGATGAGATCAAACGAGCGGCCACAGCCGTATGCTTGTCATCGTCAATGGACAGCTCTCATTTAGTCATTGCTCGGATCTTGCTCTTCTGACCGGTCAAAGCATGGATTTGGAAATACAGGTGAGCTCACAACTGCCACCCACTCGGCATTTCCCAAACCTGATCATTTCTGAGATATCCACATTCCTCCACCATAACACCTCCATCTTTACCTTCCGTCAAGCACTTTCTCGAACTCGTCTCCTGAATGAGACCATAACGGCTGTAAATCCATTCCTTCTCGTTGCATTGCCCAAGTATAACATGACCATTCTCGACCGTAAGACAGCCCGGCTTGTCTAAAGACTTGATCCACGCACCGTTCTGCCCAACTTGCCAAATCTGCTCGACTGAACCATCGCATTTGGCGAAGCTGACAGTGCCGTTCATCGTGACGGTCAAGCAATGGAAAGACGCAGCGTTGAAAAGAAGGCCTGTCGGTATCCAATTCCAATTGCGAGCAGTGGCTCTCGGCCACATTCGAGGACCGTCATGGACGCTGATGCGATAGACTGCTGTGCCATGGCTTGGAACAGTAGCTTCGATCGAGGCACCGTGCTCTGCGGGGCTTACAGTGGAAGACTTTCCTGTCCATAGATCCTTGACCTCAAGCTTGCCTGGGATGCCGAATTTTGCGTATTGTGCTCCCATGGACCAGCCGATGCGGTTGATAGGCACCTCGATTGAAGCTGTACTACTTCCATTATTGAGGATGGTCAGAAGGCGATCGCCATTGGACAGTGATTTGGTCAGCACGTCCCAGGTCCCATCGTGGCTGACTAGAGTGGCTTGTAGACCTAAAGAATCTTGGTTGACAGCGATCAAATCCTTGTTGGTCAGGTAGTCGATCGTCTCAGAAGGCAAGTCTGGAATGTAGGCGCTTATGATTAGAGGTGCTGAGAAGGACGCCCAGAGAGCGAAGTGGCTTTTCTTCTCGTCGAGCGTCAAGTGTGGATCATCTGCGATGAGGAAGTCAGGATCGTTGTAGTAACCCTTCCGCTGCTCGCGCGCCACTCGCACTTCTTGGTCGTAGTTGGCCATGACACTTGTCCAGGGTGTCTTTGAGAGGCGATGAACAATGATGTCTTGGCTGTGTCTCGACAGTTCGCCTTTCTGGGGCACCCAGTTCATGACGGTAAACCTGAAAGATTGGGTGGTAAGTATCTTCTACAAAAGGAGCTATGCAATCTTACCAGTCAGTCAAGTTCGCTGATCCTACATCAAGAGATGGTCCTGCAAAATATGCTGGAGCAGATTCAGAAAAGATGAGCGGCCTGTCGGACTTGCTGAGGATCTCGTGCCAGTGGCCATATATCTCCTCATAACGTTCTTGGAGCGTTTGACCGGTCTTGTTGTACACATTGCATCCATCTAATTTGAGATAGTCAATACCCCAATCCGCAAATGTTTTCGCAGCCAGTTCCTCATAGCCGAGTGAACCTGGATAACCTCCACACGTCTCGTTGCCAGCGTCAGAGTAGATACCAAAGTGCAAGCCTTTCTGCTTCAGATATCGACCGAGCCATATCAAGCCATCCGGGAACAATGTCTCATTCCACTGCAGAGATCCATTGGCTGCTCGATCATAGAGTGGCCAGCAGTCGTCGATATTCACTCGATTGTATCCGGCAGCCAATAGACCTTTCGAGACCATAGCATCGGCAGTATCTGTGAAGAGAGATTGATTCCAATTACACTCAAATCGAGCCCATTTGTTGAAACCCATCGGAGGTGTTGGCAGAATATTTGGGTCCTCTAGCGAGGCGAATGCTGGTAAGACGAGCCCGCAGGCCGTCACTAGGACCCATATTATCCTCATCGCACACACTTGACCTGAGTGTGCCTGATTGTAAGCGTATATGATTAGTATGGAGTATGTCGAATAGAAGAACGTAAGCTACACAGAGAGCTCAAGCTTTCCGATTGTGCCTGAATGCATGGTTCCATGCCATCTCGGCCAACTCTGATGAGCATCGAGGTACCGGAGGAGCGACTGCTGCGCGGCATCCATCATCACGCAGAGTATAGATAGCCCACGAAGCCTATCAAGCACATCTGTGTAGAAGCTTAGCAGATCTTGGTGGAGAAGGTAGCATTGGAAGGAAGCAGGAACGGCGATGGGTATTCGGTCCTCCGGCGAAACATTTCGCCGATGTGACACCAACACGTAGCGCGCGTTCACCGAGCTCCATTCAAATAATCTTGAGGTCGTCCATACTGTATATCAAGACCGGTTGTTTCTGCCAATATGACCACTGAAGGACCGCATAAGCTCGCTCAGCTTCCTGGCTACGACACTGCGCCAGATGTATACGAGACAGGCGATGCCACGGACGGAGACACGACAACGAGCACGCAGCAGACGCATTCGCAAGTGCCGTCTGAGGCCTCAGACACCTCTGAAGAGGAGGATGACGCCGACAGCTATGGTGTAAGCAGGAGGAGACTGTATCCGGAGCGAGCACGAAGTCGCTTTGGAGAGCAAAGTCGCCGTCTAGTCACCAAAGGCACAGACATCAGCGATCGTGTAGATGGAAAGCGCAAGGGCTACAGCACGCGCAGTCGGCCACGGGATGTTGATGAAGACGAGACTCTGGAAGCAAGAATCGCGCGCTTGAGGAAAGAGATCGAAGAATGCAAAGCAGAAGCTGAGGCGGAAAAGCAAGAGGCAGAGGGCGACGATGATGAAGAGGAGGAAGGAGATGCGCTTGATGACTGCGAGACGCTGAGCAAATTGCTAGCGGGCATCGATGTACCTTCCACGAAGCGCAAAGGACACCGGAGAAATGGCAGCATATTTCACGATGCGCCAACGACAGTACCTCCAGCAACAGCGGGAGCAGATCTAGAAGACATTACCAGCGAGCAGACATTAAGCAGAGTCTCAGCATTCGATTCGCGTCTCGCAGCTCTGGAATCCGCTTTGGGAATTTCTGCGCTCGACAACCTCACAGAAACTCAAGCAATACCTATTCTACCCAGCCTAACACTCCTCGACCACCAGCTTGCAAGCTTAACTTCAGCAACAAACCTCAGCTCCCTAGAGCAAATCTCAAGCCGGATTCAGAAATTGAAATTGGAAGCCCAAACTCTAGCTCATCTACAACAACAATCGGCAAATGGCAAACCATCATCCTCTGCCGCCGAAGACGACGAAGATGAGGAAGCACCTACACTCCTCACCTCTGAAGATATGACACGTTTACAATCTCTCTACACCTTACTGCCAACCTTGCAATCTCTTTCGCCTACAGTTCCTGCTTTGATGACACGATTGAGAAGTTTGAGGACACTACATACCACCGCGGCAAACGCAAGTGCAGATCTAGAGAGTCTGGAGCAGAGACAAGCCGAAATGGACCAGGAGTTGAAGATGTGGAGAGAAGGATTGGAGAAAGTTGAGGAAGCTGTGAAGAATGCTGATGAAGCGAATGGTAGGAATGGAAGTACCGTGAAAGGCTGGGTCGATGACTTGGAGAAGAGGGTCAAGGCACTCGGGAGATGAAAGGCGGAGAGTAGAGAGCCAAGTGAGACTGCTGGAACGGTCTTTGAGCATGCCGTTTCCATTCGGGTATCACATTCGAACAAATCAACCTGTATGCCCATGCAAATATCTCTTCCTGCCTGCTATGCGGCCTGCGTGTACGCTGTGCTTAAACGCTCGCGGTGTGAGCTCATGCTGATGATGCTTTCCTCTCGTCCGTCTCACGTTTCAAGAACGTTTCTCATACGAGCCGTGCTATGTAGCGCCTTCCACATGTCCTGGGAATAAGATTTATTCCCATCGCAGACTATATTCTGCTTACCATCATGGTATTTGCGGCCACAATCCGATATCGGCATCGCGTTTTCAGACTTTCGATAAAAACCAGGATGTTGTGCTATTGCCAGGCATCATCTGGTTGTCGAGGTTACACCGGGCCGAGTGTCAACCGGAGCTGCCCTTCACAGCTCCATGGTCTTTGTTGCAGCTCCAGAATTGCTCACTTCTGTTTAAGGATTTCTGACGACCAGTCAGCTTCGTGCTCAGTAGAGTCCCGTGTCCGTTTGCGCGGAAATGGAGTTGAAGAGGAAGAGACTTTGCGCACCTGCAGCGCCAAGTCAGTCGCTCTTTCCTCTACACTGCTCAAACTCAACTCACCTGTAAGGAACTCCTCAAAGCTCAATGTAATATATCCATCACGATCGGAGTCGTACTTCTTGAATACGTCCGTCATCCTCTTCAGACTTATGCAGGCCTGCACGAAGAGATCGAAGGAAAGCACTCTTTCCCTTTCTCCATCGTCGCCTCTTCCACGACTCCGCTGTCGCGCGTATGTTGTGAAGAGCAGCTGCACGAATTGCGGGCTCAGCCTGTATCCAAATGCTACCAGCGCATCCTCAAATTCTCTTAGACTAATATTTCCACTTCTGTCCACATCAAATCTGTCGAAAAGCGCTCTCCATGCTGCTAAAAAGCCCCATAGTCCGCAGAACTCGTCGAAATTGATTGTCCCGCTGCGATCGGTGTCAAACATTCGGATCATCATTTTCACAGTATGTGAATCGAAAGCTGTGTAATCGCCATTAACCAGCGCGCGTTGCAGTTCTGCTTCCGTCAGCTGACCAGAGCGGTCCTTGTCGACTTGAAGGAAGAGCGGCCATAGCGCATCGCGATCGTTACCATCTCGAGGTGGTGGAGGGGCGACAGTCGGAGGCCGTTGATGTTCTGGGATCGGAGGTCGATTGTGATATCCTTGCGGCGCTGGTCCTTGCCCGTAACTTGCTGGTGGTGGAGGCGAAGTCAAGCCACCATAGCTGCTTCCACGTGGTGGTGGAGCGGCATGACTTGGCCCTTGGTTGTAGCCTTGCTGTCCATATCCTCCCTGCTGGCTTTGGCCTGGACCTCCATAGCGAGGAGATTGGGGGTTCTGGCTGTATTGATCATAACGCGGGCTGCTCCCTCTTCCATAGTCATTGTAGCCTCCCTGACTCTGCGGCGGCGGTGGTGGAGGGTTCGAGGAGCCATATGCGCCAGGCGGCTGGGGGTTTTGGTATCCGCTGGCAGGACTTTGTCGGCCGTAATTATCGTTATGCGACGGTCTGAGATTCTGCACACCTTGTGGAGGCGGAGGCACAGGCTTGTTGTAGTTCGCGCTTGAGTTGTTGCGATTGTCTCGGTTGCCCATCATCGCAGCTGCTTGCTCGGGCTCGGCGTGTCTGTTCCAGTGGACATGCTTGTCAGCGTGATGCGCCATGATAACCATTTCACTGAGAATTCTACCAGGTAAGATGTCTCAAGAAAGGCAGGACAAGAGGATGTATACGTACGCTGGCAGAGCATCTGGGTTGTACCCGCCTCGATTGTAGGCGCCAGACATGACTGCGAATACGATGCCACTTTCAGCACTCTTCTAGAAGGTCTTTCCGCGCGCCGAAGCAGACTTTGTGCTGAACTAATACAAAGCCGTCCACGCGACCTGAGATCCGCGATGCGTACGTCAGAGAACGATTTAGTGTTTGCGCGCAACCAGGTGGATCCCTCCAAGTGAGTGAAGTACAGAGCGTTTCCGAGGGCTTCGATGGAGGGGCAGACGCGCAGCAGGTCTTTTGGCATTCAGCTGCGGCTTCGAGAACTGAAGGATGGCCTGATGTTCACTTCCGGTGAGCTGGTCCAAAGTATAAGCAAGAGTCAGAGCCGGCCTCTACCAAGAAGTCGAGCAAACAAATGCTGCCCGACCCGACGCCTTTCTCGAACTCGAATGTGCTCGGCGCTTGCGAACCACATCCACCCACCTTGGCGCTATGACGATGAGGTTGGAGACAAGGGCCTAAGGTATTTTTGGCAGCACGTGGTCGAAAGCAGCGAGAAACAAACCTTGATTTCGACCATCTCCCTATTCGCTATCCTCTACAGTACCTGCAGCCAGCAGGACATGATGTATCTTCATCACGACATGACGAACCCAGGCAACATACCTTGCCAGTGTACTCGGGGATTGAGCTCGGCGTGGTTCAAGCTGGGGATCTGACCAAGTCTTGGTACCTCAGTTGGTGCTCTTGGTCCTCGACTTCCTCCTGCATTCTCGATTGAAACACATCCGCCGCATGTGAGCCATCTTGCCTGCAATGACTCCTCTCTGCACGCCTCAGGACTTCGCAGGGTAGGAACAGAGGACATCAGGCTTTACGCATCGGGCGTAACCAACGAAATACTCGCAGCCTCTGATGTTGGCCAATTTCGGTGCATGCGCTGCACTTGCGAATTTCGGAAGCCATAGGTTGCTGTGAGTGTCGTAAATGCTCCGGAAGCCAACCTTACAGCACCCTGTCATCGGAATTCAGGATTGCCTAGATACTGACTCGCACCTCGTTTGCGGCCTGTGAAGCAGAAAGAACTGGTTCCAGCATATGCCACATTCTGTGGCGTACTTATGGCTTTGGTGGATCTCCTCGACGGCCGCACACCAGAGGTTGATAGGAAATCCGAAGGAAGCAAATAAATTGGCCCCAGGGCAGTTCCCGCAAGATCATCTGCTTCCTGATCCTGCAAGCCACTAAACAGTAACTTGCGCCCCTCATGTTCGAGGCTCTCTACTATACATCTCAAGGCGTTAATGTGGACTTGGCAATGGAGCGACTGCAAATTATCTCGATACGCCGAATTACGACCTCGAGGACATTCTGGGTGCTGACCGTCCAAACGAAAATCGTCGCAAAGTGCAGAAGCAATTGTACCGCGACGAGAAAGTGGACGTTGCAAAGATGCTGAACGAAAACCACAAACCCGACCAATCAGCAGAGATTGACAACCCAAGCCTTTTCCAAACGGCTCATCATCGCAGTAAGGCTGTACTAGTGCGACGGAGGATGCTAATGCTTACTCCGAAAAGTTAGACGTTCTTCCCACAAGTAGGATTCATTCATTGCAAGTAGCTTGCGCATCTTTGAGACAAGATCAAATCCGCTGTTCGACCGACTGGCTCGATCGCAGGTGAAGAATGGCAACGCGCGAGATCCCCAGGAAGAAGCATTGAGTACGACCTGCAATTCGAACAAACTAAGTTGAGCAGGATGATACAGGGAGCATCCTCGACGTTGTTGTGGCTTTAACGTGTCCTCGCTTCTTGCCGCGACATAAGCAAGATCGACACCTATCCCTTTCTCCCACAGTCGGGAACGCCTAAACTGTTCAGTGCTCACACGACAACACACAATATACACATAGAGGCTTTCTGACCGCCTGAGAATGTCTTTTGCTCGCAGGTCATTCACTGGTGTGCTTCTCCTTGTGTCTTCAGTCATTACCTTCAGACAATAGATCAACAGATCCATGGTTGACATCACGTTGTCAACGCCACCAAGGTCTTGGTGCCGAAGACTTTGCCAACGCAGATGACGAATGTCGGCTGCACGGTTAACAAACAATAAAATGGCAGTCTTTCCCGGATGTGCTTCAGGTGTAGAAGAAGCTTCTTCTCTCTACACTACTGCCCACAGGAGATCTACGAGCATCCAGTATGTGGAGAAAACAATGATGCAATGGCTATTGGATGCTCAATGCTAACCGTCTTGGCGAAAGGACGATGCAGTCCGAGGCAGATGTGCCACTTCTAGGGCAAAGTCTTCGTGATGTCGTGCACAAGACTTACACCCGCACTCGACCGGCCGAAGTCATCTCCAGAATATTCTCCAGATCCAAAACTAGCACATCGAATCAAGCTACATCTCCAGCCAAAACCTCCCGAACTGCCTCATTCGACGGACTTCGAGGCTTTGCATGCCTGATCGTCTTCAACTTCCACTTTCTTTACCCATACACCCAAACGACGATCCACGGGTATGGCGTCGATCTCGAGCATGGAGCGTCAACATATTTGCATCAACTACCGATCTTATGTCTCATCATCCGTGGCCGGGCCATGGTAACGCTTTTCTTTGCAATATCTGGATATGTCCTGAGCTATGGCTTTCTGGCAGCGACACGAACCGATCGATTGGATAGCGGAGTCGCGCGATTAGGCTCTCTGGCTCTACGACGTTGGATGAGATTGTATCTGCCTGCATCAATCAGCATGCTGATGGTTATGTTTGCTGCATATTTCGGAGCGTTTGAGAAAGGACGAAAGTTGAACAACACGAAACACATGAAGGGAGTGTGGGAACAACATCCACCGATCTTCAAAACATTCGGGGCCCAGGTATGGAATTTTGGGAAGCTATGGTGGGGATGGCAGACTCCTTTCAAGACGATGATCTATTACAATCCTTACGATCCTCATACCTGGACGATTCCGGTGGAGTTCCGAAGCTCGATGGTCCTCTTCATGATGCTCCTTGCTTCTATGGGCCTTAAGCAGCGATGGCGTCTCGGATTGATCACATTTGTCACCCTATATATGTTCGCTGCAAAAAGATGGGACATCGCGACCTTTACTGGAGGGGCTTTGGTTGCCGATCTTCACCTATGCCATATGACCAAGAACAATACACTTGAAGAGAAGGAATCTCTGTTGCCCATCGAAGACCCGCCGGCCACTATACCAGATCCACCTTTAAGAGCCAGGAAATACGCACTGGTAGCGTTGAGATATCTCCCGCTTGTGGTAGCACTCTACGTGCTTTCGTTCCCAGACGAACAGGGCAAGAAGACTCCAGGCTTCATCTCCCTTCACAACCTCGCCAACCGTCTCTATAACGACACCTTCAAGTTCCGGCATTCTCTGGCAGCAATAGTCGTGCTCTGGTGCGTACCTCGGCTTTCGCCAATCAAAGCATTCCTCAGCTCTTCAATACCTCAATATCTCGGCAAGATCTCCTACGGCCTGTATCTGGTCCACGGACCCTTACTACACTCGATCGGCTTTGCTCTGCAGCCCAAGATCTGGAAATGGACAGGCTTCGAGTCGAAAACAGACTTCTGTGGTGGATTGATCCTCGGATGGATATTCATGCTGACAATATCCATTGGTGGAGGACATCTCTTTTGGAAATACATCGACATGCCACTCGTAAGATTTGCAAAGTACGTGGAGAAAATGGCATCTTCAGCATCGACGCCTCAACAACGAAGGCGGACGACCGTTGAATAGGCAAGACTGTTTTGTACAGAACAACAGGACTACGTACAACGATCATCATACAATTAAAATTCGATATTGACCTTGAGAGATTTTGTTTCCGCGGCTCGACTGAACACATCATATGCTTCCGCAATCTGGCTCCACTTGAAATCTATTGTCCATGTCAGTTGTAATGCAAAGAAGCAACGAGGTGGACACTCACCATGCGTGACCATATCCCCAGCATTACTCAACTTGCCACTCGCATACAAATTCAACAAAGTCGGAATCGTATGCGCACTCACAAGTGCCATACTAATCGTCGTACTCCTAGACCATAACTTATCAATGTGCAAATCAACTTTCGTTCCATGAACGCCAATATTTGCAATATGTCCTCCCAAACCCACAAGTTCCTCACACATATTGAAAGTCGCAGGGATTCCTACAGCTTCGCAGACTACATCGAAACCATCGCCTTCACCCATGTGTTCGGCTGCTAGGGCTCGGACATTGGAGTTGCCTTTGACATTGTAGCAATGAGTGGCGCCCAGTTTCTTGGCGACTTCAAGGCGGTAGTCGTCCATGTCGAAGAATACAATTTTGGAGGGGGCGTAGAGTTGGGCTGTTAAGCCTGCTGCTAATCCGACTGGACCGGCGCCTACGATGGCGACGCTACAGCCCGGCGTTACTTTCCCACGCAGGACGCCGACTTCAAGGCCTGTTGGGAGGATGTCGCTGAACACCAGCAGACTTCGCTCGTCGACTCCTTCTGGGACTGGGTAGAGTGATGTGTCTGCGTAGCGAATGTTGACGTATTCGGCTTGCGTGCCATCATGAGTATGACTGTGATTTTGTCAGTGGGCACATGGCGAACTCGGGTCACGATCAGTCTGACCCAAGAATCCAGCCTGCTTTGCGGCACGAGTCTGCCATGCTCCTCTTGCAGAAGCTGCATGATCCGCAACATGTGATGCATCGAATGACTACGCGATCGCCTTTCTTGTAGTTCTTGACTTCGTTTCCTGTCTCTTGGATGATTCCGATCCCTTCGTGGCCTAAAGTACGTCCCCGCTCGCAAGTAGGCACATCACCTTTCAAGATATGAAGATCTGTGCCGCAAATGGTAGTTCGGACCATTTTGACGAGAGCTTCATGTCCCTCCTTGACCTTTGGAATGTCCTTTTCCACGACTTTCCATTTTCCGACTCCATCGTAGGTTAGTGCCTTCATCTTGATAGTTCTTTGGGCTTGTGGGATTGAACGCTGGAAGTGTTTGTACGATCGAAAGGAAAAGAGAATGCCCCTCACCTATGCAAAGCTGTTCTATGTATCACGCAATGCGAGTGCGGTGCCGCACGACTCCTCAATGTGTTGCAGCAGTTCGGTGCATCGGAAATTGAGGCTGCTGGTACTACAGCTATGATATCCAAGCTGCGCTTTCACGATTGGATTAGCATCACTATACGCTCGCGCATTCACCAGAAGCCCGTGTTGTTTTCCTCTCCAGGCCTCCTAGTCGTGTCTTGGCCATTGCTGGAATTGTTTGCGGTCCATGGCCATGAGCATTTAGTGATCCGGCGCACAAGCAGAGCACTCATTGAAGCCTCCGGTCGAGCTCAAGAGCAATGCCCCGCAATGTCCGCACTGGGATGTCGATGCAGAAGAGGTGTCGTCGTTCTTCTTATTTGATCGCTGACCATTAAGGTCGGCGGAGGTCGAGTACCTGCATCAGGGCTGCCAATACAGGTGATGCGGGGAAGACAGCTGACTGGAAATAAACGAACAGATCCTTAACCCGCAAGCATTCTACGATGGAAGTGCGACGATGAGCATCTCGAACCAGATTTGACGTCCATTCTCGGACTGTCCCGGGCAAACGCATTGTAGGCACTCATGTGAGCCACCATACCTCAAGCCGTTGGAGAGCATCTTGGAACTTGAGTAGGTCCACTTGGCCGGCATTCGAGTCACTCACCGTGATGACCAATTCTGCCGTGGAGCTCGAGTGTTAGTCTGGATGTCCCAGATAGTAGCCTAGTCTTGGGCATGTATCGAAGAGTGCTTAACTTCCTTAAGACGACATAACTCTCTATCATGGAGTTTTGAGATCACTTCTTCTTGGGCAAGTTCCTAAGGACCAGAATGAAGGCTGCGCACTCGACCAAATGGGCGGAGGTGACAACAACGCAAGTTGGCAATAGCGATATCTTGAATTGATGTATCAGAGAGCAGAGATCCTCGATCGCCCACCTTGAAAAGAGGTGAGGATCTCGAGCTGCCGGAGACGGTCCAGAAGTTCAGTGAAGGACAAGTCCTATGATGTCTAGGAGGAGAGACCACGCCTGCGATATCTTCGGCCTTTAAAGTGCGCTGTTTGGCGGTGTTTGGCTTCATAGTACGCGAGCCCCTGCGACCATCGAACTCTTCTCAGAGCCATGCATAATGCCAAAGACACGCGCCCTTTCACATTGTTGGAAGTTTCCTGCTGATCGTCCTGCCCGGCGAAGCATAGCCAGATAAATGTCTTCCCACTTGGCAAGTGGTACCGGGAAATTCATCGAGACGACAGGTCCTGTGGGTGGAACAGGAAGAAGCTGTGGAAGCAAGTTGTAACGCGTGAGCAGCTTCCATGACGATGTTTTAATTTTTGCCAAGGAAAATGGTTGGACGGGCCGAGGGCTTGGTCTCATCCCTGATCCTGGCTTGCAGTTCTCCCGTTCCCTTGTACCACACCAACCTCGAACACCACTCCTCGCTTTCACCTGGCAGAAGAACAAAACAGTACAAGCGAAGGCCGCTGCTACATACTGTCATACTCACGAGTCGCTAACAGGACTTGACAAGAGACGTCAGGTCATCAGTCTTGGTGGTCAATTGCTCCTACTTTAGGTTGCCGGCAAAAGCTACAGAAAAACTTATCATATTCATCGACCAAGGACGCTCTCTTATTCCAGCTGGAAAGCAGGACTGTAGGCCTTTGTCATCGAGATACGACCCTACACGACCATCCTTCACACAGGACCGAGACAACGGGCACAATCAGCTCATCCCATGTCGCCCTTGACATTGATTTGCGCTGATCGACGGCCATCGACAACCAGCGAAGATCCTCCGCATAGTCTACTAGGATATCTACAAGGTATCTCCCCAGCTTCACGCCTTTCATCCTGCTATACCGGAGTATTACCACCCTCAGTAGTGGTCTAATAGTCCTCTTCAGTTCAGTCGCCAACGCCGATGGGACTGACACTAATGACCCACTACCTGTTCTTCGGGCCTGCACCCAGAAAGTTGTAAGTATTGGCGGGTTGCTGAAAATTGCTTCTTTCTTGTCTCTACATCACCTTGCATACGTGTCTTAGTCAATGTCGCTTACTCTTGGCCTTATTCGCATGGAATGGGCAGCACACAGGTCTATCATGAGCCTTCATTCTTGCGAGAGGTCTGGGCGCTTTTTGGAGTCGGAGTCGGCGTCATTCTGGCACGATTCGCGGTCAGGCTGCGCACAGTGGGATGGAGAAACTTTGCAGGAGACGACTACATGTCTATCGCTGTATTGGCATGCTACACGGCCGACGCAATAACAGTGAGTGTCTGACAACTCTGATCGCACTGATTGGAGCTCTGACATACTATGCAGGTCACCATCACTTACCTCGAGGGATCTAATGTCGACTACACGGCTGCGCAGATCAGCAGACTCACCAATGACCAGGTTGGCCGAATCGTCTATGGTTCGAAGATGCAGTTGTTCGCATGGTATACATATGTCACCCTCATGTAAGTGCTTACGGAGTAAAGTAGTAGCCTCGCTTGGTCTAATTATGCACAGATGGAGTCTCAAGGCCTGCATGCTCTTCTTCTTCAATCGATTGACGTTCGGTCTATCACAGCAAATCTTCGTCAAGGTCCTTGGTGTTGCATGTGCTGCCACATATCTCGCTGTGCTCTTGACGATATCTCTCTCCTGCCTTCCTAAACATCTCAACTGGCAGGTGCGCCCATTGCCACCCTCCAGATGCATGTTTAGAGCTCAGGTCAGGCGAAACGCCTGAAAGATTTGGATTCTTTTATGCTAATAAGCGACTAGAACTTCTACGTCTGCACAATCCTCAACGTTCTGACGGATGCTGCACTGCTCTGCATCCCTGTTCCCATGTTGTGGAAGCTCAGAGTATCCATTCGAAAGAAAATTACTCTCGGACTTCTGCTGTCGTCAGGCATATTCGTGATCACAGCAGCAATTGTTCGAATATGTAAGACTCTTGACACCAATCCGTCGGCGCTAACGATCAATTGCTGGGGTGTCCGAGAGACCATCGCTGCGATAGCGGCAGTGAATGCTCCAATCCTTAAGCCACTGTTCCAGCGCAAGTTCTGGTCAAGGGATTTCAGAATGTCGTCTTCATCTTCTGGACCAGAGTCAGCACAATCTGCGTCAGGTGGCAGGACATCGAGTGGCGCCACGAGTAAGAGACTAGCCTCCCTTCGCACGTCGCTACGTAAGCCTGAGGCTGTCGAGATGATCCACTTCACAGGACTGGACAGCAAGATCAACGTCACAGCGCCACTACCGGCCTTGACGCCGCCTACTGAGAGACACGAAGAATACGACAGCGATACCATTCCGGAGACATTGCGACATCCGAGCAATAGCACATACGTTCATTCCGACGACTCTGACTCTAGCGAGGACCACATTTATCGATCAACGTCACTCATCAACAATCGCGCTGGCCTTCATGAGACTGATATAGAGAGAGGGCCTATAGAGCCTTGGCCGCTTGTAGAAACAGCGAACGAGCAGCATATCAGCGCTGGGCATCCTCTCAGCGCGCCTGAGCCCGCACTGAGAGAATGGAATCGAGAGCGACCTCATAGACCATGGGTAAGACACGGAAGCGATTTTGGTGCTACTCCTGCCGCACGTCGTAGCGCCACTACACGGCGAAACACTACGCAAGGAATGGGCATGTAAGGCATAAGAGATTGTTTACTCGGAGCAAAACAGGCGTCGCAATGGAAAGATACCCTTGGAAGACGGCGAATGATTGCACGAATTGATGAGAATCATGATTCATTCTTCGTATCATATTACATGAGCTATACAGGACTACATAGCTTTTGCCACGCATAAGATGTCACAGCGGACATTCTGGGCCAAAGTTGGGGCCTAAGCTCGAGTCTTCTGGATATGGTCAATGGCCTCAAGAACGTAGCCAACGAACACCTTGGGGTTCTCAGTCGCTGGGAAGTGTCCAAGACCCTTCATGGCCTTGTGCTTGCCGCCTGGGATCTTATCGCAGGTGGCTTGGCTCATTGCGGGTGTATTAGACCAATCATATTCACCTGTAAGCATGTACACCGGGCATGCCTTGGTATCGATGGTCTTCATGCGATCACGTCCATCCCAACCTGAAGAATGAATGTTAGTCAATCTTTCCGGGGAAGGTATAGGCACTGCATCTTACCTCCGAAGTAGAAGTCCAAATCTCCATGGAAGATACCATAAGCTTGCGCAGAGTACAAGTGCCAAATAAGCTGGCGATTCTTGAGAGGCGCGGTCGGCGACATCATGCCGTAGATCCACTCTGGATTGTAGAGCGCCTGATTGACGAATGGGCTCTGGTCATTCCACTGACGCTCCATGTTGAGATAGTCAGCGCCTTGGAGAGGGATGGTACCACAGCATCCGACTTCCTTGTATCGCACCGCGCATGCGAGAGAGATCTGGCCAGCCATGGATGCACCGCAGACAATTGGCTTGTTGAGGTTCAACTTCTTGATCACTGCGGCGATACATCCAACATAGATGTCCTCAGTGTTGGTGTGGATCCCAGGAAGATAGTTCTCGTATGGGAAGGAACGGCCATGGGCTGGCAGATCGAAAGCAATCATGCGACACTTCTTCCTCATACGCTCATCGTTCAACACGCCATGATATTGTCGGCTATCACTTCCAGCAGTGTGAAGGAAGACAATGTCCTGGTCGCCCTCGCCAGCAGAGTCGTAGAAGATCTTGCATTTTCCCCAGCTCGGGACGTTCACGTAGACGTAGCGTCCAACGATATGGTCTACGTCCATTTCGGGTTCGGTATCTGCTGGGGTCTCGCCAGAATGCGCATCGTGGATAAGTTCTAATACGCGACGCCAGATATGTGTCCAGCGTGAAAAGGAAATCTGATCTCCTTCGATTGCAATACCTTCCTGCTTGATGTTCATTCCGAACATTCCTTCGATCTCGTTAGCGGGCATTCTCGCTATTACTCGCTTGATGGCTGATGGTCAATTGTACCATAAGCGATCCTGCTCATGAACTCAATGAGGAAGATGATTTCGATGCAACTTACCCCAGAAGCTCTGATATGGCATGACTGGTGTCTGCTCCATGAACTCTTGCCATTGTTCTGGTAAAGCGGAGAGGACGAATTCGCAACCCTGAGTAGTGCCGCTGCCAATTTCGACCTTGCCTTTAGCGACGGTCACCACGATGGCATCATCACCACCCGCGGCCTTGATACCAAAGCGCGCTGGCTCAGTAATGGCATTGGAGTTGGTGAACGCTTTGATCTGTCCATCCGAGTTCGCGGCCTGGTTGGCTTTGGGAAGAGCGGCTGAAAGAGCCTGAGGGAGGTTTGCCCATGCGTGTGCCATATTGTCGTTGTTATTGTTACTAGCTGTCTTTTGTCGTTTATTCCGAGTACTAGGCATCGTAAAAACAGCAGGATCAAGCAATAATATATATCTGTACTACCAAGGTGATGGAGCTTGAAAATGTGTCCAATGAAGGAAAGACAATAAAGCAATCCTACCTTTCAGCTTGGATGGAGAGGAGACGTATACGTATCCCTCGTCTCTTCAATCATCGCTGATCCTGATCCTGATCCAGCATTGTTCGTAGTCCTCATTCGCTATACAGCTGTGTCGGCCAAGCTTTTCATTGCTTACCCTCATTGAAACATGCTGCAAAGTTCAGTAGTGGGGTCAGATTGCGGGGATTGCGTTTTCTTATGGCGAGGAGTCGTGGTACACGGCCAACAGACTAAGCCACGCTGTCAGGCAGGTACCGCACGCTGCAGCGATGGGATTGCGGTTGACCGGAGGTAAATCCAGACCCAAGTAGAGCTGGTGGCTGCAGACCTTCCAAATGTGCTGTGTCTTATTCCCGGGTAGTAAGCTGTATCAGGGAAGCTCTGGCGAAGTCGGCGCTGGAGGTGTACTTTGATTATGATGTAGTGGGTCGCCCCGCTCGAGCTCGGCTTAGAAAAGCGTGAACGAGCTACTAGATGACGCAGAAGAGAAGGTGGAAGCGCGGTAATTATCAGCGATTGAACTTCTTTTCTCGCTCAAATACATCTTCAAAGTGGCGAGAACGTCGAAACGAAGAAAGATCGCATCAAACACAAGGATTGTGCAGAGTGAGACCAACGGAAACACAATGGCACCGAATCTCCCGTTCAAGGTCAGGATAGGATGCGGCATTTGGGAGGCACTGACTTACAAACGTAATAGTTGAACAACCCAGAATTGTTCCGCGACCAGGCTCTGTCTGGTGGAAACTGGGTAGAATCCAAGACAGGAAAGCGCTTTGACGTCTACGGTGAGTGTTAGCAGTGCTTGGTATAAGCAATATGACAGCTGACATTTGTAGATCCGGGTAATGGCAAGGTCTGGGCAACTGCACCAGATTGTGGACCAGACGATGTCGACGCTGCAGTAAAGTCTGCCAATGAGGCATTCCACGAATTCAAGAAGGTCAACCCACGAACGCGAGCTCAATGGATGCTGAAGTGGGACCAACTGATCCGCGAGAACCGAGATGACCTTGCCCAGATCGTCACACATGAGTGCGGCAAGCCGCTTTTCGAATCTCAAGGCGAGCTCGACTATGCCTTAGGTTTCACATGGTGGTTTGCTGGAGAGGCAGAGAGAGTGCAGGGGACCATCCAAACGCCAGCCGCTCCAGGACGACGAGTATTCACGGTCAAGCAGCCGATCGGTGTTGCCGTCGCTCTTGTGCCATGGAACTTTCCAATTGCCATGATCCTGCGGAAAGCCGGAGCTGCTTTGGCAGCAGGCTGCACAATGATCGTTAAGCCGTCGCCAGAGACTCCATTCTCTGTTGGTGCTCTTGCATATCTTGCTGAGAAGGCCGGCTTTCCAAAGGGCGTCTTCTCAGTGCTCCCGACCAGTTTGGACCAGACTCCTGCTCTTAGTGAAGCTCTCTGCCGGCATCCTTTGGTCAAGAAGGTGACTTTCACTGGAAGCACCAGAGTTGGCAAGCTCGTTGCGAAGATCTGCTCGGATGGGCTGAAGAAGTGTACGTTGGAGCTCGGTGGTAACTGCCCGTTCCTCGTCTTCGACGATGCGAACTTGGACCAAGCCGCGACTCGTAAGTGCATTCATGGAGGCAGGTAACTTTTGTACTCGGCTAACATGTCTAGAACTGCTTGCTCTGAAGTGGCGCCACGCCGGCCAGGCATGTATTACTGCCAACCGAGTATATGTCCAGAAGGGCGTCTACGACAAGTTCGCCGAGATCCTCGCAGCGAAGACGAAAGAGATTGTGGTTGGTCACGGTGCCGATTCCAAGACCACTATGGGTCCAGTAACAACGGAGCGTAGTCTCGGAAAGGCGGAAGCCCAGGTCGAGGATGCTGTGAAGAACGGTGGTAAAGTCATCTTAGGAGGCAAGAAGCTGCACGGCACTGCAGGCTATGATGGATACTTCTTCGAGCCCACGCTGATCACTGGTGCCAAGGATGGCATGCTGATCTCGCGTGAGGAGACGTTTGCGCCTGTCATGGCTCTGTTCGAGTTCGACACCGAAGAGGAGGCTGTCCAGAAGGCGAACGATACCAGCATGGGTCTGGCAAGCTATTTCTTCACCAAGAATGTCGACCGAACATGGCGGTTGTTGGAGAACTTGGAGGCAGGCATGATCGGTATGAACACTGGCAATTCCTCCGCGGCAGAGTCGCCTTTTGGTGGCATCAAAGAGTCCGGCTATGGCAAGGAGAGCGGCAAGGACGTCGCAGTCAACGAGTACATGATCACGAAGACCGGTACTCTGACGCTGGAAGGCCACTTCTAGAGCAACACAGCAAAATATGTAGAAACAGTGCAGTGAGGAAAGAATGCATAGCGTTGTGCCAACAAATTCAAGGTTGCGACATGAAATGCGAGCTCGTCTGTGCTCTGAATTTTCCCACGTGACCGCATCGGCAGAGCTGCCCGAGATTGCCGACCTCCTTTACACCTTCCACTCAACTCTCGAACTTCTGCTACAACATTGCCAAGATTTATCCTTTGTAAAGTTCTTCGAGAACTCCAGCAGCCTATCCATATATGCCGTCCAGAGTGGTCTCCTGGCCATCGACTAGCAGCTGATGAGCAGTTTTCGCCAGAGATGGTCTTGTGGACGAAAAGGAGGCTGGTTACGAGCACGTACGACGCATTTAATCCCGTCCAGAGGACTGCCGCATCCCGCATGTCAAACAAGCATTGCACTGACAGAGTATGCTTCTTGCAATCTCACCATATGGTCCGGTACAATCGATTGATTCATCTTTTCGACACGCTGGAATATCCTGCGCTTCATATGGGATTAGCATGCGTCAAGGTCTGGAATGACTTTGGCGTGATGATGCTTGGCCAGCCATGCTGCTACAAAGCTCCCTCCTTCCACGTCCATGGTCATACTCTCACAGAGTGTTGTTGAGAACGACCAACCCCGAGCTCTGGAACATAGACGATCGTCCACCACTCTTCGTTGCCATTGCTTTCGCCATCCACACCCCTCCTCGAGTCACACTGCTTATTGTAAGTGCAGTACTTGAGCCAACATGACTTGGCACTACAGCAAAGCTTCTGTGTCCAGTTATCATTCCTTTTGACGAAGTGGCAGAAAATTGCACCAGCTGCGGCAGTGATAGTCCGGCCTGGCCAATCGTTGAACAATACAATGCCCGGATCTCATGCATCCCAGCCGTGTGGACACAATTCTCCATTGCAACACGGCTCCTGTTGCACTCCTTTATCAACTGCACGGTGACCATCACCTCCGAGCCACTGTGGCGGATGGCCTCTGCCTTGCAAAACGACCTCGTGTTCAGCAATTCTAGATCGAAATGACGCGAACACAAAGCACTATATTCCGCGTGGCATCCAGATCCAGAAAGTTAATTCTACTGCAGCCAATCCATCGACAGAAGAGCACGGCTGGCCCGCACGCTACAGCGCCTCTAGCGCTGTCGCATTAAAACCTTCTTCTTTGAGGACAGTGTAACCGGTCTATGCATAGGGATGCTATCATGACGACACATCAAGGGCGAGTGAATGCCAGCATGGATTGGAAGTACTTGAGGAAGTTGGCAGGTCGCTGGCATGGGAGCCCTGCACTTGCGTACAACCACATACTCGCTACCAGACATCGATCAAGATGAATGTCAACGTACGAACTACCAGGATTCCGTCCCTCTCTCGCAATTCAGGCTGACTTGTGCTACAGGAACCTCTTCCAGGAGTGGGCATCGCCCTGCCCTTTACGAAAGCAGCCGACCCCGAGAAACGCCATCAAGTCGTCAATGGCCCAGCACGCGTTCCATTTGCACATTTGTTGCCGGACACGGTCCGAAACCATTTCGTAGCAATGGTCGGAGAATTTGTTGGCACCACGTTGTTCCTGTGGATGGCTCTCGGAGGCACGCAGGTTGCCAACAATATTCCATCGTCAGCTGGCCTCACGGTAGCACAGACTGGTAGCAACCCGCAACAACTGCAGTACATTGCGCTCTGCTTTGGCTTCTCGCTCGCTGTCAATGCCTGGGTCTTCTTCAGAATCAGCGGAGGTAGGTGCAACGATTCGCGTCGAAAAGCAACATCCACTGACGTGGCCTAGGTTTATTCAACCCAGCCGTCACAGTGGGCATGTGTCTCATCGGAGCCTTGCCATGGGTACGAGGAGCACTGCTCTTCTTTGCTCAGATTCTCGGTGGAATGGCAGCAGCTGGCCTGGTATCTTGTATGCTTCCAGGGCCACTCACCGTCGCAACATCTCTCGGAGGCGGCACATCGGTCGCGCAAGGAGTCTTCATCGAGATGATTCTGACTGCACAACTAGTCTTCACTATCTTCATGTTGGCTGCTGAGAAGCATAAGGGTACATTCATTGCGCCTGTCGGCATCGGTCTCTCGCTCTTCATCGCTGAGCTGGTCGGCGTCTACTTCACTGGCGGCAGTCTGAACCCAGCACGTTCTTTTGGCCCGGCCGTCGCCATTCGTTCCTTTGAAGGCTATCATTGGAGTAAGTCGACTTGAACGTTCGTAGCGCTCACCCGTACTAATGCTTCGCAGTCTACTGGGTCGGCCCTCTTCTTGGATCTCTGCTATCCGCCGGCTTCTACAAGTTCATCAAGGCTCTCGAGTACGAGACTGCCAACCCTGACCAAGACGCCGCCATCGAACATCCAACAGCAGAGCACCTCCGACCAACATCAAGCGGCCACTCCTACAGCGACTTCGCTGATCAAGGTGTGGTGCCTCTCCCACCACCACCGCAGGCCCCGGCAAAGACAGCCAACAGAGACTCTGCCTTCAGCGCCGAGAAGACACATCGAAGCTCTTCGTCGCTCGATCGCACAGGCAGTCATGGTGTCTCGACCGGCACAGCGCATCAACGGAGCCCTGTAGGACGCGGTGGCAGCTACATGGCATGAGTTTGAATAGACAGTATGAGCATTACGACAGTTTGACGACACAGACGGCTTAGCGTTGGCGTTAGGGAAGCACAATAATGAGACGAATAATGAAATGCACATACCACGTTGGTAATGATTTGATGAAGTACTTCTCATAGTGCTATCAGTACAGAGCTGACCATTTCCCAATTTAATCATCTCTAGCAGGAAGTATCAGATCTGCTCATCAGCCGTGGTCTCGCCATGTGTAATCTGCGCGTACAAAGAATGCTATGACCACGTTTTCGGTGAAGTGGGCCGCGATCGAGTGCGCGGACTTCTGGATCTTATGGCTGTCTTTGATATGGCGGCACAGCGAGCTCTTCGCCAGAAAAGGCTTCCCACACAGCTTGGTGTCGTCATCGGGCCTGGTCATCGGACAAAGCCATCCTGCATCCTGGCCTGGTGGTCGGTATCTCCCAAAAATCGCCTCTGCGCCAATTCGGGAAGTTCAAGGCTCTCTGCTGCCTGGTCCTCCGCTCGATCCCTGCGAGGAGCAGTGACGTTGTTGGTGTGGTGGATTTGGTTACTGGACGGTTAATGGTTGGTTAGTAATTGGTATAGTGAGCACCTGCTAGTTACTTGGTTGTTGGTAAGTGAAGGCCTCTTCCTCCACCGGTAACCAAGAGCTGAACCGTTTCTAGTAGCGACAGCGAGGTCAGCTACATTCCGAAGACCCTGTTCTGGCTACAAAGCCTATGATCCGTCCTTCTAAAGGGTTACTGACTACAGATCCTCTACTGCGGCATCTGGATGGCCGTTTTCGCTACAGAGGCGACCTTACTGCCCTCATCTTGGCATTTGGCCCATACTTCCGGATCTGGATACTGGTTACCACTATCGCCTGTTGGTGGATGTGTCTGGAGCCGTTGGTATGGTATGGTGAGCGCTATTTTGTACGGGTAACCAAACCAACAACCTCACTGGCGAGGAGAATTGCTTGGCTCAGCCTCACGTTCTGACTCGAGCCCGAGATCGGGATCAGATCTCGGGTCGGTCTCGTGATCTTGATCTTGTGCAGGCTCATCAGGCTGGACGGACGCTAAATCGCTGCGTGCGGGACTCTCGATCTGCGGCTGGCCTCTCATTGGTGAGCTTGGAACAAAGGGCGTCTCCGAGAACATATTGGCATGGCCAGCAGGTAGTTCGTCAACTGGCTGATAAGGAGTCCATCTTGCGCCTGGACTACTTGGCACTTCGGCGGCGGTGGGAGGCTGCCTGTTGTGGCGAGTCGCTGCAGGCCGAGCTCTAAGGCCAGCTGGTGGACGGCGCTGGATCGGGGAGGAAGGCTCGTCAATGAGTCACGATGCTTGAGGTTCAGACTCTGGCCAACCAGGAAGCGGAGACTAGAGGGCAGAGCAGGCTCTGGACGTGGTTCGCGGGGTTTGACGACAGCACGACGCTTGTAAGGTCGGCCCTGTGTGGGTATATGTGGCTCTGCAGGCGGCTCGCGGCGTTTGTTAGCAGCATGGCCCTTGATGGCACGGTCTTCGGCTCGTGGTGGAGCTTGTGCAGGCCGTTGGCGAGAGCGAAACACCGGTTCCTGCTCAGATGAGGACCTGGACGGGGAAGTGGACGGACTGGGTTCGCTAGTGGCTTCATACTCAGGCTGTGGACGCATAGCCTGCTGACGTACGGTCTGCTGAGCAACGGGCTGTTGAGGGTGCCCTGAGGTACGGAGGCTAGGCCCAGTGAGTTGAGGTGAGATCGGGTATCGAGGCACTCGAGATGGCCTTGAAGCCGCCGATTTCTGAGGGCGTTTTGGCTCCTGGTGCTCTTGATTGGGAGGTGCAGGCCGGCTATGTGCACTGCGCTCACCATACTGCCGAGGCGAAGGACCAGGTCGTCTATGATCATCGTGCTCATCATACTGCTGGAGGCGGAGCAGGTCGTCTAGATGTAGCTTGCTCATCATACTGCTCAGTCGGAGGGGGAAGGCTCTCTGTAGGCATTCTGGTTACGATGTTTGCGGGGAGGAGGTGAAGCAGGCTGTTTGTAGGCATCTCGCTCACCATACTGCTGAGGTGGAGGGCGAGGCCAGCCATAGGCATCTTGCTGATAGGGCTGCGAATAACTCAACTGTGGAGGAGGCGGTTGGCCATAGCCTGCGTGCCAAGGAGCAACTTGTTGAGGGGCAGCCTGCGGAGCATTGACTGGTGTAGTGTGACCTGGGATAGTGAGACCAGGAGTAGTGAGGCCAGGTAATGGCTGCTGCGGATAACCAGGCATCGAAAGACCATATGGAAATGCTGGTGCCGGCCATGGGAAGGTGGGATACTGAGGGAAGGTCATCGGATTCTAAGGCAATGGGTATGCAGGTCAGCCATTGTGCAGAGGAGGGTAACTCCAAGGAGCAGTGACATGACACTGCTGCTGTCTCTGGCCCTAGTGGCTCAGATTTACGCATTAGGCGGGGATACTCACTGCAGCTCGGGGATTCCAGGCCGGCTGAGGTGGAGGTGCTGGCCGCTGGAGAGCAGGCACGGCAGGGGCGGCCTGCTGCTGGTGCAGGGGTTGACCAAATCCACCCTGACGCACGCTCTGAGCGATGGCCTTGTCCTCTCTAGCCTGTTCTTCCTTCTCTGGGCGTTCTTTCTGTCGCCAGGCTCGATTACCAGCCTCGTCGTCGGTTGGAAAGCCTGGTGGTGGCATGCTGACGCGCGGTTTGATTGAAATCAGCAGAGCGAGGCCGCTGGTTCACCTAAACTGGATGAAAGAAGACTAGAACAAACGTCAGCAATGGCTCTTGGGAATAGCGAGGCTGCTTGATCCGACACTGGCGCATTTGTTGTACACATTTGGCTGGAGCAATGCCCCATCACAGGGATGTACTCACCTGAATGGACGCGGTGATGGATGATAGGCAAGGTCAATCTGATGCTGTGTCTTGAATTTGACTCGCTTCGCCGCAACCAACCATGCGATGAGGATTTGATTCTTGTGCTTCGCAACAATACGGGTGAAGGTTACGAGCTGTGAGACGTGTCTGGGACAAGGTAAAAGCCGTTGCTTGGCGAAGTCGCTCCTGCCTTTTCTGCCATTCGCAACGGACGGAAGCCGTTGGCATAACGAAGTGCACCTGATTCTTCTCACTTGCCCAAGACTGTGTCCGCTCTCTTCCCTGCTGCCACAAGTCTTCAACATCTAATCATACCAACATAGTCGCATTCACGCCAGGCCTGACATGCACGCTCTTTCCTCCAAGTGTAATGACGTCCCACTCAAGTGGATCAGTCGCCCGATGAATCAAATGTCTCCTTTGCGATCCACCACAACATTCCCTGAAAATGACGCAGATGGTGTTACAGTATGCGATGCAGTTGGGATCATCAATGCACTTCTGCAAACAAGTATTATCGTCGACACCGGCGAAGCATTGGGAAGGAGAATTGCAAGTATTGCCACTAGGGCACGACTCAGTGACACCACCACAGTTGTCTGTACAGGTCGGCGCCGGTGCCACGGAAGTTGTTGTCTGTAAATGTTTATTAGCACACAGGGATCTGAGGAAAGAAAGCAGCGATGCGTGATGACGAAGGGGAGTCCTGGAAGTCATAAAAGAGTCGATTGCCTGCAGCTGAAGGTATTGCCATGGAAGAGTATCGAGACCAGAGTGACAGAATTGCACGTCTTTTTACGCCAAGGTGACATTCTTGCCAGGTCTGACGTGCATGACACTTCCTTCGTCGCTGTCAAGCGTTGGCCACTCCGATAGATACACTAAGCCTCTCTTCTTCATTCCTCCACAGCACTCGCTGTAAAGTACACAGTTCTGATTGTTGTTGTTGTATGAATACGCAATGCAACTGTTGTCATTGTTGCAACGACTGTCGCATTCGTTGAGCGAAATCACGTAGCAAACGTGCGGCGCATTGCAAACGTTTCCGTTGTTGCAACCTTCTTGGAGGCTTCCCCCAGCGGGGCAAGTCTGTACAGAAGACACGGTGGTCGTTGTCTGTGTGAGAACTCGAAGTCAGCATATGCGTTCCACCAGGAAGTAAGACGAGGGTGAGCGCAGTTGCATGAGCCGGTCCTAAGCTATCGACGTATCGGAAAAGATGTGCTGAAGCCATAGCCCACAGGGGAAATTTGTTTGGAGAAGCGGCGCGGACTCGTTCGCTTCTAGGAAAAGGTGCTATTGACACCAGGTTTGAGATGCCCAGGAATGCCTTCTGCTGTCACAAGCGGGTTCGGTGGACCGATGGATCAAGTGCCGCCTTTGATTTCCTGCGCAGCAATCCTGCCAGATGACGCAGTTGTCATTGGTCAACACGTCGTAATGGATGCACTTTGGGTCTTGACCACAAAGTGGGTCGCGGCCACCAGCGCTCGCGGGACGACAGTACATTGGCACGTTGCACTGAGAGTTGCTGTCGCAATATTCGATAGCCTGGCCCTCCTAGTCGGTGCAAGTAGCGTGTTGGTCTTGGGACTATTGCATTATTGCGAGATTATGTTGATCCCAGGCTTCACATGTCCGATTCTTCCGCCTTGAGACATCGTCGGCCAATCTGCTGCGTCGTTCGACCTGTGTAATACGCCTCGTCTCTTCATGCCCCCACAGCACTCATAGAAGCGGTAGCAATTCCCATTGCTCGGCTCGAATTGATAGTAAAGACAATCCCCAGTACAGGTGTTTGCGCATGCGTCGTCCGAGGACGTGATAAGGCAATCTTTTCCAGTGTTGCATTGGCTGCCGTTGTTGCACCCTTCAATGAGAGTGTAGGGATTGGTGCAGGTCTGAGGAGCAACAGTTGGACTTACGGTGACAGTCGTAGTGGTCTAGAACAAATCAGCATATAAGGCTTCCCGGGAGCAAGAAAATGGACGCCAAAAGCCAGCCAGGACTTACAGTCGTTGTAGTCGTGCTGGTTGGAGTAACGGTTGATGTAGCCACAGTCGTCGTGATAGTGACGGTCGTGCTTGGGGTGACCGTGCTACGTCTCTTGATCAGCATGGAATCTTCCATCTTTGGACCTCGGACTTACGCGGTAGTAGTAGCAGTCTTGCTACTCGTCACAGTGGCCGTAACGGACGAGGTAGTCGATGGCGTAGTAGTCGCAGTGATGGTTGCTGGTCGCTCCAGGCATGTGCAGATTGATCCTACGAAAGCCGAAGCCTGCTTCTGGAGGCTGCTGAGCTGCGATGCTCTGGGGTCAACAGCTCGACCTTCAACATCACGCTTAGCATTGGCCGTGACAGTAATTGTGCTGGTCGTCGTAACCGAGACCTGTGTCTCATTAGCATTTGACATCTCAGCCGAGGAAGAGACCGTGAGAAGCTGCGATGCGCTCTTCCACCAGTTTGGAATTCTCAACGTACGGTAGTGGTTACAAAAGTCGGCGCCCCTGTAATGGTGGCAGTCACACTGCTCGTGGCCGTGTTCGTGGACGTTGGTCCAGTCACCCTGTGCGATTTGTGAGCCGATGTATGAAGGTCGGAGTTGGGAAGTCAATGAACGTACGTCACAGTTGAAGTCGCTACTGTCGTAGTCTGAGTGCTCGTCGCGACCTGCAATCACAATCAGCAGATGGCCTATGACAACGTTTCTCGAGAAACGAAGGGCCGTACTGTAGTAGTGACTGTCGCCAGGGCCGCCGTGCTGACGCACGTCTGGCGAGGCACTGGAAACTTGCTCGTGCAGAAGGACTGTGCAGGAGCGTAAGTCGCCAAAGCAGAGGCTACCAGGGCGGTCAAGCCCTTGCAAGTAGCCGGTGCAGGGCAAGATGCTGCTGCGAGACCAGTAGACGCAAGGCCGGAGAGCACCGCGAGACCAGAAAGAGGATGCATTTCGGCGTGTTTTGATCAAACGAGTGGGATAAATCGATCGCGTATGATGGCAGCGACACTGCTTTGGATATATACGGAGGTGACCTTGGCCGGACCAGGAATGGATATGGCACGCGATCGAGTTCAGGAGCCTCGACTTCCCACGCGTGAACTAAGAGATTTTGAAGCCGTCCCAGCTGATTCAGTGAGAGCCTCATGCATCCGGTGTAGGTTTGCAATTTACACACCATCGCGGATGGCGCCTGGCCACTGGCTGAACCGCTGTGTTGCCACACCTAGCGGCACGTCCAGAATGTCTCAGCGTTGCATCTATAGTTGAAAAACTTCCGAATGCGGCATAAAGTGATCTCTGTAGTCAAGACACTTGGAAGTGTGGCTGGCTGAGATGTACTCCCTAGTCTTGTACTAAATGATCTCGCCAAGGAGTTCTGTGGATTCTGCGATGCAATCCATGGTCGCTGCCTCGGCGGTCAATGCGTGGAACAGGTGTTTTCAGAACTCTGGTGACCTTGTGCGCAGCAATGGAACGAAGGCGATGTCTTGTGCGTAACATTTCTGTCCATTCTTGCGAGCGTGCTCGGTGTGGCACAAATTAGTGCATGGAGAAAGGCAGCGTCTGGAGGAAGCTCAGACTGGTTCGAGCCATGGAACGGAAGCCGCACGTGAGAAGCGATTCCGAAATTATCCAGCTACTTCCCTCTAGCTTCACGCTACCAGCGGACCATCTTCTTGTCTTTGACCAGATCCGGTAGTGCCTGAGAAGATGTCCAACGACTTTGCATCAACTCCGGCTCGAAAACAAAGCTTACGGCAGTAGCGGCCAAAGCGCAAGTCAAAGCTTGCTGTTCTGCGTCGGCTCGAAGGCTTCTAGCGTTGAGCTCCAGAAGCATAATACCATAGAGCCGTGTAAGGCCCTGTATACTTGCGCAGGTTGTAGGTTATCAGGTTATAGATTATTTTCAGTAATAACCTAGATTTAACAATCTCTCGGAGTATTGGGGCCAAAAGCTCCTCGCGAGGAGCTTCGCAGATTATAGGTTGTAGATTATTGCACGGTCCAAAGAAAGGTATGTGCCCTTCATAACTTATGCAATAACCTACAATCTGCCTGCCTTTAGCTTGTTGAAGTATACGGTTAACAGATTATAGATTATCTCGGTACCGAGGGCCTGCTTAGCAGCTCAATAACCTACAATCTGCCAATAACCTGAGCAAGTATACAGAGCCTAAGCGGGCATCAATATCGTGGTCTCTTCAGAGGAGTAAGATGATGAGCTCTCTTGCATCTCATGTAATAAAACATGCAAGAACGCTCAGGCGCAGGCAGACTTCCTTCACACTGTCCGTCCGACAAGAGCTCACAAGTCTGCTTCCGGGGTTGAGCTAAGATAATAGTCCTGGAAGAGCATTTGAGTCGCAGAGCCTCGGACAGAAAATCCCAGGTTCTTGCGCATTTGAGAACTTTTTCGCAGCCACATTGCGGCCGCCCCGGTACACGTGTCTGCCACGGTCCTCGGCTCGCGCAGCCAGCAGGGAAAGCACACACGAGGACAGGGAAGCTTGACCTGACAAAGTGCGCGTACGTAGTGTCAGACCTGCAGACGGCTCCCAAACTTCATGTTGTGTTCACATGACACCTTCGAAATCCCATGGGCATTACTTCCTCCGCACGCGGCAGGTTTTGCGTCGTTCTTGCAAAGAGCATCCAGTGCTGAGGCCAAGATCATCGGGCGCACCTCCAAGCATCGCCGCTTCTGTGCAAGTTCAAAGCGCCAAACGCACATGCGCGAGCATGCAGGTGTGTCCAAATCGGCAGCCCGCGGAAGACGTAAATCGAGATCCGAGTCTGTCTTATAACCATATCATTTGGCAGAAGTAGAGCCCAACACCTCCTGCCTAGTATGCTCACTGAAGGCTCCAATGGAAAGAGCACCAGGTCCTTGTGCAGAGCACAATGCAGAAGGCAGACAAATCAGCTGATTCCTTCAGGTTCTATGTCAAGGTCAAGGGCCAAGGACTTGAAAAGCGGTTCTGTAGATGTCAGGGGCGATTCGTCAGAGTAGCCGTATATGGTATAGCTCCGCTGCGCAGAGCAAGACTTGACCAAGAGATGCGTTCAGGGCAACACTGGGGAGATAGCCTTGGGAAATTGATACACCTTGTAGAAAGTGTTGTCTTGCTGTTGATCAAAACTTCTACGTCCATGATGTGAACAACGACGTGAGGTCTCGCGGTGGCCTGACCAAATGCACGTTTAACTCGTGAGGCTCGCCTCCCGTGCGGCAGGTCCCGTCCCGACCGTAGATCTCACGTGCACAGCAGATCCGCAACTGGACATACATTTCGCGACAGCTACATCACATCAACATCGCATACCACAACCAGCCAAAATGCCTCAAGCACAGCCAGAACTCAAGAAGGTGAGTCGGGTTTTCTCGTATCTGGACTTCCTATACACTCTACCGATGGTAGATGTCTGCCAAAATTCTCCATAACACTGGCACCGAAGATCGCTGGCTGACAGATTCGAAGTACCTCGACAAGCGCGTGGAAGTACAGCTGAATGGTTCGCGTAAGGTGATGGGAACTCTCAGAGGATACGATGTAAGCAAGTGAGGGTACAAGGACCATCTGAAGATCCGCTACTGACATGCGACCAGGTTTTCCTCAACATAGTCCTTGACGAGGCGACCGAAAGCAAGCCGAACAACGAGAAAGTACGACTCGGAATGTGCGTGATCCGCGGAAACTCAGTCGTCATGATGGAGGCACTCGACCGAATAGACAGCGATCACCGCGGTGGAGGAAGATAGAGCAGGAGGGGGCCGCAATGAGCACGAAAGAAAATTTGTTACGATGATACCCTTGCGCGCAAGCTTTGCCAGAGCAACGTGAGCTGGTCCAAAATCTGCTGAGAGCTTCGTAAGCTCAGAGGAAGACACATGGAGAGCTCGCGACCAAGGAGACTATCGCACGGAATAGGCAGGCCCGGGCGTTGAGGGCGCCAAGGACAGTTTGGACTTCAAAAGTAAGGCTACCTGCCACTCTCAATCTTGAAGGACTATGTTCACATCTATTTCCAGCCTGCCTCGATGAGATACGAGATGCGAATATGACAAAACATTACACATACACTCAATCGCACACGCTCTCCAGGGGCTCCAGCCACCACCTAGCATTCGCCGTGGAAGGACAGATAGCGCGAGCAGCTCCAAACCATTCCCGTCCTCACGCTCTACGATATCAATGCTCCCAGAAGCAGCATCACAACCGCTGTTCCAACAACCACTCCTCCAACATTCATCTGGGCAGCACCAGTATACGGCACCGTCCCATTCCCACCAGCCCCTCCAGAAGACTTGCCATTACACCTGACCGCCATTCCCTCCTTCAATTCCACATTCTTCTTCACACAACCCTCCCAATCCCCCTCACTTGTAAAATTCGTCCTACAATACTGAAAACACCCGGCATTTACCATGACCGGCCCTGAGCAACAACTGTTCAAACCTTGCGCAGGCTGGATTGGGACGTGAAGCCGAGAGGGAGCATGGCGTCAGACATTGAGGTTGTCGAACAAGCTATCCCCGGATTCGTTAGCATGGAATACATGGTGGAAGACGTAGCGTGGACACGTACTAGAGTTTCCCATCCCAGAAGTCGCCATATTCGAAGTTGTAGGAGACATCGTGGAGTATGGGAGCGACATGTTGCCATTTAATTGATGGCCGTAAGATGCTGCGCAGGACATCTTTGCTGCTTCCTCCTCTTTCTCGCGCTTCTGAATGTCCGGTTCGCGATGGTCGTGCGGCTGTCCAACTTCTATGTGATATCTGTGATATAGGACCAATTAAGCTCAAAGCTGAAACCAGGGAATCATATACCTGCAGGGACTACCTCATCTCGACGAAAGTCATGTTCACGCATGTGGCTGATCCTATGATTTAACGCAGAAGCATGCACAAGTCTCTGCGAGCAAGTTTTGAGAATGAGGCACATAATCCTTGTTGGGCAGTGTATCCTGGTCTTGGCTTCTATAGCACACATCAGGGAAGCACCTTCTGTCTGACATTAGATATGCAGAGTCCTGCATATCAACCGTGAAGCCTCCTTCATGGCAGGGGAGCAAGTGTGAGCATGACACTTGGTGCGGTATGCCTATATTGTACTGATATCGACTTGGCCAGCGAGTCGAATTTCCACATGCATCGAATTGGCATTTCGCTTCGCTGGCAGCGGAGGTAGGCACGAGCATTCGAGCTCTCGAGGGCGTCGGGTACATGCAATTTACGAAGTGTCTGGCATTTCACTTCAATTGAAGCAAGATGCTTTCCATTCTTGACGCAGCAACTCGTGAAAGAATGATGATCGGAATAACGGTTGGCTGAAAAGAAATCGCGGCAACTGAATAAGGTTTGCGTCTGTGCTCCGATCAGCTGCGTCACTGCAGGAACATTCGCGTCGACCGCGTTACTTGCTGCATCCACTTTCACCTTCCCATTTCATTTCTGGCAGGACAGCATGGCAACACAACACCGCTGCAGGAATTCTCCGTAATCTTCGATATGCCGCCTTTCGTCTCCAGAAAGCGCGAGCACTCGCCTGTTGCCTCGCCACCAGCGAAACGGAAAGCGCCTGCGAAGGCGGCATCGAAGAAGGGCAAGCAGACATTGTTCGAAGCGGCCGACGAACCGCGTAAAAAAGCCAAGTCTGTGGAAGAAACGAAGAAAGCGCTAAATGCGACGTTCGGCGACGATGATGACGACGAATCGATCAGCGACGTCGACAGCGACGAGTTTGAAGATGTGCCGCCAAGCAAGAGGCAGAAGATGGAGTCAGACAATGATGATGATGCCGACGAGATGGACTGGGAGGATGCCATTGACAACAGTGCATCTACCATAGCTCAGCCAGGGCCATCCAACCATGCCACAGAGATTGGCGACATTGATGTATCGTTGAACGAAGACAATGTGTATATTGAGCCGGAGATATCTCTCGCAACTGGCAAGAAAGGTCCGACCAAACGAGAGCGTCAGGTCAGAGTGATATCCCATTGCTTGCATGTGCAGAGCTTGATGTGGCACAATACGGTCAGAAATTCATGGCTGAACGACAAAGAGGTGCAGAAGTCGCTCGTGAATGGCTTGACCGACGGCGTGAAGAAAGAAGTTACGCGATGGCGGGAGGCGATGGGCACGCTGAGTAAAGAAGAGCTGCAGGCGAAGAAGCAAGCCGCAGCCAAGGCAAAAGTCAGAAAAGGTGGCAAGAGCAAAGGCAAGAGCAGTGGCCGAGATTGGAATTACGATGCACAGCATCTTGAACAAGGCGTGCCGAATCTCAGTCAAGGTGACCCTTTGCTCCGGCTGCTGAAGGTACTTACGGCATACTGGCGGAAGCGCTTTGTCGTTACCGCGCCGGCGATCAGAAAGCTAGGGTTCATGCCTCTGAGGAGATTGCGAGACGAGATCAAGCATTGGGATAAAAACCGAGACAATGCTGATGAGCACGGTGAGCGCATCGAAGATCTTGCTGCATTCCGTGAGCTTGCAAAGAAGTGTGAAGGGTCTCGCGATGTAGGCGGTCAGCTCTTCGTTGCTCTATTGCGTGGCATCGGGCTCGAAACCAGAATGGTCGCAAACCTGCAACCTTCAGGTATCGGCTGGAGCAAAGGCGAAGAAGCGAACGAGAAGCGGTCGAAGAAAGATGCGAAGCCTCAGAAGGAAGAGTCCGACAGTGATGATGAGGCTACGGGATCATCTTCAAAGCCCAATGGTGCCTCTCGATCAAAGTCGTCTACCAAAAAGGGCAAACCGAATAGGTCTACACCTTCAAAGCAAGGGAAAAGCTCGCTGCCAAACGCAAAGCCAACACGAAAGTCATCAAGAGGTAACAAAGGCGATCCGATCAACCTCGAAGATTCAGATAGTCCCTTGAGCGAGCCACCGTCTGAGGACGAGAAGCACGATCCCAGTGCTGTGGCTGAAGATGATGATGACGATATATCGGTGATAGACGTGACACCTGCAACACCAAGGAGGAAGCCGTCAAAGAAGTATGATCGCGATCTTGCATTTCCTACATACTGGACAGAGGTCTGCTCACCAGTGTCACATAAATGGATACCAGTCGATCCGATTGTGCTCTCTACCATCGCCTCGAATGATGAGCTGCTTCAGTCATTCGAGCCTCGGGGTAAGAAGGCAGAAAACGCAAAGCAGGTCATCTGCTATGTCCTTGGCTTTGCTGCGGACGGCACTGCAAAGGACGTTACTATCCGGTACCTGAAGCGGCATCAACTACCAGGCAAGACGAAGGGTATGCGAATGCCTGCCGAGAAGATACCGATATACAACAAGCGAGGAAAAGTGAAACGCTACGAGGATTATGACTGGTTCAAGACAGTCATGTCCATCTACGACCGTCCTCAAATCAAGCGCACTGCTGCTGACGACCTGGAAGATCAGACTGATCTCAAGCCTTTCAAGCCTGCAAGAGAGGAGAAGGAAGTGGCGAAAGAGAGCTTGCAATGGTACAAGCAGAGTGCCGACTACGTCCTCGAGCAACATCTTCGCCGCGAGGAAGCAATCCTTCCGCGTGCGAAGCCGGTCAAAATGTTCACTGCTGGGAAGGGCGATAAAGCCACAGAGCACCCAGTCTTTCGCCGAAGCGATGTCGTCACTTGCAAGACCGTGGAGAGCTGGCATAAGGAGGGAAGAGCTGTCAAGACTGGAGAGCAGCCCATGAAGCACGTTCCGGTTCGTGCAGTAACCTTGATCAGAAAACGAGAGATGGAGGAGCACTTCAAGGAGAATGGTGAAAAGCTCCAACAAGGCTTATACAGCTGGGACCAGACCGACTGGATCATTCCGCCTCCCATCGAAAATGGCGTGATACCCAAGAATGCTTTCGGCAATATGGATGTATATGTCGAAACAATGGTACCCCAAGGTGCTGTCCATCTGCCACTCAAAGGCTCGGCCAAGATTTGCAGGAAGCTTGAAATCGACTATGCTGAAGCTTGCACGGGATTTGAGTTCGGCAAGCAGCGAGCAGTGCCAATCCTCACAGGTGTTGTGGTTGCTGAAGAGCATGAGATCTTGGTTCGTGATGCCTGGCGAGAAGCCCAAGCTGAGATCAAGAGAAAAGAAGATACCAAGAGAACAGCCACTGCACTTCATTGGTGGCGAAAAATGGTCATGGGCATGCGGATCATAGAGAGAATGCGAGCCGAGTATGAGCAAGCGGATGACGGTACAGGCGAAATCAACCCATTCATTTCAAAGGCACAAAGAGAAGGCAAGAGCACTACAGAGATGGATATCGATGAAGATGCTGGAGCTGGCGGATTCTTCCAGCCTGGTCATGACGAGGAAGAGGTTGTGCAGCACAAGAGCAAACCTGCTGCCGAGGACGCAGATCTTGGTGGCGGATTCTTCGCAGACAGTGAAGATGAGCAAGTCCATGATGATGGCGGAGATGGCGGCTTTCTTGTTGAGGACGAAGCGGAAGCTGAAGCTACAGAACCACCTGTCACGCATCCTGCGCCGATCACACCAGTATCTTTGGAATCAGCGGCCAAGGCTGAAGCTGATAGTGAGTCTTCAGGTGATAAGCCTCTGCCCCTTAAACGCACGTCTGCCAAGAAGTCGACTTCTCAGACAAAGAAACCTACTTCCAAGGCGAATGGTCGCGCAACGCCCAAGCGCAAGCCAGCAGCACCAAAGGCATCAACTGATGAAGACGAAGACGAGGATTCTCCACTTTCAGATGTGAGCGAGACAGCATCCGCTGCAGACGATGAAGACAATGATGAAGACGAGCAAAGCGAGGATGAGATCGCAGCGCCACAAGCAAGTCGGCGTCGTAGCTCTCCTCAAGTGCTCATATCTCCTGCGAAACGTGCAACACCTGGTCGTCGCACGTCAGGTAGGACTGCGAAGAAAGCCACGCCGGTCAGAAGCCAGTACTTTAACGCAATCGATGACGATGACGAAGGTGATGCGGACGATCTTGATGAAGATATGAGTGAAGAGGAAGTGGTCAAGCCCACCAGGACCACAGCACGAACCAGGGCAAAGAGATGATCAACAGACTTCTCTATTCTCTGAGATGTGAAGAACTCGCTTCATGCATAGCTTATCTAAAGTGCTCTGATCACACAATAGATATCCTTCTTGTCCAGACCAAACAAAGGTCGACTCACATGTACCTCTTCCACCTTTCCGAGATCACAACTTCGCCTTCCCATTCCCATCCTTCTCCCCCTGCCTCTGACAATCCTGCACAGCCTTCCAAGCCATCTCCCCAAAGGGTCCGGCCTGCTCACCAAATTCTTTGGCATTAGCACTACTCGCCTGTCTCACAGCATACCTCGCCGCAATTCCCTGACAAATAATCGCTCCACGATATAAACCAAACGCATCACCCCAGATAACTTCTTGTTTAGAGAACTCCCAATCTACGACTTGATGGTACCATTCCAGCACCTTTTCTCTCGTTGGAAGTCCGGGTGTCACACCAGCTTTGAAAGAATCGTTCGCTCGGAGAGATTTGAGACCAGTGTGTACCCAAGGTGCTGTGAGGTTTGCGACGTCCGATAATGGGTGTCCGATTGTTGCCATTTCCCAGTCGAGAATTCCGATCACGTAGGGCTTCGTAGGATGAAAAACCATATTATCGATTTTATAATCTCCGTGTACAAAAGTCCCTCTATCAACCGGTTGTGTGGATTTATTACCGAAGAATTTCACCATCTCATCATAATGCGGAATCTTACCCACAGGTTTCCCGGTCTCGATATCTTTCGTTTCTGCTTGTGCAATAGATAATGTTGCGAAAGTTTTGAGTTGACGATTATAGAAGTTGTTTGGACGACCGAAATCTGACATGTTGACTGAGGCAGGTTTTACGGTGTGGAATTTTGCGAGGGTTGTCACGGCCGATTTCCACATTTCTGTTCGTTCCGCGGCTGAGACGTCGGGGATTGAAGGGTCGGCGAAGATGCGGCCGTTGAGGAAGGACATTATGTAGAAGGGTGTGCCGATCACTTCTGAGTCTTCGCAGAGACAGATTGCTTTCGGGACGGGGACGTCGGTGGGTTGGAGGGCTTTTATTATTCGGTATTCGCGGTCGACTTGGTGGGCGGTTTTGGAGAGGAGTTTGCCTGGCGGTTTCTTGCGCATGACATATTTGTTTTTGGCGGAATCGGTGAGGAGGTAGGTTGGGTTGGATTGGCCATAGCCGAACTACAGACATTATTAGAATGGTTCTGCAGTGCTATTAGGTGAATGTGAACGTGAATGTTATGCTTACCTGCTTCACATCCAAGGGAGTCTTGATCTCTGGTGCGTTGCTGTCGATATACTTGGAGAGACTGTCCAAGTCAATCTGCTGTCTGATAGGGCCGGCCATGCTGTGCGTACGGCAGGAGTGGAAGAAACTACATGTTGATCTGTAGAGTGGTAGAAGAGTGAGGTCAAACAGCCGCCAGAGATGCAGAGAGTACCTCGGTCTTCTCCCCACATTCACTCAACGAGCCGTGGCTTTCCCGAGCTCCACGCGTAGAAAGTGTCGGTGCTTTCGAGTCGATGTCAGCAGGAAATGTACATTATAGCAGATACGTTCTCGTCTTGTCTGAGTCGATGATAGTCTCGGTGGCTATTCGGCAATGCGATATATCATTTCACCGTTGCTGCCCAAAACCATACCCATGTTGTTTGGACAACCCTCGATCGTTCATAGGGCTGTCCACGCCTTAGCCTCAGGCATGCTCAAATCCACCCTAGCGGCCGAGATGGCCTCCTGCATGATGACAGGGTTGTTGTCGTCGCGGTTGTCGGAAGATGCGCGTAGAGAGCGTCCAGTCACAGCTAATGCATGATCGCACACGTTTTGTGTGTTGACAAAATATCAACAACGCGCCGCTAACATCATCTTCCCTTCCTCCGCGCCTTTTCTGTGCGGTGGACTGCTGCATGGGCTAGGAGAAGACGTTGATTGTCGGATGAAAGCTATTTAGATTATTTGCGGGCAAACGTGACCGCCCCAGATCCTGTGGACACTGAAGGCACTCCTGATTCGACGGCAGCCACATCACCCAATCTATTCTATTCACCAGAGGCCCTTATTACTTAATAATAGCTGTTTGGCAGTAATAAGGAAGTCGGGCCTCACCCGCGCTCACGTCGCACAGCCTCTCCCTCGAAGACGGTCGCGGGCAGGCGTGACGGATATCAACATGGCTCTGCAGACTCCTCGCCAGCGGAGTGGCCTGCAGAGGCCTTCCTTTGGAAACACCAATACCGCCTCCTCTCCCTCTCTGCGAGCTTCGACGACCGACGTGGCCCGCAAGGCCTCTTACCGCGCATTGACGGGAGTGCCGTCGGCGAACACAACTCCTGTGAAAATGGACGGGAGTGACCTTGCCTTAGGGGATACTGTCAACGTGCCTGGCGAAATGTATGGCATCGTAAAGTTCTTGGGCAGTGTAAGAGGGAAGAACGGGACATTTGTAGGAGTGGAGCTGGACAGGGAATTTGCCGCAAGAGGAAAGAATGACGGCGACGTGGACGGGTAAGGATATGTGAAGTGAAACACTTGGCCAGTCTACACGGCTGATACATTGTCTAGGGTCCATTATTTCAACACATCCATACCAGGCGCAGGCATCTTCTTGCCAGTTCACCGCGCCGAGAAGCGCAACTCACCAGCAGTATCACTAGACTCTTTCCCTGCGACCCCTAACACGCCATCTTACAGCACAAACTTGAATGGACATACTCCCGGTGGGCAGCTCAAGTTCTCCCAGTCAGTGGGACCTGGTGCTGGACGACCCTCAAGTCCTGCATTCAAGCCTAGGAGGCCATCTCTCCCGCGACCAGAGTCACCGCTTAGGAGGCAGACACCACAATTACAGCCCACCCCTGCGCGCAATCCACTTGGAGCCAGCCAAAGAGGCGCAAGGCCGAGCGCGACACCAAGTAAATCCAACCTCAAAGCATCCAGTAATTCGCGGCCATCTACTGCTAACAGCCAGCCTCCACGGCCATACTCACGAACTGGATCTCGGTTGGGCCATAGAGCGGAAGCCGATATACCAGAAGAAAGAACGCCGGTGGGGACGGCGAAGACTTCTGGCGTCCGTAGTGGCAGTCAGGGCTCTACCAAGTCGTTCTCACAACCGCTCCGATCGACTTCGCGACTCGGAAGTTATGGCGGGCAAGACGAAGAGGTGCTACGTCTAAAGGCGGAGCTTGCTGAGCGGGACAAGCGGTTAGCGGAACAAGCAGCAAATCTGGCAGATATGGAAGCTAGCGTCAAAGAGCTGTCTGGACTGCTCCCTACCGATGGAGAGCTCGCTCGGAAATCCTCCTTCAACGATGAAGGCGCCGATGCGGGTGTCGCTCAGTTACGGCAGATGCTGCGTGAGAAGAACGAGAAGATTACTATTCTGACCTCCGAATTCGATGCACACCGAGCCGACTTCCGAAGCACTCTCGACTCCCTGGAAATGGCAAGCTCTGAAACCGAACGTGTCTACGAGGAACAAAAGCGGGATTTGATTGCGCAAGTCGAAGAGCTCGGCGTAAGATGTCAGGAATTGGAGGAGCTCAACCAAAGCAAGAAAGAGTTTGACGATGTCGCAAACCAGCTTAAGCAGCTCGAGGATTTCGTGCAAGAGCTTGAGGAGGGCCTAGAGGACGCGAGACGAGGCGAAGCAGAAGCTAGAGGCGAGGTCGAATTCTTGCGTGGAGAGGTCGAAAGAGGACGATCAGAGCTGAAGCGTGAAAGGGAAAAAGCTGCAGCTGCAGCGACTGGCGGCACCTCGCCGAAAGAGCTCGAACAAAAGGACGATGAGATCAGAGGGCTGAAGGCTATTATCCACTCATTCTCCACGAACCCTGAAGCATCGCCTGGCGGAGCTGCTAAGGATTTGGTCGAGTTGAATAAGGTCAAGTCGGCGCTCGAAGAGTCGCAGAAAGAAAAGGAAGCCCTGGAGCTTGAGTTGGAACAGCTGCGCCGCGATAGTGCTGTGACGAATGGGCATCATCACACTCGAAATGAGAGTGAGATGACAGCGACCCAGCTCAACACAACAACACGACCTAGAGGCGACACCATCAAAGCCACGTTTGCCGAGCACGCCCGTAGAGCAGGCGCGATCTCGAACGGAGATGGAGCTGATAACGCCAGTCCCACAAAAGCCGCGGATAGCAGCCTGTACTGCGAGATGTGTGAGAGTGCCGACCATGACACGCTCGACTGCAGCCACTTCCAGAACAACACTTCCACAGAAGAGTCTGAAGGCGAGACCAAGAGTGCTACCTCTGGCCATCAACGACACCCTTCGGCTATGCCTGCACCCCTTAGTCCTGGCAAAAGTATCAAGTCGTTGGCCAAGGAGAACGAGGACCCCATCGCAAAAGTGTCAATACCCGAACATCCTCCTACTGAAGCGAAGGCCGAGGATAAATGGTGTGCCTTGTGCGAGAAGGACGGACATCTTGCTTATGAGTGTCCGGATGAACAGTACTAGATGTGCTGCATTTTACCAAATCCACTGATTGGCGGAAGAACGAGCATTAGATGGAGAGGCTGGCGTTGATGAGCATAATACTGGAGCAGGCGAAGTTCTGCCTTAAATGGAATATCTTAGCAGGGAGTTTGGAGCGCGCAAATGGGCTGCGAGAAGCGCATATACCCTATCGTGCTTTGGGAATGGATGGACCTGGAGACGAGTGTGGACCATGTAAGTGGTTCGATTTTCGAGAAGAGAGGGTGGGTAGTAGATATCGTAATATTGAGATGGTGAATGAAGAGCGAAGTCGGCATTCACATGCCTGGAATTGTGGGTATTTGTTGTCCATAGCTTCATCATTCACATGAAAGTGTAGGACCAATGCCACGTCGATACGAAGGAACGATTGAGTGCTTGATCAAGCATGCGTTGAGAAGCATGTTGTTCATGTGGTGATACGGCATTGTAATATGAGCTGCCGTGCAACTGCCGTTGCCTTGAAGGAGAAGTAGCAATTGCATTGGTGGAAGTCGCGAAGTTGTTATATTTGTGCGAAATTCGCGATATTGCGTCCCATCGATACACCCACGAGTTCTGCAATTACAGGCATCATGCAGTCTTCACATTCACATTGCCGCGCTGCCGGTAGCTTTCCTAGACGCGCACACGTTTCACAGACGCCTATCTGTTTCGCAGACCTTCTTTCCACCTCACTCCATTATGCTCCCTTCGACCCGAACACGGCTTGCCATCCGTCTTGCTTCCTCTGCGCTGGCACCCATGCTGCAGTAGTTCTGCGTTTAAACTCTCGGCATTTACTTACTCTGTTCAGAACTGACAACGATATGGATGGTCTATACCAGTATCGGAGTTCCGCCTTCCTCGTCGTCGATCATCGGAAAAGCTCACCTCCAGGAACGAAACAGCTATCGCAAGCTGTGGGTGAGTTCAACCGCACACCATGATGAACGCTGTGCTGTACACCGCTCTCTTGCTGCATTGCTCGCCGGAACCGCGGTAGCATCTCCCGGAACATGGTCACCTCGGTCGGATCGCAGACATAGGATGAATGACAATTTCGACGATAGAGGATGAATGGCTCCATTTATACCTTTCTACTTCCGAGTAGCTCTGGCAGGACCTCGTCAAATCATGCACATTCCAGGATACAGCTGCATGCGACGTTCACAAGAAGGGTCTTGCCGGCATGTCGATTCCCTGCAAGCTGCTCTGAGATTGCTGCTCGTGTGCTTGTTCCTGATTCTGGTACGCTCGATAAGCCCTAGGCAGCCGATAGCAGCCGAGTCTAAACGGTTTCCATTACTTGAGAAACTCGTCACTTGCGAGCTCCCTGACGCCCTATCGAACGACTCTCTGGACAGAGTCTTCGCGCAAGGTGTTCACCGCAACATGCAACGTCAAAATTGCACCAAGCCTGGAAGAAACATCCGCTATCGGTCTGAGTTGGCAGTTTTATCTGATCCGGCAGTCGTACAACCTTCATTTATCCTGCATCCCACTCCCTTCTTCTCCTTTTCCCACATTTCTCTTTGCAAAACGTGGGGAACCTGAGCAAAGACGCCCGCAGCCATCAAGGTGATTGGCCGAGACAAAGCGGTCAATACCCCAACCTTCCTCCTTGAGAGTGTGCCCACCCACTCTGCCACCGCTTTCGTACTTTTTGTTTGTAACTGCTACCAACCAGGGCACCAAAGGCGTCTCAGACCCCCACGAAACAGATCGTGAGCACGCCCAAAGCAGTCAATGCGATCAGTCGACATCGACACGAACGGCGGGCGGAGCGGTGCGCACATCTCCACGATGGCTCCCGCGGCTACGAGGGACGTGGATGTCGAAGTCCCTGAGATCTTGCCGGAAACCGACACAAGCACTTTCACAATACCCGACCGTCTGACCATTCAAGGCGTCGCGAAGAGGCGCGCTGCATCGGGGAAGCTCATTGCCGGCGTCGCTGCTCCCGCTGATTTGGAACTATTCAAGGTATGCATCTGATAAGCATGGGGAGAGATGCTGTTCTTAATGGTGGTTGTTGTAGAAGCTTGCATGGGACGACGAGCTAACGAGGTCACTGAAGGGGAGGACATGTCACAAGCACAAGCCTGTGGCTAAGCGGTGGGATCGTGAGTAATCTCCTCAATTCCCTTTCAAGCTGTTCCAGTCAGCTCTTTCAATCCCAGTGCTAACGATCAAAGACCGTCTGAGCCATGAGACTGTCAGCAGAGGCGGCAGTTCGCTCAAGAATGCTGCTCAGTATCTTAAGACTCCAGGAATCATTTCGTTAGGAGGAGGTCTCCCTTCACCTGAATACTTCCCCTTTCACGAGATCGATGTGAAGGCTCCAAGACCTGCCAGGCTTGGCCTAGAGGAAGATGGCATCGCCGAGAGTGATGTGCTCTCCATGGGCATGCACGATATGGCGAAGGGAACTTCTGCCTTTGATCTTGCCACTGCTCTGAACTACGGCCAAGGACATGGCAGTGCACAACTGCTCAGATGGATCGTCGAGCACACAGAAGTTGTGCATGACCCACCATATGCTGACTGGAGTTGTACTATGACTGTCGGATCGACTGCCGCATGGGACATGACTTTGAGAATGCTGTGCAAACCCGGCGACTACATTCTGACGGAAGAGTACTCTTTCCCAGCCGCCATCGAAACCGCTGCACCAATGGGCGTCAGATGCGCCGCTGTCAAGATGGATTCGCAGGGAATGCTCCCATCATCGCTGGACGATGTCCTCACCAACTGGGATGCTTGCCAGCGTTGCGGCCCCAAGCCTTTCCTCATCTACACTGTCCCAACTGGTCAGAACCCGACAGGTGCTACTCAATCTCTGGCCCGAAGAAAGGAGATTTACAGAGTGGCACGACAGCACGACCTGTTCATCTTTGAAGACGAGCCATACTACTTCCTCCAAATGCAACCATATACCGGACCAAATGCACCAGAAGTGCCACCACCAGCTACATACGAAGAGTTCCTCGACTCAATCGTCCCATCTTTCCTCGCCCTAGACACCGACGGCCGTGTCATGCGTGCAGACTCATTCTCAAAAGTCCTCTCTCCCGGCTCTCGTTGCGGCTGGATCACAGCTTCAGAACAAATCTGCAACCGCTTCCGCACTCACGCAGACGTCTGTACGCAAGGACCTTCCGGATTCAGCCAGATCATCCTCTTCAAGCTTCTCGACGAGACATGGGGCCATACCGGGTACCTTGACTGGCTCATGCACATCCGCATGTCATACACCAAGCGAAGAAATGTCATGATGGAGGCATGTGAACGATACTTGCCCAAAGACATCGTTAGCTGGGTACCACCCACCGCCGGCATGTTCCATTGGTTGCAAGTCGATTATCAGAAGCATCCTGCGTACGGCATGAAATCGATCGATGAGATTGAGGAGGACATTTTTCAGGCTAATGTTGCTCATGGGACTTTGCTTATGAAGGGGTCTTGGTTTATGGCTGAGAAGAATGGGAAGCGGTAAGCAGCCTCAAGGATCGCTCTGCCGAGCAATTACTGACTCTTGTCATTCAGAAATACCATGTTCTTCCGCGCCACCTACGCGGCAGCACAATTCGACAAGATCGACGAAGCTATTAAACGTTTCGGCAATGCGATTCGGGAGGAGTTTGCGCTGAAGCCGTATACTAATGGTTATCATGCTACTAATGGTAATGGGTATACCAACGGTCACTGATGAGCGCAGAGTTGGTCTGAGCGGGTGAGCATGTAAAAGTAATGAGGCCAGATTCCGGCTAGAACGGTATTCTGGAAGGAGATGAGATGAGATTATGACATGACTCGCGTTACCTTTGCGGCTGGGAGATGACTTCGCTTCCTGGTGGCAGAGCCTGTTGGTAGCGCATGCGTTGGCTTAGTGCCTGTTTTTTGAAGCGAATTTTTGAATGAGCGCACTACTAAGGATTGTTTTACGAGGTTGAAAATGGGGTCTCTGGCCTTTATCAGGAGTATCTATAGGGCATGAAATGAGTAATCAATTGTCTTGTTGCAAAAGTTCTCAGGTACATCTTGAGTCGGCGTACAAGTAGGATGGCTCTATGTATGGTGTGTCTGCTTCACATACAAAGGTGTTCGGGGGGTTATTGCGAGTTCCAAAGCTATCTTGAGGGCTGAAGGTGTCCATGACGAGTCGCAAGAAAGTCGAGATCTGCCGACTCATCTATGAAGATTCGATTGATCGTTCGTTTCCTCCCAGGTCTTGGCGTCGCAGATGGCTTGATCGGACTACTTCCAGCGGCGAGTAAAACGCCACCCACTCCTCTTGCAGTTGAGCAGCATGCAATTCCAGTGCTGTCAATATCGCCAACAGTGTTCCATCTTCCCACCTCCTGTCTCTGACCGCCGCTCCAGCTGTGATCATAGCCAGCCGTAGGCCGGATCCTATCTCCAGGACTCGAGCTTGTTGCCCAAGAGCATACAAAACGGTGGCCTGAAGTTCACGGCTGAGCTCGCCATTTTGAGCGCTCCTATAGGCCATTATCACACGCCGCGTGCGCATGAGTATTTGCCAATCCGGCCGCCTCTCCCTGTCATCGTTCTCGCATTGTTCATCGTACAGATCTGAGTACAACGCCAAGCGGACGAGCGTTGCCGCTTCATAATAAACGCGGGGGAGACCTGCCATTTTTTCGAGTAGAAACTGTTATATGCCTCCAGCTTCAGTTCTTTCAAGTGCGGTCGGACGCTTTCCAGCTTCACATTCTTGGTCGTGGGGATCTGGTCCTCGGGCTAAGTTAATAAGCCGAGATCGATGAAGCTCACGGGGGATGGCGAGGTGATACTGGGTCATAGAACGCTTCCAGGGGCCTTCCTGGCCACGTAGGACGAAGTAAGTAGACGACTGCAGCTCGTCCCATGCCTGAGTCCATTGCTGATGCGCACGTATAGCGCATTGACACTGCGACGAGATAGTAGTCATGACGAATGACTTCTACTCATACGAATCGCCAAAGGTCGTATAGTTGGGAGATCAGCAGGTCAGTGTCGGTCTGTTAGGCGGACAGAGATTAGTTGAAAAAAGAAAGGGGAACTGTACGTGCTGCCAACCGCCTTTTATTCGCGGAGCACAATTCGAACATTACTGGGGCCAGCTGGTAGGCAAATTAAACCCCGCAGTCGTTGCTGTCTTGTGGTCCAGCATTGTCGAAGCTCCAATCCAGGCGATTCACGATTTGATCCAATGGCAACTGTGCGCGTGGGAAAGAAGCTCCCGGTGCTGTACAGCGATGTTGCACCGGCAATTGGTGTCTTCCGCGTAGCGAAAGTGCTTGGGCATCTCGACTTGAAGCCTGCCCATTTCCAGATGTAGTTCTCGAAAGAAGTTTTCCGATACATGCTGCAAACGCGCATCTACGGGGCAAAAACTCGAAACTGTGCCGTTAAGCCAGGCGAGCGCCTGCTCGGTATACATCTCGTGAGTCAATTGGGTCTTCACGAAGGCGTACTGGCCTAACAGGATCGCTGCGAATCATGCTGCTTCGTATGGGGCGTGCATATTTAAGAGCGCAAGCCGTGACGGTACTGGTGATGTCGATCGCTGTAAATTGCTAGATAGCACTCATGTGAGCAGATCCGTTACGAAGCTTTGCCTCTCGCATATCGATATCAGCGAGGGTGCTGCGCTCTCACACAGCATCGACATGTCAGGAGCAAATATCGAGTGCAGTCATCAAGTGCGATGGCATGTCTTCCGCGCTACCTCATATTGCACGCAAGGTACGTCCCATCAAACCTTGATCCTCAGTGTAGCATGACGAGATGGATTCGCCTTGAACTCCATCTGCCTTTCAGAATATCCACATCTCGAGATGTACTCGAGCAGTTCGCTTTTGCTTCCTGAATTGCCCACACTCGACTCTTTCACGTGATAGATTGCCAGTGTCTCCCCTTCATGCCTTACAGTCTGAGTTGGCGAATGGAGCGCGAATCGCCGCGAATTGAAGCGCTCCTTCACACGGTTGGAGCGCTATTTCCAAGGGATGAAGTGACGAATCACGAATTTCTGTATTCATGTGAAGTCTTCGGACGCTAATCCGCATTGGGATGGGTTTATGCCTAAGGCTATCGACCGCGCTCGTCCACCTGCAACCGCGACTTGAACCAGATCAATCACTTTGCGCCATTCCACACAGCATCGAAACTGCTTAACAACCCTCGTCGCCGACTTCACGATATTGCTACCAATCTTCTGTACCACAGGCCGGACCAACTTGCCAACACCGACACAACGCCATTGACCTGCGCGACCGCCATCATCAATATTACAACCTCATCGACGACTCTCCAGTGCAGCAATAGATGAGCGCAACCACCGCAGACTTCGTCGGCGGCCTTCCTGGCTGGCAGCGGCATCATGCCGGGCTTCGGTGAGGAGGGCGTCGAGGGCGCACCCCCACCGCGCCGCGACTATGACATCCTTAAGCAGCGCGTGGATCTGGATGTCGACTTTCCGACTCGGACGCTGAAAGGCAGTACTGAGATCACCATTCAACCTTTGGCCAAAGACTTGCGGCAAATATCGCTGCATTGCCGGCAATGCAGACCCACTTCGATCCAAGTCAGCGGCATCAACGCCAAATTCGAGTATGAGGATCCCTACAAGAAGAGCTTGATGAGCAGCAAGTCTACGGCACATCAGCACCAAATGCTGAAGGAGAGGATACAAGATGCGCTACGACCGAGTCCTGCGCCGCAGCTTCAGATCACGCTTCCTCCAAAGCTGAAGATCCAGGAGTTACGAGTGGATCCTGCAACCGCGATGCCCGTGTACAATGGCACGCCAAGTTTGCAGAAGCAAGAGGCAGATGCGATGGCAATTGCGGAAACACCAATCCAGCAGAACGTCCAACAAGCCGCCCAATTTGCGCCCATCAAACTCACAGTCGAGTTCGTTCTCGATGATCATCGCGACGGCATTCATTGGGTAGGTTGCGAAGAGGACGACAAGCGATATCCGTATCTATACACAAAAGCCGAGCCATTTCCAGGAAACTCTTCATCGATATTCCCATGCTTGGATGACGGGAACAGTCGATGTACATGGGAAGTTGCAATCCGCTGCCCGAAGACGATAGGAGATGCGTTTAAGAAGGTTCAGAGTGACCCATCCTTGCCCAACGGGGACGCAGCCAGCGCAACTAATGGAGATGTGGAGATGGTGAACGGTACGGACGCGCCAGCGAAGCCGAAGGGTGCTGCCACAACGAAGCCGGAGTATTTAATTGATCTCAGCCCAGAAGATGCCGCTCTAGAGTTGGCTGTGCTTTGCGTTGGCGATCAGATGGACGAGAGCACGGACACTGAAGATGAAACACGCCATACTATCAGCTTCTCGCTCAACGAGGCAGTCACGGCCCGACATGTGGGATTTGCAATAGGACCGTTCGAACACGTTGATCTGACCGCATTCCGTGACTCTGAGGAAGAGGCAAAGCTGGGACAGACTGCTGTCAAAGTGTCTGGCTACTGCCTACCAGGCAGATCTGGCGAGGTCGAGAACACCTGTTTTCCTATCACCGGAGCCGTCGACTTCATCTCCGTCAACTGCGGCAAATTCCCCTTTCCTGCCTACCAAGTCTTGTTTGTGGATGACCTCACATACGACGTTATTGGTGTGGCCGGCATATCGATTTGCAGTACCCGTTTGCTGTTTCCACAGGAGATCATTGAGCCGCTGGACAGGAACACGAAGACACTCGTCCGGGCTGCAGCTGATCAATGGAGTGGAGTCAGCATTATTCCCAAAGAGCCCATGGATACTTGGGCCATCGCAGGTATGGCTGGATACTTGACTGACGTGTTTCTCAAGAAGCTCTGCGGCAACAATCACTACCGCTGGGAACAGAAGCTTGCTGCAGAGAAAGTCTATGATCTCGATGTTGACAGGCCTGCGATATGGGACCAAGGAAAGTTCTTGCACGTTGATCCCTCCATTCGAGAATTCGTGGACCTCAAATCGGCAGTGGTGCTTGGCATTCTCGATCGCCGACTTGTCAAGTCCAGTGGCTCTACAGGCGTCATGCGAATCATCAACAAGATTTTCCTCAATGCTAAGACTGGTACTTTGGCAAACGGCGAGTTATCGACCGGAGATCTGCAACGGACTTGTGAGAAGCTTGGCCACAACAAGCTCGAGTCTTTCTTCAAACAATGGGTCTATGGTGCTGGATGTCCTATCTTCCATGTGTCGCAACGGTTCAACAAAAAGAAGCTTGTTGTAGAGATGACAATCGTGCAGCGACAGCTGGAACGACAGACCAAGCCCGAATTTGCTCCGAACAATTTCATGCGTGAAATCAAAGAGCATGTTCAGGAGGTTTGGGCTCCCGAAATTCAAACCGTATTCTCAGGACCCATGACAATCAGGATTCACGAAGCCGACGGTACACCCTACGAGCACATCGTCGAAATCAAAGAGCCGATCACCAAACTCGAGATCCCGTACAATACAAAGTACAAGCGGCTCAAAAGATCGCGACGCGCAAAAGAACGAGCGGTCGCAGAAGGCGCGGCCGGCGAGGAGGGTTCCGATGCTCTACTCTACTGCCTTGGCGATATACTCGACAATGAACAGGACCAGAAAGATTGGAACCTTGTCGACTGGTCTGCAGAAGACGAAGACAAGATGGGCCAAGAAAGCTACGAATGGATCCGCATGGATGCCGACTTTGAGTGGATTGGCAAGATGCATTTGGTTATGCCGCTGTACATGTACATCTCACAGCTGCAGCAGGATCGTGACCTGGTCGCACAGTATGAGAGCATGCGCTATCTTCTCGGCTCTAATCCGCACCACGTCTCGCTCACTATTCTGGTTCGAACACTCATGGACGAGCGTTACTTTTACGGCATCCGAGTCATGGCTGCCGAAGGTCTGTCTTTGATGGCAAAGGACAAATTGACGGAAATTGGCACGCTGCACCTGACGAAGGCCTTTGCCCACTTCTTCTGCGATGGAGACATCCATTCAATGCCGCGGCCTAACGACTTCAGCAGCCGAGTCTCTTTCATCATGCAGTGCGCTATCCCACGAGCCATGTCGAAGCTCAGGGATAATGAGGGCACGGTTCCTGAGATCGTTCAGAGATTCTTCGTTGACAAGTTGACCTACAACGACAATTCCGACAATGCGTACTCTGATTGTCACTATGTTGCAACGCTCATGACTTGCCTTACTGATGCGCTGGTCGCTTCACATCGTATCATCGAACCAAAGCAGACATTTGAATTCAACTTTGATGACGACATGGGCATGGAAGAAGACCAAGAGCCGATAAATCCGAACGCCGCTTTTGAGCAGGAAGCTATCAATGTAATCGAAAGATACCGTCGATTGGACGAATGGATTGTTACTTACCAGAACATCTACTCTACGACTGCGATTGAGTGCCTGCAGAAGCTGACCAAGGCTGGTGTGGTGAAAGACAAGGCCAAGGAGCTGCTACAGTACACCAGAGACAGCACAGCTGACAACGTTCGGATTCAAGCATTCCATTGCTTGACGGAGATTGGCTTGACGCGAAAATCTTCGGTGATGAAGCATCTACTTTACAATCTCGTACATGATCGCAGCCCATACTTCCGCGATAGGCTGCTTCGCTGCTTCGGCGAAGCTCTTGGTCACGTTGCACTGAGCGATGGCGAGGAAAAGGCTGCGGCTCCGGTTCCTGTCAATGATGGGGGTCTCATTATTGAGGACGCTGGATCAAACGAGGCACGACGCATCGAGGCAACGCGCAAGACCACTCCTGAGGGCGCAATTGCGGCGTTGAAAATTGCGCTTGGCAACGATGCGATTTTCAAACAGGCGCTGTGGTATGCGACGACGCATCCTTCCATCGCCATTGACGAGATCGGTTCGTTCTGTGACATTGCTGCTTTGCTCTTTGATCCTGTGACAAGCCACACAGTGACACTGAAGCTACCAAGGCCTTATCGCTGTGAGCATATGGGTAAGGGCAAGATGCGTTTCATCCCACATGGCAACTTCAGGACAAAGCCAAGCAAGGGCCTTGCATGGGAGGACTATGAAATTATGGAAGGCCTGGGCTTGAAGTACACCGGTCCACTGTCCGATGAGATCAAGGAGAAAATCAAAGCGCGTGAGAATGAGGCTTACCTCAAAGCGCAGATCGCCCAAACCCAAGCAGAGATGGCTCGACGCCAGAGCGAGGCTGCGACTAATCATTTCCAGTCGCAGCAACAAGCTTCGATGCCGCCACCAGCTGTGCCAACCTGGAGCGCAGGAGGCATTCCGTCTAGCGCTGCAACACCTACGGAGCAGAAGAGCGGCTTTAAGCTATCTCTGGGAGGCATCAAGAGGAAGGCGTCGGTAGACTTGACTTCTTTAAAGGACACACCCAAAACAATCAAGGTCAACAAGGCCGCCACCCCGGGATCAGCACCGAAGATTTCGACTTCTCGTCGATCTTCGACTCCGGGCAGCAAGGCAGGCAAGAGTCGATTGGTGGTGCTAGACCTCGGAATTGCTGGCTCTCGCAAAGCTACGCAGATTCTGTCACAGCCTCCCGTACCTGGAAGATCGTCATCGACTCAGCCGCCTGCGAAGAAATTGGTCCTGAAGAAGCCAAGCCAAGACCAGTCCACGTCAGCGACACACTCCAAGCCTCAGACGCAGAGTCCTGCTGGCCCGCCGGCTTTCTCACCGCCGCCAAGTCTGACATCTTCTTTCCCGCCGACAAATCTCAATCTTGGCGGCTTCCGATCTTTCGGCGGAGCGCCATCAGAAGATTCGGGACCGCCCGGCCTCACCAGCTTCTCTGCATCTCCTGACACAGCGAGTCCAGTCGGCTTCCGCAGTACCAGCGGCGATGCGACGGCATTGAGTATGAGTCCTCCTCCGCCATCAGCTTCACCGCCAAGTCTTACAGCAGCGCCTCCCGAGCGGTCGCATTCACACCCGCACGCTCATCCTCCGAGTCTGTCGAGAGTGACGAGTCTGAGCGCTATGAGTCCATCGGAGAAGAAAGAGAGCGCAAATGGAGACGCTCCAATACAGCCTCCGAAGAAGAAGTTCACATTGAAACTTGGTGTAAAAGCACCGCCTAACTCATGAACTGGGTGAGAAGGGCACATTTGTTGTATGATGCTTGCCCTGAAGCTTGCAGGATGTCTTGAATAGCAAGCGTAGGCGCAGTCAGAGAGTGCTGCCCTCAATCGAGAAATCGACGATAAGTCGTTGACACACCATAACCTGAACCCCCCAGTTTCTTGCTCTTTACCATTATTTCCTCACGAGTCGCAAATTCAGTACTCGTCGATAGGTATTGCTGCTCCATAATCTTCGTAACAGCCTCGTACTCGGATGCGTCGGTAGGCGGCCTCACGGATCGTGTAGTGCATAGAACTAATTTGGAGACGCACTCGCGGCAGTTGTACGAATGCTGAAGACACAGGGCACGAAAGATCATACGTAGCCTCGCTCCAGCAACTCATGTCTCATGCCAATGTCACGTCACCTGTTCGACACGAAAAGTCTTGGCAGCTTTCGGTCAGCGAGTTTCGGTGACGTCGTGATTGATACACTTTCATTTTCACGCGACGCGATGTATTTTCCTTCCATCTCCTCCTGAAACCCGACTGACTTTCCTATAGCCCACTCGCGCTTTTCAGTACTTCTCTCATCTCATGCCTGCTCGGTGGTGCAATTTGGCCATGCCGCCCGCGAAACCTTCATCAAGCTGACTAGCAACAACACCCGACCTGTGCAAGCATATTTGCCCGAATGACCATCCGGTCCAGTGACGAGGCCGGCATTTGTCAATGAACTCTCTGCTCGCCTGGACGTGGTTGTTTTTGGAAATCTGCCTCGCCCTACTCCCAAAGCAGTGCAAGCGCCTGGTTTGGTTTCGAAGGTGTGAGTGAGTAATTAAGCAAGGCCGAAGCATTTGTTTGACAGCTACGACGCAAGCCAGACCTCACCGGCGAGCACAGGTTGTCCTTGGAACAGAATTTGAGATCTTGGACGACGAACCTAGTGACGGTATCTGCAACAACCGCAGATTGATAAGTGAGGTCTTTGCAGGGGTTCTCCACGCCACCTTCCCCATCCTCGTGGTTCCACTTCAACCTTATGGCCTCGCCGCGACCGCGACGGCGTTTCTTGGCTACAATGCACAAAGATTGTGCTCCTCCGAGTGAGACCGCCAAAGCACACATTCTCTCTGGCGAGTTGACGTCCAGAACTCGCTCAATCACAATCACCAGCGAGCCTACGCGCTGCCAAGCTCGCCAGAAGACGACAAGACGGAAATTGCTGTAAAAAGCAGCATATCTAATCAATGCCAAGCCAATTCTGATGTGATATTCCGCCTGGTATCCACACGACCACCGATCGACCACTTCGCCGGTCGTAACACCGTCCACATTTCAGACCAGAACTGGTAATCTCGCTGCGAGGATTGCCAAGCTGGCCAGCAACCTCAGACCTGCAATGTTTGAGGGCCTGATATGCTGACCTTTATGTCCAATGAGAAACACGCCGAGCGATCTTCGTCAGGATTTGATATGGATGTCACACACGTGGATCTCTGCGCCATCATAGTGAGATGGACGTGAGCGACCAAGACTTACTACCAACTTTGTAAGAATTTTCAAATCGGCTGTACTCACAAAAGAAACGCCTAGCAAAGCGAGCATGCAAGATCTCGGTGAACACTCACCTGATTAAGCTCGGTGCCATACTTTCCGATTGAGAAACGTTACTAAAAGCAGAAGCGTGATTGACCAATGTCGCTATGCACTCGGAGCCTGACCTTCGGCATGGACCCTTGGCATCACTTCATCTGCAGTCTGCAGAACGTGCATGCCCTGCAAGTCGAAGTTTATCCCGGAACGATGTGCGATGCCGTGGTCGGCAGGTAGACAAACTAGAGTTAGCTTGATTACTTATAGACCAGAGACCATTCGGTATGTTCTTGCCTCGCCTTCTCGTCGACCACCTCAGCCTGTGGAAGTTGTACTGACAAGATGAAGTTCCTCCTGCTTTCGCTCTTTGCGGGTCCTCTCTTGGCGCAGGGACCGATCCAGCGAAGCAACTTGAAGCAAGTCACGAAAGCGCAAAAGGTTGCATACAATGCCGATCTCTTCCAGGGAACAGATCTGAAGCAGAAAGATTCGTCGCTTAACAATTCAGATCTGTGGTACACCGAGCGAAATGGCAAGAAATACTTCCAACCTTTGGGTGCCCAGAGAGCTGGCGAGAAGGTAAACATAATTCTCACGAAAGATATCAACAAAGAGTGCTCATTGCTCTCTAGGGACCTCTGCTCCTTCAAGATGTCCATCTTGTAGACACACTTGCCACCTTCAACCGGGAAAGGATACCAGAGCGCATCGTGCACGCAAGAGGTGCTGGTGCTCATGGCTTTTTCGAGGCGACCACAGACTTCGCCGAGAATCTTTCTGCAGCGGATGTCTTCAAGAAGGGCACTCGAACATCAATCACAATGCGGTTTTCAACTGTGGGCGGTGCCCGTGGATCTGCGGACGAGGCGAGAGACCCGCGTGGTTTCGCCATCAAATTCCGGACGAAGCAGGGGATCCTTGACTGGGTATTCAATAACACGCCAGTGTAAGTTTACGGATCCGAATGTATGTCTCTACGGATACGAATCGACATTGACTATGTTGCAGCTTCTTCATTAGGGATCCGGTGAAATTCCCAAGATTCATCCACACTCAGAAGACTGATCCAGCAACGAATGTACGAGATTGGAACACTTTCTGGTCGTGGCCTGCGCAATTCCCAGAGGCTCTGCTGCAATTTTTGAGATTATTCTCGGACCTCGGCACGCCCTATGGATTCAGACATATGGATGGATGGTCTGGGCATACCTACCGGCTTGTCAAGGACGATGGCTCGTGGGTCTACTGTCGAGTCTACGTCTCTACTGATCAAGGCGTGAAGAACTTCACGGCTGCAGAGGCCGCGAAGGTTGCCGGAGATAACGATGCTTGGGCCACGAAAGACCTGTACGATGCCATCGAGGTAAGTTCACGATACTTCGATACTGCACGCAATAAGCTGACAACCTGCACCTAGTCTGGCAACTACCCATCTTGGACTGTCGGCATCGCAACTAAGACACCAAAGGAGGCAGAGGAGTATCGATACGATATCCTCGATCTGACCAAAGATTGGCCCGACGCAGAGTACCATGAGGTCGGACGTCTTACGCTCACGCAGAACCCGGAGGTGAGTTGATGATGCTTGAGTCAGTCAATCATTGTCAAAGTACTGACATCGTGGCAGAACTACTTCAACGAGATCGAGCAGTCACACTTCTCACCTGCGAACCTTGTCCCAGGCTGGGAACCATCAAACGATCCGGTTCTGCAATCCCGACTCTTCGCTTACAACGACGCTGGCCGCTACAGAATTGGCGTAAATGCTGAAGATCTTCCTGTTAACTGTCCATTTTCATCAGTAGCGAACTTTGACCGCGATGGTCATCTCGCTGGCACGAATGGTGGTCAAGGCAGCCGCAAGAACTTCCCAGCAGAATACATTGACATGATCAACATCATCGATCGACCTGGAACAGAAATTGATGACGAAATTCCTGGAACTCACACAGTGCACTGGCAAAGTCAAATCGACGAGAACATTGATTATGAGCAGCCAACGATGTTCTACGAAGGGTTTAGTCAGACTGACAAGGACCATCTGTACAGCAATATCGCTGGAACTCTAGTCAACGTGGACAACCAGGAGGTGATTACGAAGCTGTTTGAGCAGTTTGAGAAAGTATCGCCTGCGCTGCTCGAGGGCGTCAAGAAGGCTTATGAAGAGGCACAAGCTTCGAAGTCATGATCATCAGCATATTGTTTTTAGCGATAATGACCAAAGACAGCATATCAGCAGCATCCTGACAATGCGTTCGCTCTCAGCCTGACGCTTCCATCCGGCGATTTTGCCATCATTGTTGTTCTGCTCGTACAACATCATTCAGACTAGCGACAAAGCTTCACTAACATACACTTGCAATACTCGAATTGAGATCTCCAAGATGGCTCGACAATCTAGCCGCAAAACTGCACCATCAACTCGCTACGGCTTCGATCCCGAGCCGGCGATCAAGACAACTACCAAAGCCTCAAAGAAGCCAAAGACCAAAGCACCGGCGAAGTCTCAATCGACGAGTACGCCAGTCTCTAAACCAAAGAAGAAAACCAGCAGCAAGCCTTTCGGCAACCGAAAGAAAAAGCGTGATCCAAACGCTCTCCCGAAACCAAGAGTCCTAGACCGACGTTATGACAATCAAGGCCATCCCGTAAGATTGATACGGAGAGACTAAGATCCGAGACACGGAAAGATATCGTGTTGACTATATCGTTCGAGAATGCGCCTGCTCAGAAAGGAAGAAGGGACGATGCACCGATTATGGGGGATTTGATAGTCCACGTATTATTAAATGTGGCCAAATGCATGCAGAGAGGATGAGGGCGGCTGGATTGCTATAGTTATTCAGGGTACATACAGCTTTTGTAAAGATATCGAAATCGTGGTTTGGACCACTCTTCACCTCGCATGGTCAATATGTGGAGATTTGCGGCGTCGTTCGTTCGAGGGCATCGATTCTCATTTTCTATGCAGTAGTAGAATTGGCATAGAGGGGCTTGGAGGCTGTTGATGTGAGATTTGAGATAGCACGTTGCTGAAACCGAGATTGAGCTCGGAGAGTGGAGGTGCTGTGACACATTGGGTTATGTCTGGATACTTCTGATGGAACGCTGCTGGTGAGAAGGGGAGGTGAAGACAGTAGGACGTTTCTACTTGTCCTGTGGACGTTTGCAAAGCGACACCTCTTGGATCGATGTCTTCCGACACGGCAAGCCAAGGTTAATGTGTCGTGCACCCACTTCTCGCCATTGACATAGCAGTGTCTTCGAAGCACAAGTCTGACGATCGTTCTCAGAAGAATCCGGGAGCACCAAATAATGCTAAACGCAGATCTTGGTATCCAGGGATATCCTTGCTTCGGCACATCAGAAGAGCCTGGGTCCGGTTTAGAGCCTCACCTTCCTTATCGCTGGAGTCATGGCTCACTATGATTCTATCAGGGCCATGTTCAGTCACACAGAAGCTGATTGTGGCGATGTCGAGGCTGGATTTGAGGTGTCGAATGTAGCACCAGAGTCCACAGTCCTGCGATTTGCAAATCCCAGACTTCTGTGCACCACAATCGTTTCACCTTGACTTTATCACAAATGCCGCGAACCTTCGTCATGTATACAAACATGCAAACAGCGGTACGGGAAAAGCGGTCACTCTTGCTTCCATACATCAAGGATAAGACTGTCGCGAAGCTCACAAGACTATTGCGGTCAGCATGCAGCCATGTGGTCTCTCTATACCCTTCTGTTGTGCTTGATCACTACTGGCTTCGCTCACGCCAACGATAAACGCTGGGATGAATGGTGCACAGATACACGCGAAGCACAAGATTGGATCGACAGATATCGAGCTTTCCAAAACGGCACGAGCAGTGATCTAGGCGATGCGAGAGCGACCGGTGAAGCTATCATCTCGGAGAAATTTGAAATGTGGTGCGACTCCTGCGCGTTCTCCAAGGCGATTGAAGCAGGCGAGAAGGTACATCGAAAGCACTCCAACATGTTCCAGAAGCTGATATCACATTGCCAAGCCACGCATCAACGAGCCGCTCAACATTGGCGGCAAGGCAGGATATATCAATGCTACATTGAGTGACCCGTGAGTATCTCGTTATGATGTTGTATCACAGAACTTGACAGTGACCTCGCAGATACACGCCTCCTTTCGAGTGGATTAGTATTGGGTGTTTTGGTCAGATTGTGATCTTCTTCGAGGATCATTCCGATGCCAATGGGTATCCTGTTCGTGGCTTCGCCGCGTTTACGGTCAGGAAGAATCCAGACCCAAATGGAAAGTCCAAACTGGTGGCCATGAAGTTGGAATCCGAGCTTAATGACTTTGCTCGAGGGCTGAATGATGGGTTCAAAATTCAGTCGAAGGATGGCAAATGTATTCCTGACGTATGATCTTGGGAACGCCGTTTGTCACTCGTTTCTGAGTCCGAGCTCACCCTGAATTGGATAAGCTATCTCCAGCTCGAGACAATGTGCAAACAGACTTGCATCACAACTGCACGGGCCAGCCGCGATACTATTGTGGAAGTGTAGCGAGATGCCGAAGCCAGTCACAAGGCGATCGAAGCAGTGAGGACTCAAGCCTATCGGAATGCAACGAATCTACTTTCCCAGACTGCCATCATGACCTGGCCTTCGCGAGCTCAGAAACCAGTTCTCTTATCTTACTCATGACCTCCTGTTCAGAGCGAGGCTTCTCTCTATGCCACTTCTGCATTTCTTCTCCCTCGACTCTGCTTCTGAGGACTGGGAGCGGGACGCCATGGACCTCGGAGGAAAACTCAAGCTTTCCGTCCCGGAGCCTTTGAAACAAGCCTACGGAATCCACTTCGTGCTTGACCGAGAGGTTTCTCTGTGGAATAAGCTTCTCTGGCAGGTTTCCTGATGTCTTTGATAGGGCAGCTGCGTAGCAGCAACTACCATTGTTCTTAATCCAGTCTTGCATGAAGGAAGCGATAGAATGCAGTTCCTTCAGACCGCAAGCACCTGAGAGACGTGGAGCGCCAATTTCCTCGAGTGCTGCACCCCACAATAGCTCGTCAACTGCATGACGGGGTTCTTGTGATGGTTCGATGTCTTCAGCGATCTGCGAAACGGTGACTGCGTCGATATGCTGAAGCAAGAGCGCCTGGAAAACCATGTCGCATCCTTCAAACAACCGCATATATTCGAAATTCATCCCGAGTTCTGAGTCTTGCAAGGACTGCTTGGTCAACGATAGGAGCTGGATGGGCGTTAGACGCTTAAAGTGAGTCCACTCGTCTCTGATCTCGTCTTCAATAGTGTTAGAAGAATCTGCCAAGAGCCGTGATACAAAGCTATGCAGGTTGCCTTGCGTTGTGCCTTGAGATGTGGTCCCAAGAGATACCCATCCAGGTCCGTCGCCCCACAAGGCCTTAGTGATAGGCGATGTATGCTTCATGTTTGGCTGGTTATCGGCCCGGAGAGTCTTCAAGGTCTTATGATGAGGACCATACAGCCGCAATGCAGGTATGTAAACCCGTGGAGTGGCGCGTCGCCGCTGGCGCTGCTTTGCGAAAGCATGAGCAGTAACTCCAAAGGCCAGTCCGTATTGCTTTGCGGCAGAAAGAAACGAGAATGAGGCAGGGTCTGTGTCCAGGAGACCAAGTTTCGATGCTCCTTGCGATTCTATGACCGTCTCCATATCCCTCCATATCGTGGTGATAAGACCTGCATTGCGAAGTGCTCTATACAGATGTGCCATGCTTTGGATGAGGTAGTGATGATTTGCAGTGGGGACAGTATCCATGTGCCAGAACGTCTGCAATTTCATTGCAAGAGCACCCGCTGTGAGCGGCATTCTTGCAAGCACATACTTGGAGTCTGTTCCAGACGACTCTTTTTCAGCAGAAGCGGCGAAGCTACTCTGCGGTAATGGAATGCCTTCTTTGATGATGCGACGTAGATCAGACTCCGTCATTGTCCCTCCAACACGGAACAGAGGGCGTCCCTCAGCTGCGGTAGACTTGATGAAGCTTTGCGTGCAGTCCATAGCGCTCTCGATGTGCTTGGCCATGTCTGAAAGGACAGAATAGACGTGCCTGCGTGCTCGGCCAAGCACATCCGAGATGCACATCTCGGTCTCAATCAAGACGATCGTTGCAATATCGGGACGTGCCTGCTTCATGAGCGCTGCAAGATTGCACAGAAATGGATCCACACCACCAATAGGCGAATCTTTGTCAAGCAGTTCTCTCAGATCCGTGTTGAGCTCAACGTAAGTCTGTAGGACAACGTGATAAGACCGTGCGTGGAGAGAGGCTTCCAAAGCCTTTGCCGGATTCTCGGCCCCCTTCTGCCATTCTTTGACAAGCAGTGCACCTACAAAGGCTCGCGTACAGAACATCTCAGGTTCATCGGTCGCCGCCAAATCTGCCGATCTGCGAGATGCCATACATTCCAGGAAGACGGGAGTTCCGTGGGCGACCACGTAACGCATCCTCAAGTGCTTAGCGAGATCCTCAAATGTAGTCAGATCTGGATAATCAATGCTAAGCTGCTTGGCCGAGTCTTTCAGAAGATTTGCAGCCGCAGACGTGACCTGTGATGCAACTTGAAGCGCGCACTGCCCGCGAATGTACTCTCTCCAGACGCTTTTGATGAAATTGCGTATATCCTGACCTTGCTTGAAGAAACACCAGATGGCAAAGGTCTTCTCGTCTTCGAAATCCTCCTTCAACGTGAAAGTGGTGTTCTTCGGTAGCTGAGCGTGAGGTTTGTGTGGTGTGATGGGACTTTGACCGAGTGGCATCGCCCCTGGATCCTCGATAGCTAGCCCGAGGAATGCATTGTGTATGTTGGAGTCGATGTCGCTGCTGGGACTGCCCTTGCTTGACTTTGCATCTTGCTTCGTCAATCGGTCAGGCCAAGGCGCGTGACGAAGATCGTGAAGGACTTGCTGCAACGTCTCGACAAAATGAATGTGGCCGGCGTCGCCATCTTTATGCCACTCCGCACATTCGCGACGACCTTTGATCACGTCTCCCAGCAATCGGACAACATCATCCAAGCCTTGCGGTGCTTTAGTCGAGGGCCCTGCTGCTGCTGTAATCTGATCGCTCAGTCGGAGAAGATCCGACGAAGAAAGCTCTACGTGAAGAGCCTCCTTGCTTTTTGCCTTCTCTTTCTTGTTCCTCGCCTTCTTGCCGCTTTTCGTTCGTTTCGTGGTTTCTTCTTGAGTCGCGATCGTTTCAAGTCGCAGCACATTGGCGAGATCGCATCGCTGGCGCGCGGTCGCGACAAGCCAGTCGACCACGGCCTTGGTGCCAATCTTGTATCGGGAATGTAGGTAGTGCACCGTGTCTTCTTCCATTGTGGTCGTGTAACGGTTTTGGTGAATGTGGGTGTGAGGTTTTAGAGTAAGCAGACCGCCGTAGTTTTGATGTCGCCGCAAGCGCGCAGAAGTGAGGAAAGCCAACATGACGTAAAAGTGTCCAAGCTTCACTAGCGCGCTTTCGATGAATATTCGCGCTGGCTCGGACGGTTCTCGACATGCGAACACTTGCTGCTCTAAACGTTAGCCATCATCAATTGGCTCTTCCTTCACAATGATCGGGTCATCCTCATCATCACCAACAGCACTCCCAACAACGACCCGTCTCGTACTGCCAGCACCTCTTTCTACCTCAATGATCTCAACTCTGTGTCCTGCTCTTGGGCGAACCTCAGTAGCCAGCGCAATAGTCTCGATTCCAGCCTGAACTCTTTCATCTTCTGGACCCCATGGCAGATTCTCGACATCGATCTCTCGATTCAGTAAAGACTTCAGAATGACCTCAGCTCCAGCCTTCGACATGACGACATTATCTTCTTTGCATCTCTCCGAGCAGCAGCACTCCAGACAGCCATCTATACAATGGCAGTCCTCAAGCCTGTCGCAGGCTTGTGCCAAGAGCAGATCAATGAACTCGAACGCTTTAGCTGCAATGCCAGAACCGTGTTGTCCACCTTTGTCGTCATAGAAGGTAAGTCTGGCTGGTCGTTTGCGAGAAGTTTCCTTCTTCGCGAACTCTTTGATCGCTACTTTGCATTCAGTCTTCACGTCTCCTGGCATAGAGATGACGAAGTTTGGCATAAGAGATAGAATTGCATGCTCAGCTGCATGAATGCCAGCGGCGAGATTGAGGCGGCGAGAGTTCAGGATCTCGACAGCGTTCTTTGGAACATCAAGCCACATGCCCTTGCTGAAGATGATGATAGGAGGGTTGTCGACTTGGACAGCATCCAGAATGCGATTCTTCTTGTCGAGCTTGAAGAAGCCGAACACATTCTGGTGAATCTTGATCGTTCCAAAGAATGCTCTTGACAGCGAACCAGGAATGCGGCGTATGGCTTCTGTCTCGATCGGGTCGATATCTGTAAAGTCGCGTTGCTGAGTGATCCAATCCACCTTGACGAACTCGACCTTGGCAATCATTTGCTCAGTGCTCATCATCTTGACAAGGTACTTGTTGCCTTGGTGTAAGAATATTCCACCTTCGTAGATCGTAAAGAAGGCTCGAGACTGCTCAAGCTCTTCTAGAACAGTGTTTCGACCATTAGTGGTGTCGATAATGGCGAAATGGTTGTCTTCGGTGTCGCGAATGGCGACAGTGCGTGACGGATGAGGGAGGAATCTTTCGGCTGTGTGGAAAAAGCCCAGCTCGTCTTTCCGCAGCCTTTCAGAGCAAATTTCATCTAGGCCCTTGCCGAAGTATTTCTCGTCCTCGTCAGCGCGAATAGGCATCTCGAATGAAGCACATTGAATGTGTCCTTCTCGAACAAGCATGTTCGTAAGGTCGACTTGCAGCTCACAATTAGGTCTGGTGAAGATCTCGTCTGGGTTGGCCATGAAGAACTGATCTGTGGGAAAGCTGTTGCCAACCAAGAACGAGGCGCTGTCTTTGTTCCTTCTTCCGGCTCTTCCAGACTGCTGTCGAAGGTTTGCAATGGTGTACGGAAAGCCGTGTGAGATCACTGCATCAAGACTACCAATATCGACACCAAGCTCCAGCGCACTTGTACCAATGATGCCAACAAGCTTGCCTTCGAACATTTCTGCCTCGATCTTCCGTCGGTCCTGCGGTGTGTAACCGCCACGGTAAGCCATGACACGGGCCATCACCTCAGACCTATTTAACGACGCAAGCTCGTTTTTCACTGCACCCAGCAGGATCTCGCAGTGCTTGCGAATGACGCAAAACGCAATCACTCGCACGCCCCGGAGGATGAGTTGGCAAAAGAGTCTCGCGCACTCCATGAAAGAGTCGCCTCGGCCACTTGTAGGATCTGCTGGATCTTTATAGGGTGTATTCCAACACAAGAACTCCTTCCGACCACAAGGCGATCCGTCAAAGTCAATCAACTTGACATCCTCAATTCCGAATATCGTCCTCATGTGCTCTTCTGGGTTTGCGACAGTGGCAGAGCATGAGATGAACCTGACTCTGTTGTTTCCCACAGCAGCACAGATTCTTCGCAGTCTCCGCATGATGAATCCAACGTGGGCACCAAAGAGCCCATTGTAGACGTGCAGCTCGTCCATGACCACGTATCGTAGGTTCTTAAGAAAGGTGCGCCAACTTTCTTCTTGAGGTAGAATGGTGAGATGGAGCATGTCAGGGTTTGTGAAGATAATGCGCGCTTCATCTCGAATGTAATTGCGGTCTGCAAATGCAGTATCGCCATCAAAAGTCTCGCATACCAAATCTTCCAGGCCAGGCAAGTAAGCAAGCATTGCTTTCAGACTGCGTCGCTGGTCCTGTGCAAGGGCCTTTGTCGGGAAGATGTACATAGCTCGGATGGACGGGTCCGTTTCAAGCGCATTGAGCACCGGAAGCTGGTAGATCAGAGACTTTCCAGAGCTGGTTGAGGTGGCCACAATCACATTCTTGCCTTCGTGCAAGGCATTGATGGCCTCGGCCTGATGACTGTACAAAGACTGTATACTTCGTGTGTTGTACAAAGCATTGACGAGATCCTGGCTAAGCTCAAAGTTCAGCTCACCATAGACTGGCTGCTGTGGATCGAAGACCCGATGCCCATCTGGCACAATTTGTCCGGTATACCATTCCAATCCTTTCAATTCCTCAACGATCTCCGAGATGGTCTTTCGCTCTTCGGGTATGCTTGATGGGAGAGTGTCTATCGGAGCGGGAGTGGAATCTCTTGTTTCTGGCGGATCCGGGATGTACTGCTTATGTTCAGACTCCATTTTCTTGACAGGATCTTCGTCTTTCTCTGCGCATTCGTTCAGCCAAGCATTGACTGCAGAAGTGAACTTAGTGTTCCGCTTCTCGATCAGCTTCATGATGTTGGCCTGACTGAAGACAGGCATCTTCAGGTCCTCATTGCGGATCTTATTCTGCGCCTTCATTGGCTCACCCGTAACAGGATCAACGACATGTCGTTTGAGATCACCGTCCACATACTCGAAGTACAGAACATCGACGTGTTCCTCTTTACCCAGCCCTTCTCGCACATTTCGCTCTTCTGTCGGATTCGATTGGAAGATATCTCCGACTGCCTTCTTGCCGCGCAGATCTTCTTCGCCCATTAGAGCGACCTGCAGTAGCGTCTCATCGACATAAAGAAAGTTCACTGCATGTGGCAGGAGCATCTTGACCTTGGCCACATCTTCAACCTTGAGCTCTCTCTTGATGTTGGCTTCCACTGTGCTGCGGAGATTCTCAAGAGTGGTAGCGAAATGTTTGCGCGTGCAGCAAAATGTGTATACAAGATTCAAGGCTCTGTGAACCTGCTGAAGGGATGTAAACTCTGCTGGCCACGGTATAGACGTGTCTACCGGGGCCGAGGAGGCGTTGCGTTCGAGCGAAGGCTTCTTCCCATTCTTGGTCGTTCTTCGAGGCTTCTTACCCCCGTCTGTGGTCTTCGTCGGTACTGTCGTAGTACTTGAGTCTTCTGTGGACTGTGTGTCTGTGCCATCGCCTTCTGTTGGCTGACACTTGCGTTTCCGCTTCTTGGTCATATCGACATGTGGACCACGATCGGTCGCCGCCTGCAGCTTGACCATCGTGCTCCGAGTCCCTATCCCGGATGGTCCTGTATGCCTCGAAGTCTCATATCACCGCAGCTCATTGAAATGCTGTCAAGCCTGCGAGGCTTCGTGAGTGAGTGCATGGGAGAAATGGTGACGACACATCAGTAGAGTTCAAGCGCGACGCGGAAGCGACGCCATGGCACGTGCATCGGGAAATGAAGGAACTTCGTCCTCAGCGTCGCCAAGAACTTCTCTCTTGCTTCAACAACAGGCAGCTCATAAGCAGCAAAAAATCGCGCAAAGACTTTGAAATATCTGTCCGAAAGTCTGACCACTCTTACATGCTTCTGGACGTTCGCAGATAGACTCATCGCCGGCGACCGCCTTCCGCCACTTCCACGCAGTCTTGCTTGGCGAAGTGAGAGTTCATATCCTCTCGAGTCGACTGACTGGATTCTGCGCGGACAATACTCTTAAAACTTATTCAAGATGCGATTACATTTTGAGAAAGAAGACAGTGACGCTGTAGTGCGAACGCGCGCTTTTGATGCTGCAAAGTCGGGCCCATATAATCCTGGCGAAATCCAGGTCTTTTACGATAACAGAACGTTCGCAAGCTCCGAAGACAAGTTACCATTTTACCAGCGATATAAGCTTGAAGCATTGTCGAGACTTGGACGGGCAGATACCTGGATCCCACAAGATCTCGAGCCTGGCAAAATCCGGCTAATATGGTATACTGTGCGTCTAAGATTGTTGCCTACAGAATGACATTTTGGTACTGACATATGCTCAGCACGTCGGCAATGAGGGCAAGCGCGACTTTCTGCTCCACAAATGGGAAGCTGTAAAGGAGATGTTTGACTCCCTCTCACAAGAAGGATTCAGGCCTGTGATATATGGCTATTCAAATGAGAATCCTTTCCCGATGCTTGGCGGCGTAGAACCTCCTCCGCCACCGAAGAAAGCCGAGAAGAAGGAACCGAAAAGGGCGAAGACCTGGAGCAACCATGTCGCTGGTCATGTTGAGGGTAGCACACCTCACGACCGAGTTATGGCCATTATCGAGGCGGATGAGAAACGAGAAGCAGAGTTACGTGAAATTCAAGCGAGAGAATGGAAAGACGTTAAGAAGGTCAACGATGAGGAAGGAGGGCTGGCAGAAAAGGAGAAGCTGATTGCGTGAGGTCGCGCTTGAGGCTGCAACTGCGTGTTGCGAAGAGCATTTTCTGGCGTTTCGACGAAGCGATAGAGATTGGCTGTGAGCCTCAGATCCATTCTTCAGGTATGTAGCGTTCTCGCATTTGTGATTTTGATGGTTACACCGGTCTTCGTCCTTGTCTCACATGCCTGCACCTCGCACGTGGCTGAAGCTGGGCGGCTCGCAAGCTCCCCGCCTCGTCACCGGCAGCCTTGCAACATCACTTCTCACGATTCTCATCAGAGCATATCACAACCTCAACCATGACGGGGCATGCCGCTCTCAGGCGACTCAAGTGAGTATCTGCTGCAGCTGAATTATGTTTCCTGAGCAACACTGACAATATGCAGAGCTGCCCATTCGGCCCGGCGAAAGCGAGAAGAGCATAACCAACAGACCTTCGGCTTCTTAAAGCTACCCACGGAACTTCGCAATATAATCTACGACCTGGTACTCAGCCATGACCAAGTAATCTGGCCGGGTCGCCAACTCAACGCTCCACTCATCCGCAAAGAGAATAACACTATTTACCTTAATCTTATCGCACCTGCGTTGAATGGCGATGCACCAATCGCTTTGGCGCAAGTTACCAGACTCACCCGCGCGGAAGTTCTCAGATACCACTATGGATCCAACACGTATATTCTGTCGATCCACGATGACCTGATTGGAAGAACCACCAGCTGGATACGATCACGTCCACCCGAAGCATTCACCGTGCTGGAGCGAGTGATTCTGCAGGACTGGTCCTTCACGAGATGTCCGCAGCTGCTGGACATGAGCATCGAATGTCCTTGCTGTATCTTGGTGTTTGGACTAAATCTTCACAACATGGCACTTGACTTCCCGACTCTTGGCATTGAAGATCCGAGCAATGCCGCGCCAGTTTTGGAGGCTGGACTCTGCGAGTGGTGTCAAGTGCAGACCAAAAGAGACTTGAAGAAGCGAAAGAAGCACATTGTATACAGGCGGTTGATCAAGAGTTGGGATGAGCAGGGTTTGTGTGGCGAGCGCATTGTGCAGCTCATTCGCTGGTGGAAGGAGTACTCCAAGATTCGGCCTCAGGCAAGACTGGACCATTTTGCTGAGCTTGGACTAGAGGTCATCGATAAGAGGTGAAACGGTCAGAATTGAAGTCTTGGCCTAATCACAGTACTGTCTTGCAAGTCGGGGATTGCTGCAGGTGCAAGCTTCGAGTTCCTGGTCGCTCAATCGGTTCTTACACTTTGCCGTGGTCGCGTCGACCAATTGACATCATTTGGAATGGACTTACCAATATGTCGCATCCGCTAAGAACCACAATATATACTGTAGGTCCCTTCTTCCCAATGCTGGCCATAACATAAAGCATGATCCCGAGGAGTTATGAGAGCCTTTGGCGCACCTGAGTGGGAGCCGTGAGAAGCTGGAACCTAAGTAATTCTTTTCCGAATATGACACAATTCCACCTCACGAACCATACCCTGTGCCAATACTACTCCACGAGGCTGCCTCCGCCAATACAACCATGGCAAACAACGATCCACGACAACCACGGTGTCAGTAAATATCTCAAAGTCTCAGCAACTTTAGTAAATACCCTCTCACACCCACCCATTTTCCTCCCTCTCATCTGACACCACACAAAGCACCCAAAATGGTCTCCCTCCAACCCCTCCTGTTCCTCACAACCCTAGTCCTCCTCATCAGCACCGTCACAGCAAAAGAACGTTTCCGCATAAAATTCTTCCGCTTCCAAGGCGCCAACTGCGAAAAAATGATCGACAACGAAGGTTCCTCAAGAAAAGCTTCTCACTCCCCCCACTCAGCAGACTGTCATGACTATCACCATGGTCAAGATTTCGATGGATTTATGTATTATTGGCAAGAACATCATTTTAGGGGTCAGAGTGGGAGTATGGAGTATGGTGAGTGAAAAGGAAGCTTTTGGAGAGAGAGGGCGAAAGCTGATTGATGTGGGTGACGTTAGGTAAATGTCAAATTATGGTGTATAGTGATAAGAATTGTAAGAAGGAGGTTGTTTATCATTTGGCTGAGGTGAGTATTGGACTAATGGTTGGTGGAAGGGTTAAACTGATGATATCTGTGGGCCAACCTCCAGCACAACTTCGAGCAGTGTGCCGATCTAAAGGGCAGGAAGGGACAGAGTTGGAAGCTCTGGTGCGACGATTGGCCGACTATAGGTCATCATTAGATAGAACGACATTAAAAGAAAAGAAGAGAGGGCGTAAGGCTAGTGGATGCCTCGTAGGAGAGAAGGCGAAAGGAGCAATAGAGTAAAGCGTTTGGTTTAGGATTCGTCGTCACATCATTTCTCGTCGTTGGGTATATGTACACACATCATACTAATACACTGCAGCGACCTAGTGACGGCCTTGCTGCTGCTCGGTCAAATGTCTCACAGCGTCATTATATCCTGCCTCATAAGCACCTCCGAGCTTGCCAGCGTGGGACGTCGTACCTATGAACCCTCAGCAAAGATGCAAGAAGCCGAGCAATTAGTACTGACCAGTTGCCGAGTTGCCACCAAGGCCGACATTTCCGACACCGTGAGTCACACCACCGACACCGCTGTCATTGACGCCGCTGCCGTAGGTGTGGTTTCCACCCATGCCGCTGTCGGTAGTGCCTGGGACATGGCTGCCTGTTGTACCAGTCGTGCTATTGACACCTTGACCGTAGTTCTGGCCAGTCACTGGATCATCAGGGCGATCATTCCTGCTTGGGATAACCTTGTCCTTGATCTTCTCCATGCCTGAGCGGTTATCGACGTTGGAGCCGTATTGATCGTGCGCAGCCTGCTGTCCAGCAGCGTAGTCATGGCGATCAGATGTGTTGTGGTGACCTGCGCTAGCAAGACCTGCACCAGCTCCTGCTCCCGCAAGGCCTGCGGTTCCGGCGCCTGCATGGCGGTCGTTAAATCCTGAGTCATGGGCGAGAGGAGTAGCCGCCGATGTAGTCTGACCGTGGTGACCAGTCAGGCCGTGCGAGCCAGTGGTGGTGTTATGAGAGCCAGTGAGGCCATGCGAACCAGTAGTGGTATTGTGTGAGCCAACTGTGCCTCCAGCACCGTGTGTGGTATGGCTTCCAGTGTGCGAAGGATGAGAGGTCTGACCGTAATTCTCGCCCGTCAATGGGTCATCAGGCCTGTCGGTTCTGCTTGGCACGACCTTGTCCTTCATCTTCTCCATTGTAGTCCTGTTGTCGTGTGTTCGAGAGTCATCATATGGCCCATTGCCGCCTGGAATGCTTCCAACTCTTTCTCCGCCCGCGGTAGGAATCGCGCTCGGGTTTTGTGCCGCTGGGTGACTGCCGGGAACGAAGTCGGTGTCCTGGGTAGCAGTGTGGTGGCCAGAGTGGTGCTGGCGACCTTCGTGAGCGTCAGCCATTGCTCTCTGACCCTTGGACGTGTACGGGTCGACCGGTGTTCTGGCAGTGGTGTTATGCGTACCTTGCCCAACGCTGGTGCCTCCTGGCACATAGTTTCTTGAGCCAACATCGCCAGCCTCAGCGCGGTGGCTCGAGCCCAATGCGCTGTTGCCAGTGTGGTGGCCAGTATGTGATCCCACAGCAGTACCGCCTGTGATACCGCGGCCTACTCCAGTGCCAGTGTGGGTAGCTCCAGTATGAGTGCCTGGCACGTGGCTACCGGTATGGCTGTCAGTGCCAGTGATGCCGCTTCCGGTGTGAGTGCCGTGCGTTCCTGGAATGTTACTGCCAGTGAGGCCGGCCTCTCGACGCTCGCCAGTCACAAGTGGATGAGTACCGCCAGTAATGCCGCTGGTGCCGGCGGTCGTAGAGGTGCCTGGAACGTGGCTTCCAGCATGGCTTCCAGTAATTCCACTGCCAGTGTGGGTGTTACCTACACCGCTCGCAGAGTGTGTACCCGGAATATTACTGCCAGAGTGTGTCCCTCCAATGCCGCTGCCAGTTGTAGATGTGGCAGGGTTCACGCCATATGAGCCTGTCGTGCCATGAACTCCACCAGTGGTGGTATTTGTTCCAGACTGTAAGTGAGATCCTTCACCAGTAAAGGTGCCGTGCTGACGAGAAGAGTCGACACCTTCGTGCTGGAGTTGTTCTTCAGTAGTGTTGTTCTTGTTGCCCGAGAGCTTGTTCTCAATCTTGTCGAGGAGACCCATGGTTGTGGCTTGTGATTAGAGTTGTGTAGATGAACAAGCTTACATTTCTGCAGTGAGAGCACATATATCTATGTCAAGACAAAGAGTCGTACCTACCTCCATCATCGTGCGTCATTCTACGCATAGCAGCAGGAACGTGACTGTCCTTTCCAAGACTGGTGTCAAAGGGACCACATTCAGCGATGTCTGCCAACTGTCTGCCAACTCTGGGTGAACCTTGGCCATGGCATCAAGCAGCTCTCGCGTGTTTTGACGATCCATCTGCGAAGACACACAAGCGTATGACGGTCCGGCAGCACAGAGCTATACGTGACCAATGGAGTGTTCGGAGGCGGCTCCAGTCTTGCGTAAGGCGTCAGATGTGGTTGTTACGATTTGCGTCATGTCTTGAGGTGAAGCGAGGTGAATTCTCGTTGTCGTGGCGGACAATGCTCGCTGCCAAGCTGGATGTTCTGCCTCGCCTTGTTTTGAAGAGAAAACAGAGGGTCCGATGACGCGACGTGATGTCTGATCATCTTTGAGAGCGGATATGCCAATGTCGCCATCACCAGCCGAAGTCCATGGCAGGATATCAGGTTCGCTTCTCTGCTAGAACAATGAGCGTCTCTGTTGATCAGGCTGCGAGGTTGGTATTGGTCTCCATGTCGACGTTGACATGAAAGTGATCGTCCTGCGCGCCAGTAGAAGGGGGTGCAATGCTTATCGATAGCGGACTTGGCAACGTCCCAACCCTGGTTGGTGTTTTTCTTTCATTCCCTTCATAGTCGATGGGTGCGCCGCCTTCACGGCCACATAGCATCGCGCGCACGGCAGGAGAGACGCGCTATCGCCGGATGCGTCTACATTCTTGTGCGAAACCACGGCAGATCGAAGACAACGGCGAACATCGGTCGGGACTGAGAGCAGCGACAAGAGCTTGGATGGAAAGTGGTGAATAAAGAGTTGAGCTCCAAGAACAGCCATAGTGTCGCGAATACAACAACCGCAATTCTCGTGAGGATTGGAGCTAGACATGCTGTCATAGGTGTATGGAGACTTATCAGATGTGCAGTCCTGAGCAGCACATTCAGCCATCCACTTGCCGACGGAAGTCCTTTCGTTCGCTCGACTTCGGAACATTTGACCAGACTTGGAGAGTGTCTTGCTCATCGATAGTAAGGTCAGTAGAGATGTCAATCTTGCACAGTCACCAAATCCGTGAGAACCGTATCGTACTGCTCGTCTCAGAGCTTTGGCGTGTCGCGAGCTCCCATCATTCCCATCGAAAGTCAATCGAACGGGAGTAGGCCTTTGAGAGGTAGTTCCAAGGAGCTTGTCGCCCGTTGATAGAAGAGCAAATCACAGTGAGGCCGCGCAGAGAAGTGAAGGGGAAGAGGTTCTTCATCCAAGCTTACCGCCGAGACCACGGAGACAACATTCTTACACATTACAATCAGTACGCTCCGATGCAATCCGAGCTGTGGTCTGATTGTCGCATTGCGGACATGAGCGGATGGTTTATTCAATTGAACAAGAACGCATGATCCGCTTATTCAGCGTCACAGACCCGGAGTGTCGGTGCCAGAGGAGACTGCCCTAACAGGGGTGTATGAGCAGGTCTCTGAATATGCAGAATGCCCATGAACGTACCCTAAGCAAGTTGCTTGCCTCAGGTTGCTTGATTGATGAACAAGCTTCCAGATGCGGCATCGTGTTGATTGCACGAAAATGTCTGTGGTGGTAGGTCCCACCATGAGTACGTGCGATGCCACGAACGAGGCGATAGGAAAAACGTATATCAAGGCAGCTCAGTCCTCGGGAAAAGCAGATCATCAAGCTCACAATTAGTCAACACAAACGACACTTCTGAAATCCTCAAGCAATCTGTTGCAATCATGGTAGCCTCAATCCGCAAGTACAAGGCCGCAGCCGTCAACGCCGAGCCCGGCTGGCTCAATCTCGAGCTCTCAGTTCAGAAGACGATTCATTGGATCAATGAAGCTGGCAAGGCCGGGTGCAAGCTCATTGCTTTCCCAGAGCTTTGTATGTCCTAGAGTCTTATGGCATGATTGGGTACTGATCGTTGCAAGGGATTCCGGGCTATCCATACTGGATGTGGCGAGTCTCATATCAGGAGAGCCTTCCACTATTGAAGAAGTACCGCGAGAACAGCTTGGCATCGGACTCTCCTGAGATGCACCGTATTCGTGAGGCAGCCAAGAAGAATTCGATCTTTGTCTCGCTGGGATACTCTGAGCTTGACTTGAACAGCCTGTACACTACTCAGGTGATGATTGACCCGACTGGTAAGGTCATCAACCATCGTCGCAAGATTCGTGCTACTCACGTCGAGCGCCTTGTATTTGGCGATGGTACCGGCGACACTACCTCGATGGTCGTCGATACTGAAATCGGTCGCATTGGCCACTTGAACTGCTGGGAGAACATGAACCCTTTCCTCAAGGCTTACGCCGTCTCGCTTGGCGAGCAGGTTCACGTTGCCGCTTGGTGAGTACAGTGCCTCATATTTACATTTCAACATACTAACACTGTCGACAGGCCACTTTACCCACACGCTACCACGCTCAAGTACCCAGATCCATACACCAACATTAGCGATGCCAACTCCGACATTGTGACTCCAGCCTACGCCATCGAGACCGGCAGCTTCACACTTGCCCCATTCCAAATGATCTCAGCCGAGGGCGTCAAGCTGCAGACCCCGCCAGGCAAGACACCGGAAGACAACCATATCTACAATGGTAACACTCGCATCTTTGGACCAGATGGTCAGAGCCTGATCGAGCGTCCCACTGAGGACTTCGAGGGTCTGGTTTTCGTTGACATTGATCTCGACGAGACCCATCTCAGCAAGGCACTGAACGACTTCGGCGGTCATTACATGCGACCTGACCTGATTCGACTTGTCGTCGACACCGACCGCAAGAACTCTGTCAGCCGCGTCAATGGTTCTGGCACTCACGAGATCATCTCAACGATGGAAAGAGTTGGCTTGAACAAGCCGTTGGAGTCTGTGGACGCTGAAAGTGAGAGAAGTGAGGTTCTAGTGTAGACTGGCCTATGAGTTTTCTTTTTACCAGAGTGTATTGACTCCCTACTCAAGAATTCTTCGACATCAACTTCTTCTCGGGACCAGCCCACTTGATTTCGTACGTATCAATGCCATCATGTTCTCCTTGCCAAGCATGCTTATGCAAACCAAAACCTTCCGCCTCAGGTTGTGGGATTCGTGGGAACATGCCCATCTTGAGGACGACCTTGCCGGGGTATAGAGCTGTTTCGGATTTCACAGGACTACACAATTCGTATCAGCTTGCGATCTTCTTCATACCGGTCGCATGATTTACTCACTTTCCATCCTTCCCACAAAACGATCTGTACACAGCATTCCCACTCAGTGTCTCGTAATCCTCGTATACCTTCAAAGTCCCATCTCGATCTTCAATCTGAACCTTCTCCGCCTCGATCAAGAGATTGCTTGCTACGTATGAGCCTGCGACTTTTCTGCAATTGGCACAATGGCACAGATGTCCTCTCTTTTTAGTGAAAAGTTCGCGGTCGTTTATCGTGACGGTAATGCTTCCGCATAGACAAGAGCCGACTAGCTTTTCGCTGAACTTGGATGCATCGTGCTGCTTTGGGTCGCCGGTGGGTTCTTTAGGCATGGCTGCTGTTTTGAGGAGGAATCTGGATGTGGTTGTGAGTGGTTTCGATGACAGAAGGACAGGAGAAGAGAGCTTCAGACGTGATAGACCCGGATATAACTTTTGGACGAAGCCAAAGCACTGCATGCCGAATTGACGTAGCTCATGGCGGCGGCTCTAGACCAAGCTGCTCCGCACTTATGTTCTCCGTTCGACCCAAGAAGCTCGTTTGAGCCTTCGCTTGCCTTTCGAGCCAAAGCAGCTGATGTGAGCATCGCTTGAAGACTCAGCAGCGGCATGAGAAGCGAGTATGTCAATACCTGAGATCTGGGAAGACGCGTCGTGACCCACCCGCGTTCGACATTGATGGACACAATGCTCAAGCATCGACTGTCGGTAGTGGCGTGAGGGGAGGAAAAAAGCTCGGTGTCGGAGCTGGAGGGGCATTTCAGTCATGTGAGAGCGCAGCTGCCAGAGACAAGCCGAAACGCAGTCGCGTTTCATCGCGTCGCAAAATTTAAATCCAGGTACCTTCGCGCAACTTCCAAGTACCCCTTCTTATCTTGCTATTAAGATCGGGGGCAGTTAGCTACGTAAGGCGCGTAATATATATACCGTCGTATACCCGGATAGGCAATTTCTCGAGACCTTACCGTCGCTACTACCTCCGCTACCGCCCTACCTCTCCTACCCCCCCTCTTGCCCGCCGAGTACTCTTTCAAGTTCAAAATCTCAATTCCCGAAAATTTAGGCATTCGAAATCCTCGATTTCCGAGATTTTTAGATAGCGAGATTTAAAAGTCTATATAAGCTAAGCTTTAATAAATCTTATATTAAGATTTTATAGAGGTCCTATTAAATTTTAACTTATAAATTTCTAGGCTTTATAAAATAATAATAAAGTATTATTTTATCTATATTTAAATAGATAGAGGTATCTTTTTAAGTATTAGTTCTATATTTAATAGTATTAGAATTCTAGAAAAAGTCCTACTTCTAAGATAATATATCTTATACCTAATCTAAGTTAGACTTTAATTATCTTAATACCTTAGATAGGGATACTTAGAAGTTACGCGAAGGTACCTAGATTTAAATTTTACGTATCGTATTAGCCTAGAATAAATCTATCGCTACTTTCTATTAAGTAGTTAAGCTTTATAAATACTTTAAATAGAAGGATACGTCTACTAAGACCTAAATAACTAAGATTACTTTAGTATATAAATAGATAGCCTAATAGCGAATTTAAAAGATAGGTATTATAGTATATTAAGTATAGTATTATTATTAGTAAAATTATTAATACCTCTTAACTAGACTAATAGATTACCTACTAATAATAATATTAAAGAGAAACTATATTAAGGGCTAGTATAGCCTAAGAGGGAGGCGTTCTAATCTTTACTACTATTACTATTACTTTTACTATTATCTAAATATAGTATAGTAAGGTTATAGGCTTATAGTTTAGGGAATCGCTACGGTTATACTAGCTATTAGTAGTAAGATAGTAGTCTATATTAAGATAGATTATTATATATTCTAGATAGATATTAACTTATCTCTAGTTAGACCCTTTACTAATATAGTATAAGATATTCCTTTATATAGTTATTAGTAGGCTCTTTCCTTTATATCTATAATTAGACTTCTATACGATTAAGACCTATACCTAACTATACTAAACTCCTTATACTAGTAAGGATCTAAGATTAAATTATATAATATAAGTAGAATTATACTAAGAATATAGTATCTTAATAACTAGTATAAAATATAGAGATCTAACGATAGGGATCTATAGTATATATAATCGCGATACTAGAAATATAATATTTATATATTAAGTAGATCCTCTAGTAGTTTAGTTTAGAACTACTAAAGCGGGGATAGTTTAGTTTCTTAGTACTAAACTAGGTAGCTAGTTCTGGTTTAGTTTATCCGAACTATATCTAAATACTAGTTCGAACTAGCGATTTAACTAGTTTATTCTACGTATAGCTTTATAAGCTACTAGCTACTCTCGCTAGCTATAGAAATACTATAATATAGAAATAGAAATCGTAGTTACCTTAGTAATATTAACCGTAGTTACTAGGTTATTATTACCCTTAGAAACCTTACCTCTAATATTATAAAGTTATAAATAAATAAATCTTACTTACGTATATAAGATCTCGCGCTTTCTAATATTCTTATATTAATAATACTTCCTTACTAGTAATATTAACTATCTTCTACTATACTTAGTACTTCTATATTAAGAATTACTATCTAATACTATTATTATAATACCTAGTAAGCGTAAGATATCTAATAAGCGTAGTAATAGTAAGGAACGTATATCGCTAGCGCCTCTAAGCTTAAATAAGAAGGTAAGAATAGTAGAAGTCTATTCTATAAAGAAGAATACTATTCGCGATAAGGCTTAAATTAATAATATATTACTTAAGTAGAAGGTACTAAATAACGCTTAGAGAGCTAAAAATAAGGTATTCTAACGCTAAATAAAGTCTATAAGAGAGTTAGATAACTAGAAGCTTATAACTACTACTAAGTAGAAAGCTTAAAATATAGAGCTACGTAAGATTTAGAATAAGGAACGTAAATTAGGGTAAGCCTCTATCTAATACTTATAGCCGATAGACGTAGCTAGTAGAGGAAAGTATAGCTAATAAAGAATAGATCTCTTACTACTAAGCCCTCTAAAGTATTAAAGTCTATAGTTAAGCTATACTCTACTATACTCTACTATAAGAATATAATCCTCTTAGTATACGGGCTCTACTAATAGCCTTATTAAAGCTAAGTAGTATAAGTTTATTAACGTTAAAATAGATATAACGATCGCTTATATACTAATTAATAATACTAGCTAGATTTAAGAGAAGTATAGTAAGAAAGAGAGAGAAGTTATAATTAGATCTAATATAATTCTAATTAATCTAGTTAATCTAGTTAATATATCTAACTCTTATATATTAAAGCTATCTAAATATAGAATTAAAGCTAGTCGTATTTAATTACTAGATCTTAAGTAGAAGAACCTTTATTAGTACTAGTATAGGGCTATATATTCGATATAAGTAAAGATTAAGGCTTTAAATAAGTTAGAGGCGAACTCTAGACCTAGGAAGGCTATTCTAGAGGTTGAAACTATTTAAGTAAGTTAGGCGTAGCTAGTAGGTATAGCTAGTAAATACTAATAAATTCTTAGGATATTATTCGAATAGGCTTTAGAATCTAGCTATACTATATTTTTAACGATACTAAGAAAGCTATTATCTACCTATATAATAACTAGGATAAGAACTTTATACTAGACTTCTCTTAATCTCTCGATATACTACCTAGATCTTAGCCTCTAAACTACCTATATACTTAGTATAGATTTATCTTTAATATCCCTTAGTCGTTAGAAGAAGCTAAGCTACTCTATAATATCTTTATTAATAAAGCTTAGGACCTTAATTAGGACTAGCTAAAGTATAAGATAGTTATTATAGATTATTAGGGTTAAACCTAGGTCGAGTATTTACTAGTTAAGTACCTATAGCTAAAGGAGAATAGACTAAGATTAAAGCCTCTTCTAATAGAGATATTAAGGAGCTTTAAGATATAAAAAAAGAAGATATTCTCTATAGGTAAGCGCGTACTTAAGGGTCGCTTCTAGCTTACCTTATAGAGGTAAGATAAAGCTAATACTACTACTACTACTACTACTACCCCTACTACTAGTAGTACGGATCTTAAGTTTAAGCTAAAATTATAATAGCTAAGGTAGCTAAGAAAGAATTAAGATAGCTAGTTAACGTATAGCTTCCTCTTATAAGTAAATATATATTAAAAGAACCTCTATTCTATCTACTTTATAGCTCTTATATCCTTATCCTTACTATTTAAACTATATCTAACTTACTTATCCTATTAAGAAATATTACGATAAAGTAGTAGTCGAGATAATCTAGTATTCGAATAAGGTCTTAACGCCGCTTAGAAGATACTATATATTTACCTTTACTACTATTAAGTACTTTATAAAGAAGGAGAGGCGATTTATTACCTTTACTATTAGTATAAGTAAGGGATACTAGATCTTTATTATAATTATTCTCTACTAGCTAAAGTATAAGGAGAGTATTATT
>JAASFE010006027.1:72498-109471 GCA_013365205.1 Pseudocercospora cruenta
CGAATAAGACTACTACTAATACTACTTCTAAGAAAGGCGGTAAGGATAAGAGGCCTCGCGATACTATAGGAAATAATAAAGTCTCTAGTATCGCTTCTAAAGCTCCTTATAAGACAACTACTAGTAAGGGCGCTACTACTACTACTCGTAAGAAGTATAGATAGAAGGCTAGTAGTAAGTTACTAATTCTTCGTAGCTAGTACTTATAGCTAGTACTTATAGCTAGTAATACTAACGTTTCTTTAGCTATAGCTTTACGTAAGATCCGTCGCTACTAGAAGTCGACCGAGCTCTTAGTCCCTAAGCTATCCTTCTCTCGCCTTATCTAAGAGCTTACTATAAACTTTAAGATAGATATTTACTACTAGAAGGAGGTAATAATAGCTTTATAGAAGACTACTAAAGCCTTCCTTATTATAATCTTCGAGTATACGTTCTTCTCTTACGATCTTTAGAGTATATACTAATTATTTAATAGCTACAAATGTCCTCGCTATTTATACTAAGCGAGTAATCCTCTAGGACAAGGATATTAAGGTTCTATATATAGTTCTTTTATACTTTAGTATCGATATTTAAGGCGAGATATATTAATATTAGCGAGTATCTTACTTTAAGTAAGAGTAGTATATTAAGCTCTATATACTATTATACTCTATATATATAGTAAAACGAGCCTTTAGATACGCGTATCGAGTAATTATCGTATTCTCTTTTAATATTCTTATATTCTAAAGAAACTAGTACTTTATTTAGTTTAAACTAGTATTCTTACTAGTTTCTTAGTATTTAAACTATATAACTAGTTTGGTTTAGCCTTAGTAAACTAATCTAAACTAGTCTAGACTACTAGGGGATCTAGGTAGATAGTTCTCTATACTAACTAAGTATAGTTACGTACTACTAACTAATATTCTTTTACGGTAGATCTAATAACTATAAGTAACTAAGAGGTACTAAATAACTAATAGTACTAGATTCTTCGTCTAGTCTATATTACTACTAAACGCCTATAAATATTATAAAACTCGTACGCCTTTAAATATAATAACGACGATACTATATACTATAACTATATACTTATAATAATATAGGAAACGCCCCACCTTCGGCTCTAGAAGATAGGTTGGTAGGTATATGTATTAGGAAGGCCTATCTACTTGCGAGAGGGCGAAGTGCCTTGTCTCGTGTCTTGGCAGGTCGAATACGTGACCTCTATGGCTGCAGAATACACCCCTTTCCTCTGTCCTTGAGCAGTGGTCGTTTCATCTCCACGTATCGCTTTGCGTTGCCGAACCAGCACAGTTCTTGGGTACGGTGTATGATCTGTTCGGGTCGCTTTCCCAATTCACACTGCCATCAGTCTCCTTCCTGAGGTACTTGTACATGAAGCTTTGTCCCGCCGGTAGTCGCACAGTGACAAACCAAAGGTTGATGGTGCTGGTATAGTTCTGAGCACTGAGAGCAACAGCATTGTCTGGATTCCAGTTACCGAGCTGGGAAATACTTCCAGCAATGAAAACGTTCTCGCCATAGGTCGTCGTCGTGGTCTCTTTGAATAATACATTGGTGAGTGTCGGAGTGGCGCTACAGCTGCCAGTAGTCGAGGTTGGCGAAGGTTGACCTGATCTTGGGAAGGTTGCTGTTGCAGCTGTGCAAGGACCGGTTGCTGAACTACCAGAGCACGCACTTGGCACTGATAGCTTGGCTGCGCCCCAGGAAGCTGGCATGGCCGCTTTGCGAGCGTTGAAAGCCGTCAAGAAAGCCGCATAGGACCACGTCAAGTCTCCCGCAGAAAGAGGACTGCCATTTGAGCGAGAGTACTGCTCTGCGAGAGCTCCACTTTGAGGTGTGTATTGTTGCTAAGGCCCGCTGTCAGCACGCACATACACTAATTTGTATTTGAAACTCACAGCATTGGACATGAAGCTGTCCGCATAAGTCCCCACCGCACTGACGATGGAATTGAAGGTAGAGGTCGAAGACGCATAGGTGCCGGTGGTAGCCGCCGCATACAGGTCCATGAAAAATGGTAGCGAGATCGCAGTGATGGTAATAGACCCTGCTTTCTTCCATTGATAAACGGCATCATAGAGCTGCTCAGCTGCAGCGAATGTGTTCAGGCTGCAGTGATGTGAGTAGACCGCAGGCAGAATTTGACTTCGATGTTGACTTACTACCATGGATTGCCCCCTTGATAGGAGTCCTCTTGGTACCTTCCCACAGCGACGCCTTCTCCAGCCGCGATTCCGCTGTTGATAGAGTATATGGACCTGAACGAGTCTGTGACTTGCTTGTGGTTGGCTAAAGCCTTGTCGCTGCATGGCTGGAATGTGTTGGCATTGCACCCAGTAGATGAGTCGAAGAGGTGGATAGATGCCAGGATCGAGTTTGCGTCTTTTCCTGAGCGACCGCCACCAGTGTTCGATAGCATATAGGAGCCAGTCCAGTAGCTTTGCAGAAAGCAAAGCACTTGCGGTGCTTGAGAGTCACAGCCTTGGCATTGTTTGCCAATCTGGGCAGCCAGCGCACTTCCCTCGATCAGAGCACGATACTGTGCTGCGGTGGTGAAGAATGAAGAGCTATTGACTTCTTCCCAAAGATCGAACCCAGTCTGGTTCCAGTACTGACTGACATAGCTCAAATCGTTCTGGACAACGGGCCAGATGATGTTCGTGACACTAGCTGTGTCGCCTTTGCCGAGGAGGTATCTGGCATAGGCGATCAAGGCTGTTGCACGTAGAGCCGGCCCATCGCGTTGAGGTCTGCCCCAGGCACCAGTGAACTGCGTGCCATCTACATTGAACTTTGGCTCTCCAAGGCCGCCAGAGCACAAGCCGCCTGAGGGATTGCTGATAGTCTGAAGATGCACTTGCGCATTGATGTAGTCCTGGATTGTGGTCTCCAAACTGGATGGTCCTCCAGCTAGGAACTGGTCGACCAGGCACTTGATCGTCAACGCAGCATCGCGAGTCCTACGTTGTCAGTATACGGCTCTGCACCTAGTCTGCAGAAAGATTAATACCAAGTGTAGAAGTAATCGGGATTGCTCTTCGATGGAGATGCTACAATAATGCCGGCACTGGCACCCGAGGCTTTCGATCCCGCGGATCCAATGTTGTTAAGAATACCTTGCAGAGCAATGGGACTCTCAGCAGCCAGCCAAGAATCAAGAGTCCCGGTGGCTCGTGGTTCCAGTGCATCTTGGTATGGGTACGAAAAGGCAGATCCCAGGAAGGGAAGCAAGCTCAAGAGAGAAAGCATTATGAATATGCTCTTGGCTGAGTTGAGATACCCTGCGATCATGAAAGCGGCCGGAGTCAGCATTTTGACTTCTTCCTCGATGCGCTTGCTACGCGTTCACAAGATGCGTTTGTTAGAGTGATTCTCTACTCCTCGGCGACAGTTGTTAGAATTTGCCAGGAAGCTGCAGCACTGTCCCGTCCCGCCTGCCCATTCGGTGTACGGTATGTTCATGTTGCCTAGCAGAAGTGTGCTTGCCTCAGCTAGGAAGCTGACTTCGCGGTATGCTTCTACGCGATGTCACGGTGAACGGAGGTGTGTGAGTGGTGCAGAGCGGAGATGATCACAAGGACGAATCTTGGAGAAAGAAAGGAGGCATCTCCGGCCGAGCGCCAGCCACAAAGTCTAAATGGGCGCCAAGCATTCCTGTCATCCTTGCTGCGATATCACGACAGCTACAAGCGTGCTTCCTTCACTGACTTCACTTGGTAGAGCTCATAGCATTCGCAGTGCATGTTGTCGTACTCATCGTGTGTTACAGAGCAGCAACAGGGCACTTCAAGCTTGAAGACGTAGCTCGACGTACTCGTCTCAACTTCGACCCTTTCGGCCTGCACATAGTGCCTCGAAGCTGCTGAAGCAGGAGAAGGAAGTGGCAAAGAGCATTGCAAATTAATAAGACTCTACAGCTTACTCCTCCCACCATCCGGCAAAGCAAAAGGATCACTCCACGGCTTGAAGGGCCATCACAATGCACTGAAAGCACTTGATGCTGAGCCCGGATAAAAAGAGTGAAGATATGCAGCCGGCGAGTCTTTCGGATCTTTCCTCACCCATGAATTAAGTTCTGTGTTTGCCCGATCAGGAGTCAACCATTGCTTCAGCGTCATCGACCGGCTGATGGCTTGCAAGGCTTTCGGCAGTGAAGTTCCAGACATGTAGTCTGCCAACGCATTGGGTCGTGATTGGCTCCCGTAGCGTCAGATCTGAAGAAGCTTAGACGGCTGCGCGCATAGACGTCGATCCTCGTTGAGAGCGTTCATACCAAATTTTGTAGCGTCCTTATTTGATATGGTCGACGTAGCCGCTGAGATGTACATCAATGGACGGATGCTCAGCTCTAACTCCCTCCTCACTACTCCCCAAACACCACAACCATGACGACTTTGAAAGCAATAACAGGCCTTGTCGACGAAAATGGTAATGACACATACATCGACCGCACGCAATGCCATCGTGACAGGCCCATGGAAATCCTCTGCCTAGGTCCCGGCCGAACAGGAACTGATAGCATGCGCGCAGCCCTAAAAATCTTGGGGTTTGACGACTGCTATCACGGATATTCTGGCGTCTTCGAAAACCCTCCAGATAACTACATGTGGAATCGAGCTATGGATTGGAAACTCGCAGGGAAAGGAACCTTTGGGAGGGAAGAGTGGAATCAACCTCTTGGACATTGTCGAGCTGTTTCGGATTTACCTTGTGTGCTTTTCTCGAAAGAGTTGATTGAGACCTACCCGGAAGCGAAGGTGATTTTGAAATATCCGCCGAAGGGGTTTGAGAGGTGGTATCAGAGTTGTTGTAATACGATTGTTGCTTTGAGGGATGATATCATGAGGGATGCTTGAGGTTTGGTGAATCATGAGAGTAGATTGACGAGAGATACTTTCTTCCGATCTTTTGATGCGTTTTGGAGGGGTGATTTTAAGAAGCATGCAAAGGCCGTCTTTGAGGATCACGTTGCTGAGATTGAAGCGATTGTACCGCCGGAGCAATTATTCGAATACGACGTCACACAAGGATGGGGGCCGTCGTGTCGCTTCTTGAATGTTCCTGCGCCGAGTGAGGATTTCCCTAGTGGCAATGATCCGTGAGTACACCTGATGAAATTGTCTGCTTATCTTGAAGATGCGATTACTGACTGTTTGTACCAGGCAAAACTTCTTCAAGAAGTTCGCTGCGATCGATGCGAAGAGGAGGAACCAGTCTATGCACGCGATCGGAGCGATGGTCGGAGTTGCGGGCATTATGGCCGTGGTGGCGTGGAGTTTCAGAGCGCCAATCCAACGTGGCATAAGTGGTCTATTCTCGTAGGGGATAAGACGTTTCTATGCCTTGACCATTTTGTCAAGCACGGTGTCGGTAAATGCCCAGACTGTGCTGGAAAAGTCCTCCGTCCACAGTGATCCTGTATACCACGTAGATCGATAGCCTTGTAATGAGTAGAAGTCCTGGATGAAGCCATTTCTGTATGCCTCTGCAGGTTGTCGGTGCAATACCGAGCTGTGATCCGCGAAAGCCAGGATCTTGGTCTCTGCTGCGGCATCTATGTCTACAGAAGTCTCCTTCTTGAAAGTGCCACTCGATACTAGAAGCTTCAGAACTTCGAGTACTCTCGCCTTGGCCTGGTCTGCGTCTATATTCTCGTTGGAGGCAATCAAGAATTGCCATAGCTGCTCCTCCGGCTCTCCTTTGGGATTCAACGTCATGGTGACTGGTTGTTTCCACAGGTCGAGGTAATGGTCTGGCACCGCCCCGGCTGAGATGAAGCTTACGGTATGGTTTTTCGGTAAAGCTGATGTCCTCAAGATGCCGACGTAAGAGTATGTTGGAGTCAACCGGCTGAAAACGTCGTGTTCTTTCTTGTCGAGATTGAGAACATCCAAGTTCGAGTCGCTTGGCGGAATTGCGATAAGTAACTGTTTGGCCTCGATCGCGGTCTCCTTGCCGTCCGACGCTTTCACTACCAATCTAACACCATGCGATGATCGTTCTGCGCTGTGCACAGCAGTGCTGAGGAGGATATCGTCCTTGAGCAGATCATAAGCTTTATCATAAAGTGCAGAATTAGATGCATTGGCGGCGTTGAAGAACCCGTTGTTGAGCAAGCCGTCGGTGACTGGGTATCCAAATGCAAATGCCCTGGAAAAGGTTGGTGAGCACAACGTCTGGTCTTCCAGATGCTTTGCTTACAGCACATGAAGAGCTAGAATGCCCTGAAAGCCACCCACTCCAGGATTTGCGACAACCTGAATAGTTGGAATCGCGACTTGGAAGTCGTACTTCTTTGCAAATTCCTCAAAGGGTAACAGGAGCTCGTCTGGTATGTCTTTTGGAGCAGGAAAGTTCCAAAGGCCGGGCGCTAGGTATTGGTTGTATCTCTTCGCTTGCTCCATGTATCTCTTCAGCGCCGGAATCACGTCAGCAAACGCGGGCGCCTTGTAGTCGCTAAGTAATTCTCCATTGGCTGAGTCGATGAAGCTCTGAATTGAGGCCGGATCTGACTTGGCTGGGCCTATCTTCAACCCGAGTCTCGTAAAGAATGATTCGGCGGGTCCATATTTAATATATGTTTGTACGCCATAGTCAATTGATGCGTTCGTGGTCTTGTCATAAAAGGTGTTGACATGGCCACCTATTCGGTCATCGCGCTCGATGACCACGACGCTCTTGTTGAAGTCTTCTCGGAGTCGGAAGGCTGCGAACGTGCCGGCGGCACCACCTCCTATTACAGCAACGTCTTTGCAAATGGCTTTGTCGAAGTGTTGGATGTCCGAGAACGCGCTGCTCATTCCTGCAAGCACCAGAAAGCCATGCAGACCGCGCCGCATGTCGAAGAAGTGGTATGGTGTGATGTCGGATACGTAATGTCCATGAGCAAAAGAGAAGGGTTGTGAGGGTCTTGCATGCTACACACGTGCTAGACCTGCCGGAGCGTGGGAGCAAGCAAGCAGCCTGCAGTTCATGTCAATGAAGGAGTGCAGAAACAATGACAACATTCCTAGGGTGGACAAGTGGCCAATGACTAGCGTAACGTTGCGACAGGATTCACTGATTCAGAGCCCTGCGCGTCAGCAGGAGTCGCATAAGCGATGAATCTTCAATACCACTCCCAAATCAGCGAAGACGATGCACTCCTAGAAGTAAGCCTCTTCGAAATGATGGTCCAAGTGTTGCTTCACTCAGCCGTGAGACCTACTGGCCTTGAGGCCATTCGAGTTACAGCAATCTCATAACGGTCTTTAAAGCGGCCGCATGATACTCCCTGCTCGGACTTCGCCTTGTCCTGGCAGGATAAATCGGCTCGGACTGGTGGAGGTTGGTTCTCATTGTGTCAGCATGGTCTATCAATTGACTTCAGTGCGCATCGCCCGCTGGCGACATGCGGATTATGATGTCGGTTGGTACGGGAGTAGAATATTGAGGTCGAGACGCGAGAGCTGCGCGACATCTATCTGAGACACAGACGCGTGCTTTAGTAGTGGTATGCTTGGCACTCAATGCAAGGCCATCAAGGTAGGCGACTTCAACATGGCCTTCTGGCTCGAAGGATGCCTCTTACTCTTCCATCTCAATCTCTGAAAAGTTGTTCAGCAGGACTTAGAGCCCTTTGTGATACCACTTACTTGCAATGCCGCGAGAATTTCACAGCAGGATGCAAAGCACGCCCTGCAGATGCTGTTCCATCGCCATCTCCATCTTTGAGCCACGCTCCCTGCTAGTCAGTGGAGCACAGTAACCAGGGCGATAATAGATACCAGGTAACACATTTTTCATTCCTGTATTCCATCATCAATTAAAACAAACAGCAACTGAAGTATCGCGAAAATGGGAGAGCCAATCGAATTCACCAAAACCGTCACGGAAGCAACATACTTCATCGCACCAGTCCGGAGCAAGCAAGATCTAGAAACCACAAAGACCCCCTTCAAGGCCTACGCCGAGTCGCTAGGCATAGATCTCACATTCCAAGACTTCGCAACCGAAATGGCTAACATGCCTGGCAAGTACGCACCACCGGAAGGAGCTCTCTTTCTGGCCCACAACTCGGAAGATGAAGTCGTAGGCTGCGTTGGCCTAAGACCACTACCCTCAGCTGGAAAAGGCTTCTGCGAAATGAAGCGCCTCTACGTAGATCCCAAAGGTCGCGGAATGGGAATTGGAAAAGCTCTGGCCGAGACTGCCATTGACGAAGCGAAACGGCTGAGGTATGAACACGTTGTGCTGGACACTCTGGCGAATATGACGAGCGCGAGGAAGCTGTACAAATTGCTCGGATTCGTGCCTGTGGAAGCATACTACGAGAACCCAATCGAAGGTGCAATGTATATGCAATTAGATCTGTGAGATGCTGATGCTGGACTCTCGGCAATGCAGAGCGTCTTGCTTGCCCGAGATCGGCTACCCCATGTGGAGCTGTGTTGGACCTCATCGAAGCCAAAACCATCGCCAATACCACGATTCCCGACATCACTTCAACAAGCAGGACCACATCCGTCAAGATGATTATCACGAAAGGCGCCCACAAACCCAACACCGCCTCCAAGCAACCCACAGAAACCTTTAGTGGCACAGTCCACATGGACCCGGTCTTCAACGCTGATGATAACTCTTGCATGGGAAACAACGTCTGCTTCACACCCGGGGCCCGAACATTCTGGCACACTCACGAGCATGGCCAGATTCTGTCCGTAACGATGGGCACAGGTCTGATTTGTTCGAAGGGCCAGCCGCCTAGACGGCTACAGGTGGGAGATGTGGTACACATACCAGCCGGTGAGACGCATTGGCATGGTGGCAGTTCTTCGACTATGATGGCGCATTTGGCTATAAGTTTGGGCAGTGAGTATTGATATTCCTTAGATTTGTGATTGGGTGCTGATTGGAATGTTCAGAAACGTCCTGGCACGATGAAGTTGATCAGAAGGAGTATGAGGAAGCCAATACGACTGCGACTTGATGCTTAGGATTGTGATTGATGATACAATATACAAGATTATGCCAATGCTGATGCGTCTCCTGCTCTTCCCTTTCCGCTATGCCAAGTACGCCCTGGGGTATCTCTGGTGAAGTGAATCCTGATACTGCCTCAGCGTTATGCCTCATTATACATTACCATGTACTTCCCTGATACTGTTACAATTCGGCCAACGCCTTGTCAGCCAATTCCTGATATCTTGTGGGATCGAAGCGCTTTCTCGCCCACTTCCGCTGCCGACCTTTTTCGATCCGCTTCTTCTTCTCGTCTACTTTCACATCTTCTGGTACGAAAGACCAATAGCTTCTCGATTGTGGCATCGGCTTTGCCTCAGGACTCCTGTCTCGTGAAGGTGCGGGACTGCTGAAGAAGTACTTGCCACTATCACGAGCACTATCTGGCATTGCTGCACCCATGCGAGCTTCGGCCGCTGCTTTCTTCTCCTTCTGAAGCTGGTAGAGCTGATCCTTCGAATTGCAGAGCATTGTCAAGTGCGCTTCAATCTGACATCGCATAGCATTGACATGATCCATGAAGCGTAGAAATGCTGCCTCATCAAGACCTTCCTCTGGTTCCTCCTGAAGCATGGAGGTTGAATAGATCGGCTCGTTATATGCTGGCTCGTGATACACTGGTGGTGGCGCTGGCGGGTGTGGTGTCTGGGGCGAGATTGGAGACACTGGAGTATCTTCCGAGTGACTATCTGAGCCCGCCCGTGAGATCGGTGATACTGGCGACACTGGAGATCGAATCTCTTCTGACTGCATGGACGCGTAGGCCAGGTACGATGATGCCGGACGTGAGCTGGTCTGCTCTGCGGTGGACAATCTCGGTAGCATGGACCGTCTACGCGAGTCAGACTCTGAGTATGGAAGCATCGGCGGAATGTGAAACGCTTTGGCAGGTGACCCCAATCGGATTGGGCGCATGAGACCGCGGACGGATTTTTGCCGCTGCACTGAGAGCGGCCTCATTGATGCCGTGGATGCACGCTTGTCCAGTGGCGAAGAGTCGAGGAGTGACATCCGGGATTGCTCGCGTGGCAGGCCCTTGGGAGTGGACAGATCAAAGCTGGCGTGGCTCTCGATATCGTCAAGCTCTGATGCTGTCTGCGCTGGCGAGGAAGGAATGTGTTCACCGTCATATTGCGGAGGAGAAGAAAGCCATATTGAGCTAGCTCTGGATGGCGTCCGATCGTACGGCTGAGACTCTGGCAGTTGCGAATGCATGCTGTAGCGCTTTCTGGCTTCTTCGAGGAATGGATCCTCTCGTCGCTCACACGCAAGTCGCGTGCACAATTCTCGAGCTTCTTCGGATGATGGCAGGCCGCCTAGAGCCTCGTAGAAATGCTGTTCCGCCGAGTCGAACGCCGGAAGCTTTGCCACTGAGTTATGGTGCATCACCCGAGCGATGGCATCGTATGAGAGAGCTAGATAGAGACTGATGTACGTCCGTTGGAGCGGCAGCTGGTTGCCACCGCCGGCGATCTTAAGCGCATCACGGCAGACTTGGATGCACTTGCGATACTGCTCCTGTACAAATAATGCTTTGATGTATTGCAATGCCATGCGGTATGCCTGAGAGGAAGCAGTTGCTGCGAAGTCCATTGTCGTCACCATCGAATGGCGGCGATGTGTCGGCTTGCCGGTAGCATGGAGAGGAAACCGAGTCTGTGGTTTCGGAAGGCGAGAAGCTGGCGGCGGCTTGTCGGTGGCGCTGGAGTTGCAGTGCGGACTCGAAGAGAGAGAGATTGTGGAATGCGCGCGTGGCAGACCCGAAGTTGTATTATTAGTACGACGGCAAGCCATCATCTCAGGTGGTCAATTTCTGATGACCATACCGATCGGACAACGTGAGTGGTCAGGATGTGATGTGTTAACGTCGAAATGTCAACAACTTTATTGTCAGGGATGTTCCAAGTCTTTTGGTCGGTGTACGTAGCAACTGCGAATAGCAAGACAGAACAAACTTGGAACAGCGCACCTACCTCGCGGACATTGCGACCGCGCATCGATTCGGATCTGATTTTCATCTCGCACGCCCGATCGCCTTCACATCGTCGCGTTTGTTGTCCATGCCAACACGCACTGAATTTCTTCTTTCGCAAACGCCGTCGCAATCATCGAATTTCTGCTGCGTTTCACCAATCGGGCAGCGTCGAGCCGTGCTTTGCATCTTCCTTATTCAGACAGGTCGTCACGCTTGAAGTATTTGATGATGTAACGAGGATGGTATACACGGCAGAGTGATAAGAAGAAGGAGGAGGAGTGATGATGTGCTTCTCCTCTCCTCTCCCTTCTCGAAGCCTGCAAGGATGTAACGCAATCTTAACCTTACTGAGGCTGAATACGTTATTGCTCCAAGCCGAAATCAATGCCGATACTGGCGATATACAAGCAAGCTTCGCCTGTCCTTCCAACAACGCGCACTTCGACAACACATCACGGCCATCGCGACATTGTTGGCAGCCGCTCGCAAGCAACGGTCTGGACTAAGAGCAAAGAACCAGAGCCTTTCACGTGCACAACGCTGCATCTATATCAGCCCCTTGGCAGGGCTCGAGAAGAGGGCCATGCGGCACTCCATACGATAGCTTGTCGACTGACAGGTACAGCTTCTAGTCCAAGACTTGGTGTCCCGAACCATATTTTCAGTACCGCTTTCCATGCTGCATGCGAGCATGCCTTTCACTCATCTCTTCACCAGCGCTTTGCTCGCAACTGCCTTTGGTTTGGCATCAGCTCAGGAACCTCAACTTGATATCGCAGCCATTGCAGCAGCTGGACCACCACCATCGCCATCTATTGCAACGAATGCTCCTGCACAGACCGTGGTCTACAACGCCGCTGGAGCGTCACAGTCAGCTGCTGCCGAGCAAAGTGCTCATCCTGACAGCAAGCGAGCAACTCCAGTCAAGCGTGCAGCTTGCGATCCTCAGTGGGCTGGCAAAGGACCTGTACCTTCACCAGATACCGATCAAGCGTTCTTGAGCTATTCGGCTTTCTCTGATGCTGCCAATGCCGTACCTACGCCTGTTGGGTATACAAACACTTTCAAGAATTTGAAGGCGATGAACAATGCTCTTGGCTACGTAAGTCCACTGACGATGAATTCGCTCCCGGCACTGACAGGTATCGACAGATGGGTTATACTCTCCTCGACACATACGACGTTCAGCTGTGTTCTCAGAAGTGCGACGCAATCAATGGCTGCGCTGCTTTCAATGTTGGTGAGTTTCGTGAATGCTCCTCATTAATATGTTTCGGCCGCACAGACGATGTCTAGCCTTCGAGCGATCTCCTTCAAAGGATCCTTCGCCATCTGGCGGTGCTTGTGACCAACCCCCAACTACCACTCTCATCAAATGTGTTTTCTGGGGCGGCCCGGTCACTGCCAGAAATGCTGTCAATGATGGCCAGTACCGCAATGGTTACCATGTGGTAATTGCCGGCTCAAACGGCTATGTCAACCAGACTGTCGACTATTGTGAAGGCTATAACGGACCAAGCTTCTTGGGCGGTCGTGCCATTTCAGCCCCGAATGACTGCAACGACCAGAGCACCTATGTCGGTAACCAGTATTGGAATGACGGAAAGCCATTCGACACCAGACGATGTGCCGCGGCTTGCACTGCTCAGTCAAAAGCCAACCCGAGCTCGCCGTGTAACTTCTTCAACACATACGTGATCAGCAAGAACGGACAGGCATATGGACAGTACTGTGCTATGTACAAGCAGGCTTGGGATGACAGTCACGCCACTGTCTCGTCGACCACGTACAATGGCGCAAGCTACGATATCTCCTACAGCTACAGCTTCACGAACGGCGCCAGCGATGGCCTCCCATGCGTCAAGCAGCAATACACCACCTGCAAGACCCCTGGCACATGCGGCAGCTACAGGCAATGCAACCCGGGCCAGAACTGCTACTGCGGCTACGATGTCACTCAGAAGCAGGTTGTATGCTTCCAAGATGCTTCCTGCAGAAGTCAGACATGCTCAACCAACGCTCAGTGTGGTAGTGGCTCGGTCTGTCTTGATTCCAGGAGCTGCTGTGGCTTCTCGATTTGTGTCAAGAACGCCGTCTGCGCGAATGGTCTAAATGCACGACACATCTTCAGAAAGAGGCAGCAGGGTGATGTCTTGACTGCTGTGCATGTGCCAAGTGGTGATGATAGTACGCAGTCGTGAGCATGACCTGGGAATGGGAGGACAATGGCGTTTCGTGGTGAGGTCAGTCGTGCTCGAGACTCCAATCATTTGGATATTTGGATATCGGCAAATGCATGAAATCTTTCGACGCCGTGTGATCGGTCCTCATGATATCTCAAATGACTCGAGCGATATAGCTTCGATAAAGCAGAATTTGATGAACATCCACCATACCGGTATCACTGCTATTCTTGGCGATGACGAGTACCCCAGTCAACGCCAGTCCAAGCTTCTGTGGAGGCTGGGGCATCCCTGCCCGGAGCTCCCACGGCTGCAGGAACGACGGGATCGAGAGCTCGACCACGTTTCACGGCAGCTCGCAGCTGACCAGCAGAGCTCCTGACCTCTCCAAACAACACCTTCCCTTTGCACATCTTGATATTTGACAATCTGTATCAAGCATGGGCGGCGAGACTCACCACCTCATGGCTTCCGCAACGCCCAAATACCCGCAGCTCGCGGAACGGCCGAAAGGCAAGCTGATCCACGACATCTACACCTCCCGACTCCGCCAATTCACCGATGGAGGACAATACCGAGAACAAGGCCTTCTCGCTAAGCTCTATAATGGCAGCGTCTCTGGCGGCGATCATGTCAAGTTATCCGTATGGGATGCTCCCGACTTGACACGCCCCACGTTCAAGGAAGCTACGGATAGCAAGAACGAGTATAAGAAGACTGAGATAGGAGCATTCTTTGGTCCGAGTTGGAGCACACATTGGTTCAAAGTCCAATTCACTGTACCTTCTGACTGGAAGGATGAAAATCTGGTGGAGTTGCACTGGGATTCGAGTTCTGAGGGTATGGTTTGGACGGAAGATGGGAAGCCGCTACAGGGTTTGACTGGAAATGGTGAGAGAGTTGAATGGATTGTGCCAAAATCATACCGAAGTGGCAAGGAAGAGACGATTTATATTGAGGTGGCTTGTAATGGCATGTTTGGGAATGCGCCGGGAGGTGATAGCATTCAACCTCCAGACCCGAATCGGTATTTTCAGCTCAAGACTGCGGATCTTGTTGCTGTGAACGAGGATGCGAGGGCGCTGTACTACGACTTCTGGATCATTGGGGATGCGGCGAGGGAGTTTTCGAAGGATAGCTGGGAAGAACATTATGCGCTGCAGATCTGTAATGATATTATGGATATCTTTATCAAGGGAAATGGAAGTCGAGAGGCGATCAAAGAGTGTAGGAAGGTTGCTAAGAATTATGTTGGTGAGAAGGTGGATGGGCCAGAAGTTTATGACTTGACGAAAGATGACCCGTTGAGAGAGGTGTTGGTCAGCGGTATTGGACACTGTCACATTGATACCTGTTGGCTATGGCCATGGGATGAGACGAAGAGGAAGGTGGCGAGGAGTTGGAGCAACCAGTGTGATCTGCTGGACAGATATGCTGAGCACCGCTTCTGCGCATCGCAGGCACAGCAGTACAAGTGGTTAGAGAAGCTTTACCCATACGCTTTTGACCGAGTGAAGGCACATGTGAAGAAGGGCAACTTCCAGCCCATCGGCGGAAGCTGGGTCGAGCATGATACCAACCTGCCATCTGGAGAGTCGCTGGTACGACAATTCTTATACGGACAACGATTCTTCGAATCTCGATTCGGCGAGCGGTGCAAGACCTTCTGGCTACCTGACACATTCGGATACTCCTCACAAATCCCGCAAATATGTCGCTTAGCAGGCATGAACCGCTTCTTTACCCAGAAGCTGAGCTGGAACAACATTAACAACTTCCCACATACCACCTTCAACTGGGTCAGCTTGGACGGCAGTCAGGTCATTTGTCACATGGCACCATCCGAGACGTACACTGCTGAAGCACATTTTGGCGATGTCAAGAGGTCAGTGACACAACACAAGAGCATGGATCAAGACCCGACCTCGCTGCTGGTTTTTGGCAAGGGTGATGGCGGTGGTGGACCAACATGGGGCCACATTGAGAAGCTACGACGATGCCGTGGTATCAGCGACAAGATTGGCAACGCACTTCCGCGAGTACACATGGGCTGGAGTGTCGAAGATTTCTTCGACAGGCTGGAGCATAATGCTGCGACGAAGAAGACCGAGTTCACCACTTGGTATGGCGAGCTCTACTTCGAGCTGCACCGTGGTACATACACGACACAGGCGAACAACAAGAGGAACAACCGAAAGTCAGAAATCCTGCTGCACGACATTGAGTATCTCGCGACACTTGCCACACTCCACAACAAGGACTACAAGTACCCGAAGGCGGAAATTGACGAGATGTGGGAGAGTGTGCTCCTCTGCCAGTTCCATGATTGCCTACCGGGTTCTTCGATCGAGATGTGCTATGATGACTCGGACAAGGAGTATGCTAAGGTGTTTAAGATTGGCAGAAAGGCCCTCAAGGGCGCCATGGATGCACTCGGCTTCGATGACAACAGCGATGCGCAAATGGTTGTTCTCAACACCCTTGGCTGGAAGCGAGAGCCTATGTACCGCCTACAAGCTGCAGGATATAAGGACAGGGAGCTGCACGGTATAAGCATTCCAGTCATTGGTCAGCCTGCTGGCGAAGTGTCGTCACCTTTCCAAGATCTCAAATTGGCTACTGTCAAAGAACTGGACGACGGCGCATTCCTGCTCGAGAACTCCAAGCTTTCTGTCAAGGTCGCCGATGGTGTAATCACCTCGCTCTACGACAAGGTGGCCAAGCGAGAAGTCGTGCCCGAAGGCAAGAGTGCCAACCAGCTCGTTATATTCGATGACAAGCCACTCTACTGGCAAGCTTGGGATGTGGAAGTGTTCCATCTTGAATCGCGCAAAGAACTCAAGGCATCCAGCAAGACCGAGATCACCAGAAAATCTCCTTTTGCAGTGGCAGTGACAACTCAGACCCAGATCTCGGAGAAGAGTTGGATTAAGACTACGATCAGCCTTCACGCTAGCTCTGACGACTGCCAGACTAGCCAGGTGGAAGTTGATGCAGAGGTCGAGTGGCACGAGACCATGAAGTTCCTCAAGGTCGAATTCCCTACCAACATCCGTAACAACGAAGCTACCTACGAGACACAGTTTGGTCTCGTCAAGCGACCAACACACTACAACACCAGCTGGGACATGGCCAAGTTCGAAGTCTGCTGTCACAAGTTCGCCGATCTGAGCGAGCACGGCTATGGCGTGTCCATCCTAAATGACTCAAAGTATGGCTTCGCCACGACTGGCAGTTTGATGAGGCTTTCTCTCCTACGAGCGCCTAAGGCACCTGATGCTCACGCCGACATGGGCCGCCATCACATCAAGTGGGCTATCTTGCCTCACGCTGGACCTCTCGACGAGCGCACAGTCCGAGCAGGGTTCGAATTCAATCATCCCCTCAAGATGCATCGACACTCCAACCCAAGCAGTCTAAAGAGCTTACTAAGTGCTTTCAAGCTTACTTCGAATTCTTCTCCAAGCTTGGTCGTAGATACAATCAAGCGAGCTGAAGATGACGAGGACGTCTCGAATGGCGATCTGCCGCCTAAGAAGGGCAGACATGTGGTATTGAGAGTTTATGACAGTCTGGGTGGCACCAGCCGAGGCACGATCAGTCTAGGAGGTGTCAAAGTTGGCAAGGCTTGGAAGGTGAATGTGCTTGAGGATGTTATTGAGGAGGCTAAGGTTGGTGATGAGGGCGTGGAGATCGAGTTGAGGGCTTTTGAGATTGCCACTTATAAGCTGGAGGTGTTGTGAGGAGCGTGCGGGAAGACTGGTATGAATGATGATCATGTAGTAGCTGCAGCTCACATAAAAGAATGCATGGAGTGTGAACGCAGGCCTTGTGCCATCTCTTCTCTGAGAATGGACGCCGCCAAGACACTGGAGCTGCGCTTTATGCCAGGGATACGGTCTTTGTGCTACGAGGTGCAACACGATCTCAGCTGGTACACTCTGGCAGCTCCTGAGGCTGAGGCAGGTGCCACAACACACTTGGAGCTGGAGCTGAAAGCACGACTTCACGAACTCCAGATCATTCTACGCTTTCACATGACACTTGAATGTATGGAGTAATGAAGCGATACAGGAGCGACTTTCTTGTCGCGAATGTCAGCATACACTGGCGAGCGGCCGCTGTCATGCTGCTCGCCCTCATAACTGGAGTCGGCTTTGCCGTTGGACATCACGCTTTTTACAGGTCCTTGAATATGAAGGAAGTCGACAGCAGTCGGTACCAAGTTCTTGGCTGGACTGTCTCGCAGCAACAGGTCAATCTTGCAGCTGGCACTGCTTTTGCATTTCTCGTCAAGGCGGCTTTAGTGCTGGCTTCATTCATCCCGTTTACACAACTCTGTGTCCGAGCTCTTCACACGAGGAGTCATGAAATACAAACACCGGATGATTGGTACTCTGCGCCTGGCGACCTATTCTCGTGCGTTGCTACTCTTTCGTCATGGTCTCACCCTTTTTTGGGGCTGGCATCGGCAGTGATGTGGTAAAACATAGGGTACCTTCCAATGCCGAAGTAACACTGATGAAGTCATTAGGCTCTTACCGATCGCTGCGATAGTCAGTCCCGCAGCATTGACCGTGGTCTTCCAGCCGGTCCAGCCGCCACTCCTTCAGACACATCCAGCTGCGCAACCTGCCTTCACAAGCATGTCCTTGAGCGGTCTGGAACCACTCCTGCAGAACTAAAAAGGAAATGGATATATCACTGCATCGCAGTTCAACATCGAGGTCGATCGTATTTCCAACGCCGTCGCAGCGAGCGGCGCGATACCATCAATTCCTAGTCCGGGACTAAACGCTTCGTGGCATACGACTCTCGAAGCACCAAAACTCCACTGCGAAGACATGAATGCCACCACACGAGAGCAGGTACAATCGAACTTCCTTGCCATTCTGGGCTCTATTGAACACCCGGACTTTGGTCTCGATATGTTCACGTACGTCGGCTGGGATTCGACTGGCGAGAATGTCACTGAGCCATTCGTGAGGAATGCAACGGAATGGAATGTGAATCTTCGTACGAATGTGCTCGATAAGGATTACAACAATCCACCAGCGATGTTTCACGTCGTCACAGTGCCGCTCATTGCTAGAGGAGATGGCTACGGAATTAGTCAATCATGGTGGGACATCGACATTGGCTGGACCGAGAACGAGGTCGCATGGTTCTTGAAGAAGGCGACAATGCTGCAGTGCCATGTCGCAGTCAGTGAGTATGAGTTGGCTTCTCGTACTCTGGCCTGAACCAGGCGCAAAATGTCATTGCGTTGTCCGTCATCGACAAGGAGACGACATGCTGTGGCTGGTCTGGCTTTCGAATGGAGAACGACAGTCTGCACGCGTGGAATTACATCGAGCCATTCGCAACTTTTGAAGCGTCAGAACCCAGGCCTGTGGATAGAGCGATGCGCTATTTGTCGTACAGTACAATCGTGCGAGGCTTTCATAACTACATTATTGGCGCCAGTAATCCCCGGAGTGGAGCTCAAGGTTATGCCTCCATTGGATCCCAAGACTCTGCTCCAATACTGGCGAGCAAGCCATTGTCATCTACACAGGTATTCTTCACCTCGCGAAGCCGCACGGTGGAGCTTTGGAGCATACTCAACTCACAGACCGGACGAAGCAATGAAGAAGCGCCAAACAACACATCGAGTTTATCCTCGCTCTTCGGAGAGATTCAAACCCAAACGCCCACGAGATCCTTGAAAGACGCTCTCGAGGAGCTGTTCTTCAACGTCACCATCTCAATGGCCAGTTCAGAACTACTCCGTTATAAAGACACAAATGTCTACGCCCCAGGTCCCGTTAACGTTACTTTCTATCTCTATGGCAATGTCTACAGCTACGATTCGAAAAAGCTTTGGCTCGCGTACGGTATTGCCATTGGAGCAACTACAATCAATGTGATCATTGGACTTATGACAATGTATCGCAATGGAGCTTCGTTCACAGCGAATTTCTCGAGCATTGTTCGTGTTGCGAGAAATTCGAAGATGGATGCTTGTGTTGTTGAGACTGAGATGGCTGGGAGAGATCCGCTGCTGATGCATTTGGCGTGTGCGAAGCTGGTCACTCCAGGACAAGTTGTATAAGCACGATGGTCGGTCATAGCAAAGCGGCAGAGCATATACTCGAGGTTGCCTCCAGCAAGATGGACAGGGTGCACGGAGGTTGAAAGCCGGCTTTAACACGTTCTCCACTACCAATGCGCAGTCGCTCTACGGTAAATACCTGTATACCCAACGACCGTCTCAGACAGAGGGTTATTGCCTGTGTCAAACGTCGGAGCGATGGCTGCCAGCCATAGCGAGCCATGCATGGGTTGTCAATGCACATGAAGAGAAGTTTAAGTGATGCTGCGAGCTGGCGGCGTGTGGCTGTGCATGCCCGCTTGGAGCTCTGTGCCGCCAGGGTGGCAGACCTTCTACAACCAACTTCGCTCCGCTTCTTTCTGTCAATAGTGCAACAGATGTCTCCCTTTGCCAACAGGACTCTACTCCACGACTCTGGGATCAAGATCAAGGTCTCATGTTCGATTCAGTCTGAACGAGTGCACTGTCGAGCGACTACAGTCTAGCCGACCTTTAACGACTGCAGAAAGCCTGCGAAGGGAAAAGGACAATACTTACCAGACACCCGTCGGCTGTGAAGATGCTTCGAAAGCCTTTTCGATGACGACTATCTCATCCCCCGGTGTGCTCTGGAAAGGCCTCTGGTATGGCGGACCACTCCTCTATCAACCTCTCAGCAATTCTAGAGATCAAATCAGAGTCCTCTTCTTACAGCCTGGACAGCCAGATAGTCCCTTGACAGTACGTGTTGAGACCATTGATCTGCAGCATTGCCCGGGCTTTGAATATGAGGCTCTATCATATACTTGGGGCGATCTGCTGGAGGAAGTACCCATTTTTGTTGTGTACGGTGACCGTTACAATACGTTGAACGTCACGCGCAATTGTGCCAATGCATTGGAGCACTTGCGTCACACAGACAGAGTCCGATGTCTCTGGATCGACGCTATTTGTATCAACCAGGCAGATGATGCTGAGAAAGCACAGCAAGTTGCCAACATGGCACAGATATATCGAGAAGCTGCGAGAGTGACAGCGTGGCTGGGCCCGGCATCAGAAGACACACAAGTGGCATTCGACTGGATTCGAAGGGTCGGCATGCATATATCCTTGGATCCACGAAACAGTTAGCTGAGTCTGCTGTCAGATGATAGTCGTTGGGTGGAATCCAGTGGAGATGCCTTGATCGACGAAGATGAGGTCCGCGCTCTTGCCAAGCTGCTCTCACATGCTTGGTTCGAACGTGTATGGATATGGCAGGAGATACGACTCGGCTATCGCAGAGCGGTCTTGAAGTGTGGGCGATTCGAGGTTTCTTGGTCTGCATTTTGTGCTGCTGAGAGATACCGCTCGGGCAAGACTGCTCGGGGACCCTGGCACAAGACGCTTATCGGTCGCTCTGGTACATTCATTCAGCCTCTTTGCGACATGCGATCATTCACTGTTCTAGAGCTTCTCGATCGAATGAGATCAAGCAAATGTACAGATCGCAGAGATAGATTGTTCGCGGTCCATGGCATGGTCGGCGTCTACGCGCAAGCGATTTTGGGACAGCCTGATTACTCCAAGCATTGGCACGCCGTATACACCGGGCTATGCATCAAGTATGCTCGCAGCCAGTCAAATGTCGAGTTTCTCCACTTCGTGACAGAGCACAAAGAGCATGAATTGCCCAGCTGGGTACCTGACTGGACACCCAGTGAGTCGTTAAAGCTGTTAGGAACGATCAACGGTCAAGCTGGAGGATTTTCGGCGAGTGCAGTGTTAGACATCGACGATCGAACATTGAGAGTTAAAGGACGACTGGTCACCACGGTTGATCATGTCGTGCGCAGCACACGTGATTCAAATCATGCAGATCAAGAAAGCCTGTCCAGACTATTGCAATCTATACTCACCAAGCTCGGCATGAGTATTGACTCTGCGGACACGACTGCTCTCTTATATACGTTGACACGGGGTAAAATTCGAGAAGCACATCACCCTGCTTATCATGGTTTCCCGGAAGCCCAGGATCTCGTGGACGCGATTCAGGCGCTCGCTGTATTGCCCAACATTCCATCAAGACTCGAGAATGCGACATCCCACATAGCGAGTGGCTGCTGGGGTCGATCCTTACTTCTGACGGCAGACGGACAGATTGGACTAGGTCCTGCGCATGCTCAGGCTGGAGACTTCATTTCTGTCCTCCTCGGCTGCCAGGTTCCCATGATACTGCGGCCATCAGCGAGTGACGAATATCGAGTCGTTGGACCTGCGTATGTAGGTGGACTTATGGAAGGACAGGCGTTTCTTGGCCCCGTTCCCTCGCAGTACAACTTTGTTTGGTATCAACCCACAGGACATCTGTATTCTTCGTTTCGAGACAAAGCCAGCGGCACTATTCGTCTGACTGATCCTCGGCTTCCTGAGCTATCAGATGGTTGGACTTACATAGGAAGCTTGGATGATCCTGGAAAGTGGGCTTTCAAGAACATTGAAACTGGAGAGAAACGATCACATGTAGAGGATCCTCGATGGGATGCTGGAGCGTTGGAGGCTAGAGGGATCAGGCTAGACACGATCACACTCGTGTGAATTGACGAGGGCTGAGGATCTCTCAGACCGGACGAGCAATGTCGGGAGGAATATCGGCTCAAGTTTCCTTGTATTGCTTGAAGATCATGACCCGAGCTACAGTGGCTTCTCGTCGAGACGGGTTGCCCACGATAGACATGCTGCGATGCTGAGACGCGGCCGCGATGGTGCTTGACGGGACCTCGATACGCATCGCCGCACTTTCCGCTTTGTTCCATGGCGTCGTGCAAGCATCTGGAACAAGTCCTCATAGTCAGTGCCAAGGCATCTCGATTCCTTGGCCACGCGTTATATACGTAACTACGGTCGTTTTGCAACTTTATTTAGCCCAGTCGTCCAGCACCAAGCAGCACATTAGTAGCTTCTACCTGAATTGCCCAGCGGGCGACCGCATATGACTTTTACTTCGGAAAATCAGTCTTCGCAGCTACAAGCCCCGCAACTACGCGATACGATGACTGACATCAAAGATATCTCGACGAACGTCCGCCTTCCATCGACAACTTCCGAGCGAAGCACGGGAATCATGCAGAACATCAGAGCTGCTGTCTGGAGTCTGACGTACCTCCTCTTCACGACCAGATCCACGGGAAGCTGGAAAACAACGCTGGAGGGGTTAGTCCTGGACCACGACTCCAATATCTGCTCGCGCAAGCTCCTCAAATTGCTGCTCTACGAAGTGAGGATGATCGGTGTCAGGGCGACTTGGAGCTTCATGAAGTGCTCGCGATCATCCAGTTCCATGACTGAGACTTTGCAGAATGCTATGATTGGACGCGACAGATGGACATTCGAAGTGCAGCTTCTCCTCATCTTCTCGGACTTCTTCCTGTTCTCCGGCTTCGCGATTCAATTGCCATACGTTGGACGTTTGCAGGCATGTTCACAGCAACTACCGAATGCTGGAGCAACGAGCCCAAAAGACAAACTTTTGCAGCTTTGGTCATACTTGAGAGATGACCTTCTTGCGGGTGCACACCAAAGCACCGGGAATGAGTCAGGCCGGGCTTTGTTGGCAAGGAGAATGTCTTTGGAAGTAGTCTTGCTCAGTACCTACGTTGGCTTCTGGTGCTGGGTCGCATGGGTGTTCATCTCAGCCTCATCTGTGCAAAGCGACCAAAGCAGTCAAAGCCGCATCGGAAGCAAGAGTGATGGAGCTCAACAAAGACCGCCTTTTGTACCCGTTTTAGGGCTGAAGAGGCAGAGGAAAGCGTCGCAGTAGCCGATATGGACAGCGTCACAACGTGCAGAAACGGTTGTGCTATCGGAGTGGTCAATTGTACATTACACATTATGTATCATCCATGCACTTCCGGCCTCACTAGATCCCAGAATCACTCTGCAAGAAAGCCGCAGAAGTCGTCCAATACTCCTTCCAAGCATCACACTGCGAGTCATAATCCGAAGGTAGAGGATCAACATCCAACATCGTTGACTGCGATTCAACGAACTGGACAGCAAAACCTTCGTCGGCATGCCAAGCCTGTATAAGATTAGCAGGGCATCCACGAAACACAACACTCTTATGCTAGGAACTTACGATATGGCAATGCATCAACCAAGCCCCCGGATTATTCGTCTCAAAAGCCAAAGCCAACCACCCATTCGTTGGCAACATCGCCACATCCCTCCGTGGCGGATTATCATAATTCAAACTCTCAGCATCAGAGTCCGTCCAAGCCGTACTTCCCCAGCCCAGAACATAAAAATCATGTCCGTGTAGATGGATCGGATGCGGGATATTGACTGTGAAAGGTGATCCGATACCCTCAGTGATGACCCAATATGTCCATTTCGATTCGGTAGGCAAGGAAATGACACCTGCTCGTTCGGACCAGGAATCGTAGGATGAGTCTTCGCTGATTGTGCCGACTGTGGGTTCAGACCAGTTTACGCGGAGAGGAGTGCCGTTGACTTGCCAGTAGAGGGTTAGCGAGCCGTCGGCGGCGGTAGATTGATTTATTGCTGTGTCGAGGTGGGTGAAGTCGCCGCTACTTACGATGCCACCGGATGGGACGTAGGAGTTCCAGTAGGGTACCAGATTTGTCTCGTCTGTGCAGCGTTGAGTGTAGGATGTGGCTGAAGTGGTTGGTACTTCGTCTTCGAAGCCTTCGTATGAGAAGATGGATTTTATGTTGCCATTCTGAAAGTTGGAGCCGCAGCCTGCGCTGTCTTGAACTCCGGCGCGGAACCAGTAGCTACCTGGAGATTGGTTGGCGTTAATGATTACGTCGTAGCGCTCGCCGATGCCGATGAAGATCCATGATGCGTTGTAGGGCTTGATGGGGACGAAATCGGCGGAGATCACAGTCATGGTGTGGTCGTCGAGCGAGACTTGGAAGTGGTTGTCGACTGCAGTGTTGATGAAGCGGACTCGATGCTTCTTGTCAGCTTGCAACGTTGTGCGTGCATAGGATCCGCCTGAGGTCGAAACCATTGTCCCATTGATCAAACCATTGTCCGCAGTAGGTGCCAGGGCATTCTGGTGCTGAGCTCGTGCGGAGACTACAAAGACGCCAGGATAGTACCAGTCAGTAATTGGAAGCGGCCCAAGGTCCTCATCGTAGTCTGTAGAAGCAGGTCCATGAACGACAATTGGGCCCCAAACGCCATCTCCATACTGCGCAGAAAAGTGTGAATGGTACCAACTAGTGCCGTACTGGGTGGCGGTCAAAGTATAGGTCTTGCTTGATCCCGGCGCAATTGGACACTCGGTAACTCCAGGAACTCCGTCTTGTCCATTGTTGTGATACAATCGCATGCCATGCCAGTGAATCGTTGTGCCGTTGTCTTCCATCTCATTGTTCACGGTCACCTGAATGGTGTCACCCCAATTCGCATAGATCGTAGGACCTGGGTATTGTCCATTGATCGTGAAGCCTTGGCGCTCATAGCCATCCGGCGAGATGGTGGCATTTCTGATCGTGAGTTCGTATGAGACTGTGTTACCAGTCACCGGCCAGTCGTCATCGAAATCGGTCTCGATCGAGAAGCCCTGGCTCCAGCAATCGCGCGATGTCGGTCCATTAGTGCAGGTGGATGTCGGTGCTGCAGTCGAAGTCACTGCGCGTACAGGCTGCGTGGTTGTGGTTGCGGTCGAGGCCTGCTGCCAAGTATCGCTAATCCTGCTGCCGCTGCTGGGCACAGTATAGCTGTGGTTTGGGTCTTCTTCCCACGTAAACGTTCCATCTGTGCCGACCTTGACATATTTGTACTGGATGTCTGCCCCTACGGCCAAGTCCAATGTCGTAGACCATAACGGGTTGTCGCTTGTGTAGCCGCTCGCATCGAGACTCGGACAACTGCTCGTGTCCCAATTCCCAAGCGCTTCAATCGAGCCGCAAAGCAAGACAGACTCGCCCCAAAGTGTTGTCACCAGCTCGTCGAATGTTATTGAAACAGTATCTGCTTGTCTCGATCTGAGGTTTGTGCCTCTTCTTCTGCTTATCGAGATTGGTCGCGCTGGCGTGAATTGTGTCGCTTGTCGTTTTGCTGCACCATTTTCGTGTAACCTCTCAGTTGGAATGACCGAGGCAGTTGCCCAAGCTACCAAATTAAAGATAGAGTAGTTGTGTAATCGCATACTGTCGACCCAAGAAGCAGTCCTGCAAAAGAGAAACAATTAAATGCTTCGCAGATCAAATATGCCTCCCACAAAATAGAAAGCACGAGCGAGTGAAGGAAGGTATGAGATCCTGAGACAAAATGAACCTACTCCAAGAAATTCACCAGCCTCCGTTTGCGATGCGAGGGCTTTCAATCTATACCACACATCCTAACATACTCAACAGACCGGGTGGAGAATATCGATTGTTGCGGCACGTATCAGAAAGATCCTGCTGATACCGGAAGAGGTTGAGGTCTTCCGCTCTATCGCCACCGTGCTTGCCATGCGGTCTGTGTGGGCGCGAGGCGTGTAGTGGAGAAGTTCTTCGGGCTGCACTGTTCGTGATACGACAGCCCGCGAGGTGGCGCTCAAGATAGAAGCAGTGCGACGTTGATGTCTCCGGAAGTCGACAGAAAATTTCGCTTCAGCGCAGATGCACTTTACATCCTTGACACTCGCTTCTAAACTTATGCACGAGCTCAGGAGAGATGTAAGGTGGACGGAGTCATGATGCTGCCGTATTCGGGCCGTGACCGCGTCCTGGACGCATTTTCAATATTTTCGAGGGTCGTGGTCCCTTCCATGTTTGTAGCCTTCATGCAAATGGCCTTTCTACGTTCGTTGATGGAGTGATGCACTTCTCGGAGAGTACTTGCTGTTGTTTAATAACCTTGCCAAGTCACAGATCTAAGATCGCGCTAGGGGCTGGTATTTGCAAGGGCTCCCTGCGTGACCCACATTTCTCCGTTCTTGCACACCACATTTGCTGAGACCTGACTTCGTTGATGTCGGCTGCTTGCTTCCGTACATGGCATATCATGGGGTTTGTGACCTTCCAGAAGCGACTACGTCAGCGAAATTCGTCCGCATGTGGTAGGGCAGGTACGACAACGACCCGCGACTTTCACGTGCTGCGCACAAGCAACCGCTTATTCGGGATGAACTTTTGCTGAGAATGGAGGCGAAGTGGTCGCCCGGCGTGTCCGCCTCGTGTCTTTCGATAGCCCGGTGGAGACGACAAAGGCAGATACTCCTTCCAATAGTCCAGTACAGCGTTCGGAATCCGTGTTGCAACTCATGCGATGGAGCGGTCTGAACGACACCGCTCGAGGAGTTTCGGCCGAGCATACTACGTGTGCCTTCAAAGAACACTATGAGGTGCAGCACGATCTGTTAGAGGGTAAGATCGACTGAAGGTCGGGAAGCAAAATTGTTCTCCTCCTCGACGGTTGCAACACAGCGTTTCTGAGTAGTATCGAACGCAATGCGTGCAAACCGAAACCTCTACTTGATACTGGTGAGATTCTCCACAAGCAAGAGCCAATTCGTGCGATCCAGGATTCAGTCATCGCTCAACTCGTGCGGACCGGAGCTGCTTGCGTGCATGAATTATCTCGACTGGTGATCTGAGCGGAACCGGCATCAGCATAGATAATCTATGTTTTGCAAGTCATCAACGCCAGATTCACCGGCATCTTGTCTTGGTCTCGACCATTGCGTAAGGTGAAGCTCATAGGAGGCCGTGTCTATCGTAGTGCTCAGAAGGGCGGTATGTAGTAAGAGATTTGTAGAGTCCGATAGCCCTTCCAGCATGATCACAAGCATCGGCGCCTTCTGCAGCCATCTGAGAGCATACGGTTTGTGTCGTAGGTCCTAGCCTATCGAGCCGCCACGACCATTATGTACGAGAGGGATTCAGTTGGTGGTAATGATGTTGTGAAAGAAGATGAAGTTGTTTGCCCGAGGTCGAGCTCCTGAAACTCAATCTCGCCAAGCTTGAGAAGCTGGAGATCTGGTTGCGATTCGTCACAGCCATTCACAGTCATCCATCGAACATCTCTTCTGCACGGTATATTCTTGATGTTTCGCAAGCATGTCCGCTTCTCAGCCATGGCATACCGCCTTTCCAGCGCCCAAGCCCGAGTACTCCGGCGAAAATCTGCCTGTGATGCCGAAGCAGCGAGCTCTAATGATCAATGCCATGAAGATCGCAAGCATGCTGATCGTAGACGTGCGGCGTACGGACTACGAAGGCGGCGCCATCAGAGGCTCTTTGAACATTCCGGCTCAAGGCTTCTGGTGGAATAGAGGCATGCTGTATGAGTTGGCGTACAAGGCCGGCATGGAATGGGTGGTGTTCACGTGCGGCTCTTCTAATGGCAGAGGGCCAAGGTGTGCCTCATGGTTTCTGCAGCACGTACGCGAAACTGCTGGAGACAATGACATGAATGTGATGGTGCTTGAAGGTGGTGTGAAAGGCTGGGTAAAGGGTGGTCCACAGTTCATCCGGTATGTGGATGGCTTCGAAGAGAACCACTGGAAAGAGCTGTTTGCAGAAGAAGAGAAGGCGGAGGCAGCCAGTGCTGGGGATCAGGCTGGAACATCATCCGTGCAGAACAGTGCCGTTGCGGCTGCTGTGGGAGAGGGCGATGTGACAAAATGAAGGGATTTGACATTCGTGACAGCACGATTTCTTAGACATTGAGCTGCTCCACCAGAAGGGTTTTCTCGCTCGCAGAGTATGCTCTCCGAATGCTCGACCGCCACAACGCACAGTGTCGAGTAGGCGCAGAGTTCGCAACGAAGCAAAGTTCTCGCTGAGCGATAAGCCGGAACAGAGCCTTTCCAAGATCCTCTCGTTCGCATCCGGCCGGACTGCACCCATTCGATTTATTGAGGCAAGTATGGCCAGGTGGTCCATACTAAATCAATGTCGTCTCCACCTTTTCTTCTCAGCACCAAGCTAGCACGGGACGCCGAGCAATTGTCGTCTCCATCATTGCACATTGCGGATGCCCGGCAGCCATACAGAGATCATAGAGAATTGGGCGAACATACTTTCTTGAGGGCCAAGGGCATGGGTGACAAGCTACGCCCATGTGCTTGTTTGCGGCTCAAAGGGAAGCCAAATTCAGCCGTCATAGCACAGTAGTCTGAACCAGTGCTAAGCGTGTACAGAGACCAGTCGGCGCTGCGAACTCGTCTCAAATGGCGATATGGACTTTTCCCACAAGATTCAATGCGCAGAACTGGTGTTGACTGCCGCGAGCTCTCATCAGTCATATCTGACTGCATGAAAAATGCACAAACTCAATTGCTGAGGCAAAGTCCAGGATGCATTGTTTACGGAATTGCTCAATTCGGTGCCGGACTGAATATAGATCATCGCACTGACATTGCGGTGAGCTGAACGCAATACTATAAGAGTGACAATGGAGGAAGAAAATAGGCACACAGTAACCAGCTCAGTGACACTCTCCTTAAAGCATCACGCTCATCACCATGAAGTCCCTCCTCCTGCTCTTGACCTTCCTTCTGACTTTCTCTCTGGCACTTCCAACACCGGACGATGGCCCTCAAGACGGAGACAAGAGTAAGGGCAAAGACAAGAAGAAAGATGAGCCAAAGAAAGGCAAATGTGTGAAACCTCCCGAAGCTCAAAATTCATCGAGCGCTACATTGGATTTTTCGGCCGCAATGGTTCAGACCTGGGTGACGCAAAGGCTACTGGTGATGCATTGATTGCAGACGATATAAAGCAATACTCGTTCTCTGTCTCGTCTGTCCGAGGACAATCGGTGACGAAGGCAGATGACTCTGAAGCTGGATTGATCCAGAATGGGAAGGAGAAGTTTATGGACAATGTGCTTCACAATCCGAACCTGTCAGTCTTTCATGCATCGCTTTTGAAGCGGCTGATGAGCTAATGCTGGAATAGACCGCCGAAAGGCATCAAGACGCTGTCTGCACTCGCTGCGTGCGATGATGGAGAGTCGAGAATTATTTGGCACTGGCAATTCGACTCTGTGGGAGATCAGGGAGAACATCCTGTGAGGGGTTTCACGATGTTCAGTGTTGATCGAGATGATGGACCGGGTGAGTTCAAGGCCCATCAGATTGACATTGAATTCGACAGTGTTGCTTGGGTCTTGGATGAGGGAGGTAAAGTTGAAAGTGGCAGAAGTGAGGGCAATGTGCCAGGTTATGGGCCAAATTGATGTGGGTTGATTAGAATCGAAGCTTTGGTTCACTTCACTTCGTGCCTTCCTTCAAATTCTCACTTCCGAATCAGGCAATTCTGAGCATAGCGCAAATAACTCAGCACGACGCGCGAAGGCCCGCGCCGATGAGGTCCAAGCTCCTTATGCGAGCATAAAAGTTCTCATTTTCGAGTTGTTCTCTTCTTCTTCTTTTCTTTAGCTCTCTTTGGTATGTCGACACCCACCCACACAGTCTATCAACTATCAACGACATCTTACTGACTATTATCGCAGCCTTTTGGCTTAGATCAAGTGTAGTGTGCGTGTTCTACCCTTAATGCACTCTCGCCGGCGACTTCGACTGACATCTAGCAGATCTGTTCTTTGTAAGTCAGACCAACACTTCCAAACTCCACCTCAAGCTAACAATGGCGCAGTCAGTTTAATCTCTGAAATGTGGCTACGGCCACTTCAATGATTATACTTATTTTTGGCCTTCGATGGGCGGCCGCTGGGCTTGCCTATGTCGCCTGTCACCGTGTCGCTGGTATCGCACTATCTCCAGCTGACGCGACTCATTTTTTCATCATGCCTCGGTCGCGACTGAGTACTGGAGAAGAGATGGCACACCCACAACAAGGCGCGCCTGCCGCCGCGATTGTCCTTCCGCCTTCATAATGAAAAGTCTGCATGCCAACGCAAATTCTGCACGCCGCGCACTACCGAAAACGCCGCCAAGCCAAGCCGACCTCACCCTGCCACCTCACCCTGGCCGCCGCGCTGCTCGCGAAGGACGGTCTGAAGTGTCTGCTTTGGTTGTACCATCAATGCGCCCCGATATTGCAAAGTGCTAGAAATCAGACCTTAGATGCGTTGGACCTTTTTTCATTGTGGTAAAGAGATGGTTCTCGATGGATGGTCGAAGCGGCACGTTGGCGGCACATTGGCGGCGTACTTCCAGGACGTTCGGAAGTCATGCAAAGAGCGATGGAAGTGGGCAGCACAATGTGACAATGTGGACACAGCAATTGGATGGACACTAGCGACCTTTGCTACTCAGACTGGGCCACGTCCGATATTGAGATTGCGCGGCAATCGCTTGACCTAGTGCACTGCTTGGGCTATTGAAGCCGCATTGTCTTCACTACAGGACCTGCACGGCTCTGGCTATTGTTTAGCTATCCAATTTGCATCGCTCTGGCTGATCGAAATGCATGATTCTGGTGATTCGACCTGCTCAGTGCTCGCTATGCCACGTCGCCGTTTCAAGCACTTGCATTCGCTGGCCGAATGTTGTCTCAACATCCAGCATGGTTCTCAGCGAGAGAGAAGGGCTGTCGAAGGACATGTGTAACCATTTTCGGTCAGAGATGTTTGTTCGTAGCCTGAGGGCAACCGCAGCGCAGTCGAATCTGGATCGCGCGCCAAGGAGCGCCGTCTTCGAGATCACTCGCAGCCTTGCGATGGCCTGGCGCAGTGCATGGTAGCAGGCACGAGAACTTTTTCCTCAAGCACAGCGGCGCGCTAAGTCTTTGGAGATTCCAGTCCTTGCCAGACTTTGGTGGTGACTCAGCACTTTCAGCAGTCCGCATATCCGCCGCGAGAGCGCTGCCGAGCTATGCATGCCGAACCGGCCTGCTCGCTGCGCAAGAACTCACTGCTATAGCTGCAATGGAGAGAATTCCACTGAAGGGTTTCTGTGTCTGCGAGGTGAACGACCTTAGACTCACGCATCAAGATCTCTGGACACCGCAAGTGAACAGCTACCTGTTGCCTGGTCCTACGCACCACGTCCGTGCTTCGCGCATGTGCCGTATATAAATCGGCACCGAACTCATCCTGTATCATTGTAAGAACAAACACCTCAAGGACTCGAATAGCAAGCACCGATCGCGCGAGAATTTACCCATCGCTTCTTCCACAGCACTCATCGGGAAGTCTTCCACAATCAACATTGCGATTACACTGTCATTACACCGGCTCTGCAAGCCTCGAGAACCAGACTCTTGTCGAGAAGCCAATATGCAGCCAAAGATCTTTGGTCCGGTAAGTTGCGCGTTCTATATATCGAGACGTCACAACTGACCGATATCACAGGCCCCTACCAAAGCCATCTTCGCAGAGAAGTGGGCGGCGAAGCTCTGGAAGGTCTCCCATGACAACCCTAACTCTGGCTGTGCCAGCATTACAGACTACTGCTCCAAGGCGTTCGACCATCTCCTGACCTTCAACGCCGAAGCAGAATGGCTAGGTCTGACGCCCCAATCGACCTTCGAGATCAATTTCGATGCCACTCTCAGCCGCCCCCAAAACCCATTCGAAATCGCCAAGGACCTTTCAGCTGGTATTAATGCCATTCTCGTCAACTGGCGCAAGCTGAAGGCGGGCAAGGTCATGGGAGGGATGCAATGGCACAAGCTGCCATCTTTCCACACGGCTGCGGTGGATGTCATTTTGGCCAAGGTTAAGGAAGCTGAGGAGGCCGGATTGTGGAAAGTCGAGCTCGACCGGGAGTTCGTGCAGCACATGATCAAGACCGGTGGAAGCAAGGAGCTGCGCAATGCTGTGGGCAAGCAGGGAGTGGCGAAGGTCAAGGCTCTCATGCGGGATCTGGCTGGTCCAAAGGATGAGAACGACACTGAGTCAGACTATTCGCGCAAAGGTGTTCCGAAGTGGCATTGAGTCACCCTCGATTACCATGGCAGGACAAGAAGAGCTGCATAGCGCAGGCGTTAGGTTTGGAATCGATCTATCATTGGTGTCGGCAGCACAACTGTGCTCATGCGAGGCACGCGCAGTGACGACGCGGGAGAATTGAGTGGTTTCAAGGAGGCTATCCAGAGACCAAAGGAGATCTTGGTCCTCTTTGCATACGAAAAGCTTGGGATTACCACTGTGAGCAAAGACGAAGGGCTGCATGGGTCCGTATATTAGCCCTGCATATTGGCAGTGCTGACTAGCAGCGCCGTAGTAATAAAATGGAAGCGCCTCATGGCAGCGAAAATCAATGATAGGATGAGTTGGAACTTTTTGCCATATCCTCGCATGCTGTCCCACCATTTTGTGATCACTTCTCCTGGTTCTCCAGACTCTGCAGCTGAACCAATTCAAAGTACCTCCCACGCTGCGCCATCAACTCACTGTGAGTCCCACTTTCCACAATCTTACCATCATCCAAAACATATATAGCATCAGCATTGCGGACTGTAGAAAGCCGATGGGCCACAGCGATAGTGGTACGTCCCTTGGACGCAGAGTCCAAAGCAGCCTGCACCACTCTCTCCGACTCGCTGTCCAGCGCAGATGTAGCTTCGTCGAGAAGAAGAATCTTCGGATCTCGCAACAAGGCTCGTGCAATTGCGATCCTCTGCTTCTGACCACCTGAAAGCATCACGCCTTTACTGCCAACAATGGTGTCCAGTCCAGCAGGTAGAGAAGTGATGAAGTCGTAGATGTTTGCATTTTTGCACACCTTCTTGATTTTATCTTCCGAGATGTCGTCTTCGCCACTGCCGAACACGATGTTGTCCTGAATTGTACCTTGAAAGAGCGTCGGCTCCTGCGAGACCATCGCTATATGCTTCCGATATGCTTCGAGATTCAGGGTTGAGATATCTTGGCCATCAACAAATACAGCGCCGCTCGAGGGGTCATAGAAGCGTTCCAAAAGTGCGATGGTTGTTGACTTGCCACAGCCAGAAGCACCGACCAGAGCGACGAATTGGCCTGGCAGCACTTTGAAGCTGAGATCGTTGAGCACCATCGTTGCCTGCGATCCACTCTCCTGGTAGGCGAAGCTTACATCGCGAAACTCAACGAATCCTTCGATGTTTGGTAGGAGATTCCCATTCCGACTCCATGAATCAATGGTCGGTGTTGATTCGAAGAATGTCTTGAGTTCAGCAGCCGCGACTTTCGCCTTCGCAATATTTGGAGCAAGTGCAAACATATTGGCGGCTGATCGTGTCCCGTAAATCACAGTGAAGAAGACCAGATAAAATTGCGTGAGCGAGTAGCCACCATCGCCAAGCAAAGTACTGCCATACCAGAAGCAGAGCGCAACACATAGAAATCCAAGACTTTGACCAGCTGCGTAGTATATGCTCGATTTAAGGTTGAAGCGCAAGCTTTTGGCCTCTTGTGTAGCGAGTAGATCGTGGTATCGTCTGCAGATGTGATCCTCGAGTGTAAAAGCCGCGACGGTGCGGGCACAAGACACGGCTTCACAGGCATGCGAAGCACTTTCTCGATAGGCGTCCTTCAGATACATCTCGAATTTTGACTGGCTCCAAACGCTCACGAACCCAGCAAAGAGTAGCACGGGAACTGTGGCTATGCACACGAGGGCGAGTTTCCAGCCGACTGCGAGAGCGACGATGTATCCAATGATCAAAGTCGCTAATAACTGGAATATCGTTGATAGAGAAAGGCCAGTAATGCCTAGATCATCGTATTTCATCAGCTTATTGCGAATTGAACCCCGAGCATCTGGGGCTGACTCACCTGCCAGATTCGTTGTCTGTATACCAATGAAAGAGGTCAATGCTCCGACCGTATTCTCAGGACGATCGAAGAATTGGACGTCTTGTCTGAGTGTCGACCTGAAAGCAAGTTGTCGACAACGGTGGATCAAACGTTCGCTGCAGTGTGCAAGCGAGATACCGAGCACAAAGAAGCAGGCCAGCACGACAACGGCAATCATGACGAACATACCACTCCAGAGCTGTATCTGGGAGCGTATCTGCTGATGTTGAGCTGGAGCAAGCGAAAGGGTCGCTATAGTTTTTGCTAGAATGACGCACTGAACAGGCTCTCCGGCTCCAGCGAGAATGGATGCGATGATGCCAACAAGCATAGACTTCCATTCTGTTCGATTGAGAGAAGCAACAAACCCGATCAACGACCATAGCGATATTTCGGCACCAGACTCCTGAGATTGAGAGGGTGCAGTCGTCACTTCGACTTCGTCGATACGAAAATCCTTTTCTCGGTTGCTGCTTGAGATGACTTTCTGCAGCGCAGTCGTCTTCTCAGCAATGGTCTTTTTCTCGAGCGAGGACATCAGAGCGCCCTTGTCATCGAAGCTCTGTTGCTGTTGCGGCATCTCATTGGCACCTTGAGCGATTTCTTGACCTCTAACCAGATCGGAAAATGTTGTCTTCAACGCCAATAGCTGATCGTATGTGCCCTGCTCCAAGACCTCGCCACCAGGTCCCATGACGACGATGTTATCAACTTTCCTAATCGTGCTCAAGCGATGGGCGATTATGATCGTCGTGCGACCACGAGCTGCTCTCTCCAGCGCGGCTTGTACCTATCGATCAAACATTGCCGACTCAGTCTTGTGGTGGTCACATAGCATAAGATCTCGTACTCACCACTTCTTCAGTCTTGCTGTCCAGTGCACTAGTTGCCTCATCAAAGAGCAGAATCTTTGGGTCTCCTACTACCGCCCTTGCGATAGCAATTCGCTGTCTTTGACCACCGCTAAGAAAGGATCCACGTTCGCCGATGTACGTTTCGTAGCCTTGAGGAAGCTGCATGATGAAATCGTGAGCATTTGCAAGCCTCGCTGCCTTTTCCACTAGTGCTCTGTGGCTGTGGCCACTAGATATCTGCTCACTTGTCGAATGTCTGAGTCCATGCAAGATGTTGGCCTCTATAGTGCCTGTGAAAAGTGACGGATCTTGTGAAACTAGTCCAATCTGTTCGCGCAGCCATCGAAGATTCAAACTTTCGATGTTTCTGCCGTCGAGAAGCACTTCACCGATCACGGGAAGATATAGACGCTCTATCAAGGCGATAAGAGTGCTTTTTCCTGATCCTGATACTCCCGTGACTGCTATTGTACTTCCAGCTGCAACAGCGAGGTTCAAATCTCGGAAGACTACCACATCTGGCCGAGAAGGATAAATGTGTTTCACCTGTCTGACTCGTGAGTGCTTCCAGTTCCTGATTAGATCATGTGATGGACGTGCCAACTTACATTTCTAAACTCGATGCGCCCTTCCACATCGTTTGGTATAAGACCTTCCCCGGCATCTTCGTTGCATGGCACGACTCGGTCGATGGTTGCATAAATTTCGTTGGCAGCAGCCACCGCGTTCGTAAATGCTTGGATGTGTTGTGCTGCTTTCCCCAAAGAGAACGCTCCGAGCATCATGACAAGTAAAATGGTCACCACGGCGGAAAGATCTGACTCGCCAGCAACAATGTACTTGCGACCTAGCCAAGATGCCAGGGCATGGCCGAGGTTGAATATGCATATCGTGAAACCAACTGCACAACCCATGATACATTTCGCACGCAGCCCGAAAGCCTCTGCCCGATCCAGTGACGAATCGTATTTCTTAACAAGAGTCTCCTGCGCTCCAAAGCTTGTAACAGTGCGGATGGCACTAAGTGCCTCTTCCACGAGGACTATGCCCTGGCCGTGTGCAGCTAGAGACAGCTTGGTGTACTTGACGATCAATTGAGTAAATCCATACATCGAGCCGAACAGCACCGGTGTCATGGAGGTCATGATCAACGTAAGCTTCCAGTACTTAATGAAGCCAACGATGTACGCGGACACGAACGTGGAAAGGGCAGAAAGCGCGAGTTCAATCTTCTCCGACATGCCCTCCTGAATGACATTAGTATCGGCTGTGATGCGTGTGACGACCTCGCCTGAGCCAAGCTTGTCAAAGTATGCTCCATTTTGACGTAGCACAGCTCTTAGATATTCTTCTCTGATCTTGCGAGTGATGCTCTCTCCTGTGTGTCTGAAGCCAAGCGTAGCAAGATAGATTGTGACAACTGCAAGAACATTTCAGCATCAGTTCTCGTATGTGCATCAGCTTTCATATTGCTTCCATGTACTGACATTCGCCGATAGCTAGATAGACAAAATACAATGTCTGTCGCTTCACCCGCTCGTCGAACTCGGTCCTGGGTAAGCCGTTGTTGAAGTCTTGAAAAGCGCCAGCCAGCGAACCCAGAATCACAGTATTCAGAGGCACCGCAGTACCTGCAGCAATGGCACACAGAGAGCTGACGGCAATGATCAGAATGTCTTGGCGTGAGGCAAATCGGAAAAGTGACTTCCATGTGACTGGCGCTACAGCTGGGCTTTCGACTTGCTTTCGTAGAATCGCGGCTTCATGTTCAGACAATTGCCCGAACGGAGTGGTGTTGATATCTCCCTTCTCGACCTCCCGTGAGACATCTGCTTTACCATTCCACTGCACGGCCTGCCTGATGCGAGAAAGAATGGCCGCGACCATCATCCTGAGACTATGCTTCGTGCATCAAGACGCGCTGCATTGCTTTGCCAGCGGCAGACACTCCGCACATGGCAAACACAGGCGCCTGGACATATCCTCGCGTTAGGTAAGGTGAACTGTCGTACGAATTCGCTTCCGGGCCTGCGTTCTCTCCTTCTGCCGGGCCCGCCGGGTTCCAAACGAGGGTGTGCATCGTGGCTGACTCGGACGACAGTCTACAGTCTAGCCTGTCTATTGCGATAGAAGTCTTCCCCACCTGCCGCACACTCCCGCCTGCCGCACAGCTGCACACTGTTTA
>JAASFE010006040.1:0-28891 GCA_013365205.1 Pseudocercospora cruenta
GAACTTCTACTTAAGGTAAACCAACTATTAATAGTATAGTACCCCTCTTACGTCTATAAGCCTAAGAAGAAGTATCCGGGGTAGATAGGCGAGGGCTAGTCTAGGGCGGGCTAGGCTATAGTTGTTTATCTACCTCTATACTAGAGATAGACGCCTACCGCTTAGTAGTAGGGTAAGCCCTACCCGGGCATTTACTTAGAAGATATTCTAAGCTATTACAACTATTAAAGCCGCAAGGCTAAGTTAGAGCCTAATCCGAGGATTTCTCCTCGGCCGCGATTGTTATAGCTCTCTTAGCTTTATTAGCCTCTCGCTTCTCTTTCTTTCTCTTCTTTCGCTCTTCCTTAGCGGCACGTTAATCCTTAACCTTTTATGGCTTATTAGCCCAATCCCCTAGGTCTCGGCGTACTATCCTTAGGAAGCTTACTACAAATATATTAGCTTCTAACTATTTACTTAGGCTTAGGGTATTTAAGCTATCCGCGGACTTACTATTACTAGATATGTCTAGCTAATTCTCGCGTAAACGTCTACTAGCTTCCTTAGACTAACTAGTAACTAACAAATTTAATAATAAAGATTATTGAAAACTCGAAGGCATACGGAAGGTTAGGCGTAAGCTAAGTTTTACGTTACGAGAGTTGTCTATTATCTTATTTATTAATACTATTAGAGGCTTTTAGGAGATTCAACTATCTCTAGGGGGTACTACTAACTCCTTGTTTCGATATACCATTCCGGGAAGTCTATAAAATTTTTTATTTACCTACCCCTCCCGACATTGCCGGTATAGCCGCCTAGGCCGCTATACCCTACGCCGCGGGAGAGAGAAAAGGGTAAAGAGAATAGGCCTTAAAGGGCCTCTAGCAGCTCCTAAGGGCGCTAGTTCTAGTAGATATCCCGTTAAAGTATTCGTATGTAAAGAGCTATTTTGCTAGCGTGTTATCCGACCCTCTTAGTAGCTAGGCCACCTAGAGGTTGTGAGAAAGTCCGCTGTATATCCCTTAGGTTCGCCGCGGAAAGGCGCTCTTCGTAAAACCAGAATAATAGCAGTATACGGACCTGCTATTGCCCTCTCGACGCCGCCAAATAGTGATAAGAATACCACTAAAGGTGCCCATCGAAGGGTCTTTCATCATGACATCGAAACACAAGGCAGCCTGAGCGTACCGATGCACAGCTGACTGGAAGCTGTTCCTGACGCTGAGCTGTTGTCACGACCACGAATGATCCAGGAAGTGACGCCTCAATTTCGTCCGCGGACCAGCAATCTGTGCCTCATGCAGGTCTCGTCACAGGCCCTGCAAGTAACAGCACTGGCGTATACGAAAACGAGCTGAGCTCAGGACTTCTTCATCCTGAGTCAACGTCATCGATATGCTATGCTTCCTCGAAGAACATTCTAGATATGGCGTTCAGCTCTATGTGGTACAGAAGACTCATACTGACTGCTTCATCCGCGGATCGAGAAACGACGTGACTGAGATAAAAGCTGCCACTTCTTGTTCCCAATGGGGACTTTCAAACACAGCGCATTCGTACAACAAAAACTATTGACAGATCGGCTCTATTTTCCAATACTCTACGGTATCAAGCCAACACAAAATGGTCTACCAATTCATGGTCTTTGCACCTCGCAAAGCAGGGATCACGCACGAATACTTCAAGCAACGCTATGAACGACATATGCAAATGATCGAGGGCCTTTGCAAAGGCGCCGAACCTCTATCACATACCAGATTCTACCCGATCCATGACAGCAACACAAACGAGCCAGTCCTGATGGCAGGAGAGCCAGACGAAAATGATTACTCTACCATTGTTCTTATGGAATTCCAAGATGAAGCAGCCTTTCAGAGATTCTACCAATCGCTGTTGACCGAAGAAGCCAACGACAAAATCATGGCTGACGAGGCAGGGTTCTGGGAGCGCAAGGGCATGAAAGCTTTCGCAGTCGAAAGCTGCAAGACCTGGGGTTCGTAAAGCACTAGTAAATAGACGGACATGGTTGTCGCGCGTCTACGGAGGTCCAGATTGGTGGCTTAAGAGGCACTCTTTGTGAACACGTAGGGCTTCATTCACTTGAATGACGAGTAGTACTCGGTACTGACCATTTCTAGAGAACATTTATGCTCTTTCCTCCAACCTTGATGGTTCATGTACTCAACGATCTGACGAAGACTCATTGCATCAGACTGGCCTCGCGACCTCGGGTATTGCCACACATCTGCGAGTCATCACATATCATACGAGACTTGCAAGTCATGGGCACAGAACAGCATGTAATTGCGGTGCAATTTAGAGTTTGATCTTGCGGAGCCTAATCCTCAGCCTGATCGCCAGCGAGGTGTCACGCTCGGCAAACCAGGAGGGCTCCGAGCAGCACTTGTGATCGTTGACGACGTCTGGTGCGCCCCAACTCAATGCGAAGAATCATTCATCATGCTGCAGATTCGGTCTCAAACTCAGCTCGCGGAATCTCAGATGTGCGTGAAACTCTCGCACTCCGCGGTATGCGTTGCCAAGAATCCGGTATCCAACTGGTCAGCATTCAAAAGTATGTCGGATCCGTCGCAAAGTACTCATCCTCGTACATATCCACAGCAACGACCTGCTCAAATTACCTTGGATGGAATCGCGTTCGAAATGCTCCAAAGCGGAATGTCCTCAGCGGTGGTCCTCGCCAAACCAGCGGCCGAACCGGAAAGCTGTGGATGAGGACATTGAAGGTTGCTTACCACCAGCGTACAAATCCTGACACTATGGCAGAATTTAATATATAATAACTGCCCATGCCCTTGATCTTGTACATCACAACTTTGAAGAACTTTCACCACTCCACCGAGCCTTCAAGCAATCAAGCACAATCAAGAACATCAATCGCAACGACCACGACAACCATGAAGCTCCTCTTCGCCATTATCGCCACCTTTTTGGCAGGCCTGGCACTTTCAGCGCCCACAGATCTTGCCGAGACCAGCAGAAAGCCTCATCATAGTCCTAACTGGGCCGGCGCAGTCAAGCACACCGTACGGGTCACATATGTCACAGGAACGGTCAAGGCACCAACCGTGCACGCTCCGGAGGACGGTCAAGAGTACATGGGCGCTGCCTGGGTCGGCATCGACGGCAGCGGCAAAGACAAAGAGTGCGGCAATCTCTTCCAGACCGGTATCGACTGGCGCGTTCGAGACGGACAGACAAAGTACAGTGCTTGGAGCGAGTGGTACCCCAACCCACCAGAAAAATTCAACATCGACATTGCACAAGGCGATTCGATCTCTATGGCGGTCATCGCTAACACCACGACTTCTGGTACTGCATACATCAAGAACAACTCGAACGGACAAGAAGGCTACAAGCGCTACGACGACATGCCGTATCCTATCTGTCAGAGAAGCGCTGACTGGATTGTCGAAGATCCTGGCAACCAGGTCCCATTCGCCACGTTTGGGACTCCGGTCGACTTCACTGATATGATGATGATCCACTCAGATCTTTTACGTGGCCCAAAGGGCGCAAGCAACTATGAGATGAAGCAGGATGGCGAAACTTTGCTCTGGTGTGAGATCGACGCTGAGAAGCGGACGGGCAAGATGAGTTGTTATGGAAAGAACTAGGCTTCGAGAGCCATGAAGGTGAATCGAGAAGGCAAAGAGCATTTGAGGTGGGTCTTATCCTGATCGTTGTTCAGAAATTTGGCGTTCAATAAGCAATCGACAGAAATGGAAATTCAGTTCTACCAAATTACCCCCGCATCCAACATCGCCCTAACGGCTTTGTAAAATCGCTCTTCAGACTCGGTGATTTGCATGTTTCGACGATCACGAATCGATCTGCAACGGAAAGATAAGTAAGGCGCATCACATTGAATGTCAGCAATAATTGCTAACTCGATGTACATACCTCATCGACATCTCCCTACGAACAGTTCGCAACAGCGTTGCCGAGCGGTATACACCATTTCCTTGAACTTTACAGGAACGGACCTTCACATCACGTCAGTCTCAGTACTTTCACCGAAGGCAGCTTTTGTGTTGTACTTACGGGGTCGCAAGGGAAGCTTCCGACATCACCCCCGTTTCCGACACAAAGTCCATATGTTCCACCGGTTGGCAGTTCGCAGTTCTACATAAAAGACATCAGTCAGGATATCGAGGGATTCTGAGGTTTGAAGTCTGGACATACGAAGTAAGCAAAGGCACTTGAAGCCAAGGCAAAGAATGAGAGGATTGAGAATCGCATGTTGATTGCTGCTGTTGTTCTTGAGTAAGGTCAATTTGATGAAGTTGTGCTGCGGATCGAGGGACGAGATTCGAGATCATGTCGATCGCTTCAGGTATATTGCTTTCCTTTCGTACTCGACTTTCCAGATCGTCTACCAGATTGCTTGCGTGGCTTGGTGTTCTAACAACATTACTGTGAGACTAGCGCTGGTCCTGCCGAAGAGGGACCAGGCTGCTGGTGCGTGTACCAAGACACCGGGTAGAGAGCCGACTGCTTCGTAAGTCGAGCTAGTCAGTACTTGTAATGGAACGCGGTACAATGTTCTGCTGCTTGTGCGCTTTTGCTGTGGCTCTTTCATTCACTCTTTCGCGCCGCATACGAAAATACCGACTCAACGAATCGAACTAGGCCAGCGAAGCCTCCGGAGAAGTAGAAATCTTTGTGATTGGAACGCAGAAGCAGCTCTGTAGGACAATACTATGCATTCAATAGCCATTTAAATCCCTCAATGGTGTCCTTCTGCCATTTCTTCGCCTGGAGCAAGTCCTTAAATTGATGCCAGAATGTATGCGGCAGTCCTTCATACAGATCAAGTCGTGTCGCGACTCCTTCCTTTTTCAGCATATCATCAAAGACAAGAGACTCGTCACGAACGCCGTCCATGCCACAGATTTGCGAGTAAGTCTTTGGCAGATTTGCATGTCCCGTTGGCCAGGTCAGCGGAGCGAAAATATGCGAGTTCTCGTCGGCTTTGAGAGATGTTTGGAAGAGCTTTGCCATCTCCGGCGAAGAGATGGCGTTGTTGATGCATGAAGCTGGAGAAGAATAAGCCTCATATCACTGTGTGTTTGGCGTTGAAGTACCTTGAGTGCGGCTAAGAAGCCGCTCGCTATATTCCTTCGGCAGCTGGTCCGCGTCTTGAGAAGCCAGATGCACGCCAGCACAGCTCAGCCAGACTCCTGTGATGGGCGCCTTGAGTGCTTTGTCACGAGCATGGTGCACAATCACATTTGAGATGTTGCCACCAGAAGAAATACCACCCACCACGAAACCCTTCTTCGGGTCCGCTCGGAGTGTGCCAACTGCATTCTCGGCAATCCACGAAAATGTGTCCCATCCATCGTCAAATGAGGTTGGGAAAGGATGCTCCGGTGCCACTCTGTAGGTCGGTAGTGCGACTACCACATCGAATTTCTTGACTAGCAGACGTGCGAGAGGTGCCATTGAGGTGTTGCTTCCAAGTACCATACCTCCTGGAAAGTACAGAACAACCAGTGATCTATCCGAGCTTTTGTTTGTTGCTGAGCGAAGAACTTTGATGGGGAGAGAGGTGCCGTCTCGTGCTGTCGCTTCAAAGACCTCTTCTATCACTTCAGGGTCATTCTGATCAGCCTGATCCATGATTCCGACCATGTTCCGTATGGTAGCAAGTACTTTTGTAGGTTCCGACCAGTCGAATTCATGGCGCTTGTACGTCTTCAGTGCTTCTTTGAACTCCGGGCATGGCTCACCGAAGGCCAGAATCTGCTCTTGAGATAGCTTCGTGAAGTCCATTGCCATTGTCGCAAGTCGGATGTTTGCCCTGGCTGTTCATTTGAATTGCGTAGAAGCGTTGATATACCTGTGAGCCTCGCATTCGCGTCCGCCAGTGGGCCGCCAATCCTCAGCTTGGTGGGCCATCTTCATAACACCCTGGACAGTAGTAATCAACTGCGGCTTAGTGAGCTACTTAACGAGACTCAATATTCCGCAATACCCATCGCCGTGCGGGTCGACCGCATAGCAGCTACATTTCAAGTAGCGCCGTTTCGTCGAGCCTGATTGAGCCATCGACCATGTTGACTCCAGGCCGTGGCAGTTTCTGCTCACGCGCGGGAACAACATTTCCTTCATAAGTCATATTCGCCATATTCCTGAACATGCGCCTGAAATCGCTTCTGCTGCCTTGGACTCGTTTCTGCTTCCGAATCACTGGCTGGTCGCTTTCCGCTAGGCGACCTGGAGTCAGCATCTGATGATGAGGGCGAGTGTGCACTCGGCCGACCCTGAGACCTGTCTCCGCCGCGTCTAGCCATAGTCTCATCCGTCTGCCTGTCAAGCTCTTTGCGCAGTTTCTTGACTGTACCCTCCAATACAGAGATTTTGTCCTCCGAATTTGAAGTTCTTTCTAAGAGTCGCCCTCGATCTTCAAGCAGCTGCAAATAGTCTGGCGCAGGCTGTCGCTTTATATCAGCAGCAGCGCCCTCGTCCTGCGGCTGAGGTGTACGACTCCGTTCTCGTCCACGTTCCACAAACATGCTGTCGCCGTCCGCTGCAGAATTTTTGCGAAGTCTCCAACGACTGATCTGAGCGGATATGTTCGGTCTCAGAACTCTTGTGGCCCACTGAAGCAAGTTTTGCATGATGGCATGTATCTCTAGAACAGCCCATATGGAACTGATCTCCACTTTCTTTACACAGACCATTATCTGTATCAGTGATTAGCGACGCATAGAGGCCATTCTAGATTCTGCTCACGTGTGCAATTTTACCAGTGATGGCACGAAAGGAATAGGCGATTGAGATGCAGATACATGAGCCAATGCAGGTGAATGTTACGACAGGCGGGAGATGATGATTACTCCGATGCATATCGGCATGCCGATACAGATTCTCCAGCATAGTCAGTGCGCGCGATGCGCCATTTGCAGCCTGGAAGGTACAGAAGTCCTGCTCTCCTGTCCCAACGGAATCGTGTTTGAGCTCCACAATAGCAAATGGAAAAGCTATGAGGTCCTTTCCTCGGAACTCACACAATGGGGTCGGCGATATCCGTTGCTTTGCAAGGAAGTTGGTCGGGCTACAGGGGAGGCCTCTTGCGGATAATGTGGAGAGTTTATCCAATGAGAAATTGGACGCCAAAGCAGATCGCTCAAGACCTGTAGCCGTAAGTTGTCCTTGCCGTGTTATCGGAAAGCCGAGATAAAGGTCAGGTTTCGGATCTGGCAGTTTTCCTTGAGTCTTTTGGGAGCAGGAGTATATGGAAGGATTGTTCCATTGAATGTTACACGACCTGTCCAAGATTAGCATCAACATCATGAGAACGAAACCACACTTACGTCCGGTAAGAGTCAAGAGGCTGGCTTGTCGATGACCTGTGAGTTTGTAGTATGCGATCTGGTGTCGAGCGAGAGACATTGTACCTACAAATTGTACGGCGATGCTCTACTATCTTCGTAGCGCTTGAAGATCTCGCGCTCCATGAAGTGTTGCCATTCGTGTTCGGTCGCCTTGTCTTCATGCAGGTGTCCTGCCTTGCGCACAACATCTCGAGCCTCTCGCATAAGTTCGCGGTACTTGTGTTCAACAAAGTCCCGGTCTGGGCAAACGCAGTGTGCTCCTTGAGTATATCTCATTCGCTTCAAGCTCTTTCTAGCACCTTGCCGCCCTCACGATTGTCGCACTATCTGCACAAGTGGACATATACTGCAGCACAAAAAGCCACCTCGGACATCGTAGTGAGGTCGCAAGCGATTTGCAAGGTTTTGTGGTGATCGAGCATTGGTCGTGATGTAGCGCTCGAGGCCGCTTGCCGCCGAGGACCCCAGTTCGTGCAGGCCGTCGCCTCTTCAACAGACACTCTAGCAAGTACCTCCACGTACAGCTGAAGCCAGACCACAGAAGTCTGTGATGTAGCACGAACGGCGATGGCGACGATGATGATAGAGGCGTGTTGTGCGACGAGAACTTGGCCCGGAGGACAACAAAGCCAAGCAAAGAGGCTTGACCAAGCTTGGCGGGAGATCGACACCTGTATCTTGCCAGCCAGCCTATCACCATCCTCAACACAACAACGGGCATCTGATACAACCAAGCAAGGGAAAGGGTCACGCTTCACAAACGGAAGATCATCCGTCCAAAGTCACAATGACAGGTCAAACGCCAGCCTCGGAGTGAAAGCTCACACTGATCTTCTCGATACTACTGCACCTCAACCACGCTTAAATGAATTACATTCGGCTACTGTGCATGCGTACTCGGAGACGTGTCTGAAACGGGAAGGTTGTAATTGAGGCAAAGATGGCGTGGTACGAGGAAGCATATAATAATGGAGCAAGCAACCTGCTTTCGTCCTCAGAAGGACAAGCCGCCACCATGCCTTCCATTCGGAACATTGCAATCTCAGGCCTCGCAGCCGCACAATCAGTCCTAGGCTTCAACAATGGACTCACAAGCCCAGTAATAAGAGCCGACTCCCTCACCTCAGCCTCAGAAACATGTAACAACCCTCAACTCTCCTGCCAAAACACCACTGCAGTTTCCAACCTCTGCTGCTTTAATTCGCCAGGCGGCGCACTACTACAAACACAATTCTGGGACACAGATCCTGTAGTCGGTCCTTCAGATTCCTGGACAATCCATGGACTATGGCCAGACAACTGCGATGGCACATACGAGGCCAATTGCGATGATAAACGTGCTTACACAAATATCACCGATATCCTCAAAGCTGCCGGGAAATCTGATCTTGTGGATTATATGAACACCTACTGGCAAAGTAACTCTGGATCCGCCGAGACGTTTTGGGAACACGAATGGGGAAAGCACGGGACTTGTATCTCTACTCTCGATCCAGATTGCTATTCAGATTACAAGCCTACGGAAGAAGTTCCAGACTTCTTCCAAAAAGTTGCGGATCTTTTCAAAGCTTTGCCTTCATACAAATGGCTCGCAGACGCAGGAATCACGCCGGATAGCAGCAAGACGTATACTTTGACTCAGATTCAGAATGCTTTGTCGAAGCAGTTCAGTGGCAAGATCCCCTACGTGGGTTGCGCTTCGGGTGCGATCGATGAGCTTTGGTACTTCTATAATGTTCGTGGCTCGGTCCAGAGCGGCGAATTCGTGCCCGTGGATACTTTGACGAAGTCGAATTGTCCTAGCACGGGAATCAAGTACAAGCCGAAGAGTGGTGGAGGCGGTGGAGGATCGACTACGACTACGACTGGATCCGGTTCACAGCCTACCAGCAATCCTGGCGACGCATTTTCTGGATCTGGATACTTGAATGTCATTTCTGGAGGCAGTCAGAAAGGTTGCATCATCTCGGCGGGAACTTGGTATACGACTGGAACTTGCGCCACAATTACTGCAACGGCTTCTGGTGATGGTTTCACCCTCAAGTCCTCGAAGGGCAGTTGTGGGGTGGTCTCAGGAGCACTGACCTGTGGTTCCGGCGTGACGAGCACAGTATTCACACACGATGGCAATACACTCCAATACAGCGGCTCATCTGCATTCTCCGCGGATAGTGTGCCAAGTGGAAGTACACAAGCCAAAGTATACTCTGGAAGCAGTCATTCTGCTGCTATTACGATACAGTGGGGAAGCAAATAGACCATAGACATAGCATGAAGAATAGATTGGCATTGGATGACCTATCACCGCTTCCGAGCGAGATCTTGCTCTTTCATGCTGTGAATCATTATCCATGGCCCGAGAACCTCAACTTTACAACGAACGAGAGAAACCCACAAGCCATCTTCAACGCGGTGAGGTTACCCTGTTCTCGCCGTCTTTTGCTTCCGATTAACGAATTACATGTACTCCTGCACACTCTCCATTTCCCTATTGCGGCTCGGCTCCAGCGCCTGCATTTGAAGCTCCTGGAAGACCCTTTTGACACTGTCAGACGAGATCTTTCTGCTACTAGCGTCGATCCATCTCCTAGTCCTTCACATTGTCAAGCTCCTTCTCCCTTTCATCAAGAGTCAAAAAGAATCGACAATCTCCCTTCACCCGACGATCTGGAAGAAGCAGCCTGGCCAGAGCCAACATGAACGTGTTGCAGCTCGGCTGAGGTTGAGTCTTTCATCAGTCATGCTGCAAAGCGCCTTACTGACTGTGCCATCGAGCCGAGAATGATTGTCCAAGACAGCTGATGTATCATTCATAGTTGTTACTTGGCTGTCGAGGCACAAATAGACAAGCAAGGCAAGAGACTCGAGGAGTATGGCGGGAGGAAATGAACGCAATTACCCACATGTTGCCAGAAGCGAAAAAAGGACATGGTGCGGTGCTTTGATAATGCTATTCGAGAGATGTGTCGACATTGGCATATTTCTTTCCCTCAACTTGTCGATATAGTGGAGACATTACTATGCATATTGCAACCTCAACAGACATGCACTAATTCCAAGCCTCCCTTTATTTTGGCCAACAAAGCGAGATTCTTTCGAGAGTCGCAGCAAAGCGCTTGTCGACTCGAGTGCAGGATGCGATTAAGGTGGTGATGTCCACTTCTAGAAGGATTGCCTCAAGTAGTTCGGCGGTGTTGAAGACAGCATCTGCAGCGCTGGGGCGTTCGAGATCTTCGGGCAATTGTGAGGCCATTGTGGTGGCTTGTTTGAGGAAGTCTGTTCTAGAGGTACTTTGATGTTAGGGTCAAGTGTGGAGAATTGGGATTGGCTAAGAGATCAAAGTGGAAGTGACCAAGGCTTGCCTGAAGTGAATTACTCAATCATGACTGCCTTCACGTGCATGGCCGGAGAAGTGAGTAGGAGGTGAGACTCCCTGAAGTCAGTATCAAGAAGCATTCGACATGGACCGACTTATGGAGTGCAACGGCAGTAGTTGAGTACGCCCAGGGAGCTTGATCGCACGGTGACTTGCACAAAGGGGGCCAAAGAGCCAGGTGTGTGGATCGCGGACTGGATTGCTATTCGTGCGTTGTGCTAACGTCGCCATTTCTCTTTAGACTCGCGTAAATCGGTTAGTAAGTAAACCGGAAGCGCTTCCAGAGGTAAGATTGCTTGATGTCCACGGAGCTCACACGCCATGCATTGTATGATATTGTTTTCTGGAAGTCCTTCTTCGTCTTCGATCATGGCCAGCAAAGCGTGATCATCTGTGCCTCCACACCTTTCCGCCACACCTGACCTTCTTCCGTGTCCGCCTCCGCGTCGCAAAAGCGAATCATTTGGTCCCAATTACCGTTACAATCGCCCGTCGCTGCAAACATGATCAACTGTTCCATCGTTGGAGGCCGGTCCTGCTGACCGTAGATCGTGAGGTCGGCATTTAGGCGGCGTGCTATCGCTCCATCTGGAGACGTCCTTGGGCGCGCATCTTTGCATTCATTCAGGGCATCGAGCGTTATTCCCTCAGCATAGAGGCCGTCGAAGCCGCCCTGGATGTCGACTGCCCAGTACGGCAGCCCCTCATTGGTCTCTGAACTCTGCATTGGGATCATCTTGCGCCAGCTGCCGAGCCTGGGAAGACGGTCGATATCGATGAAATCGGTAGATGACAGAACGCGAACGCCAAAGGTACGGTCTGACGGATTAGCTGTGTCCTCCTGCTTCTCGTTGTGCTTCAACAATTGGGTTCCTTTGACACCACGGTATATGCAACCGATGCCAAGTACTTTGTGATGGCGAACGAGGAAAGGGTTGAGGCGCGAGGCGGTGTTGTATAGTTGCGAGCCAGGCGTAGGCTGGAACCAGAGCGCACGTTGCAATTTGATCGAGCCCGCAATCGTTGTTGCGAAGCGCTTGTCGACTCGAGTGCAAGATAAAAGCAAGGTAGTGATATCGACCTCGAGAAGGATTCCCTCGAGCAGTTCGGCGGTGTCGAGAACTTGTTGACGGACTGCATCTGCAGCTCCCGCATCGCCGTTGCAATCGAGGTCTGCACCTCGTTCCAGAGCCATAATGATCCGGACGCTGTGGCAGATCGATGTTGCAGCAGTGGAGTGCTTGGAAGGAGGAAGATCATGACGTTTACGTAGTAGTCGCGCAAGTGGTCCGTGCCAATTTGCCTACACGTGCAGGATTGGAGAAGTGAACGGGAGATCAGGCGCAGAAACCACTTGTAATTTGGTGAGCATGGATCGATCGTATAGTTGAACTGAACCCAAAATGAGTGGACCTTGACAGTTTGGGTGATCCCTGGCATCTCAGCAGAATCATGCAACAGCTTCATCTTCCTCTCCCTCTTCTTCCTCCTCCGCTCGCACAGTGATAACAGCCTGTACATTGCCATCACCTCCGAAGTCGATGGCACGACCACTCCAGCTCCAACTTGAAGCGAAATCCTCCTTCACACCTTCAATGAAATCATAGTGGTCCTCGAACCATTCGCTGTGGGCTTGGTTCAGTGAGCCCTCATATCCATCTTCTTCTGGATGGATACAGTACGGCGGCGTCTCTGTCTCGGGATACAGAAGGCGATACCAGTGATAGCTCACAAGATCGGAAATTCTACTCGTCAGCATTTCCAAAGCATCCTTGCTGTTGTACTTGGTCAAGATCGTCGCCGCCGGACCGCCAAGAAACACATGGTGAAGACGCTTGACGTAGTGACAGTCGAGCATTTCGTGAAGGTCAAGAGTTGCTGACAGGCACTAGAATTCTTCGTCGCCTCCAGTGGGCGTGTAGAGGTGAATCTCCTCCAGCTTGAGCAGATGCGAAAAATGCCGGATATTGTCGTAAAGCAACTCTTATTCAAAGTCTCCCCCAGTCCGGGGTTGTAAGTCGTTGGCATCCACATCTCAAGCAGCACCTCGAGGTGGAAATTGACTCTCTTTGACGCCGCCAGCCTTGTCGACTCTCACAAACCTCAATGGCGCCAGAGCTAGCCAGGAACCGTTCCACGCGTCGAGCTTTTGCAGTGCCTCTTCATCCTGCATATTCGGCACCCAAAAGCCGCTCTCGTACTCAGCGTTCTCAGCTTTGATCTGCTGCTCAAGCAAAGTCTGCCTCGTCGAAGCAGGTCTGCCTGGTCTCCTCTCCGCCTTCAGCGCTGCAACTTCCTCATCATGGCGCGCCAAGAATTGCTCAATCAGAGTCTGTGTCTCAGCAACTTCGAGAGGATGCAGCGTATCTGGCAAATTTTCTTGGAAGAACGCAACGCGGTCTAGCCAAGGTCGATTTTGCTTTTCTTTGGTCGAACTCGTGTTGCTCACTCGCTCATCTCTGGCGGCTGCTCTGCGGAGGCGAATGGCGTCTCTGCTGTTTTCGTGTAAAGCGTGGATTTTGGCGCCCTTCTTCTTCGTGACGTGCTTCTGCACCTTGCTTAACTTTGACGGCATGTTCAAGCCTTATGTTTGGGAATGCCTTCTGTCGATGGCAAGGGAAATTTCGTGAAGTCGAAAATGTGCAGGCACATCGGCATTAAAGATTCGCCGAGCTCCGACTGATCCTTGAACGCGTCGACGCGCCTCTGTGCTTGACCTCAGTGACATCGCATTCGACTCTTGGTAGACGACACCCAGCGCGGATCCATAGAGGGGACAATAGTAGAATACAGTCATGAGTTGACAGAAGCTCGAATATAATACAGAACGCCCGCCAGAATGGGCATACAGGGTAGGCACAAGTCGGCATATTTAGGTACATACCCACATCTAACACTGTAGTATAGGCCTGCTCCCGCTGCTCAAGAGCATCCACAAGCCAACCCATCTACGCAACTTCGCTGGGCAGACACTTGCCATAGATGCTTATGGGTGGCTACATCGAGGCACCGTCTCATGTGCCATTGAGCTGGCAGAAGGCAAACCCACCCGGAAGCACATCGACTTCGCTATACATCGCGTGCGCATGCTCATCCACTTCGGCGTCAAGCCTTACATGGTCTTCGATGGCGACTACTTACCGAGCAAGGCGCACACGGAGAAGGAGCGTGCTGCGAAGAGGAAAGAAAGCAAAAGAGTGGGACTCGAGATGCTGCGAATGGGAAGGCCGAGTCAGGCGCAACTGGAGCTACAGAAAGCGGTCGATGTCACACCGGCTATGGCGAGAGAGCTGATCGAAGAGCTGAAGAAGTTGGACGTGCCGTATGTTGTGGCGCCATACGAAGCAGACAGCCAGATGGCTTACCTGGAAAAGAAGGGTATTATCAACGGCGTAATCAGTGAGGACTCTGACTTGCTGGTCTTTGGAGTACAGTGCCTTTTGACCAAACTGGACCAGTACGGCGAGTGCGTCATGATCAACCGTGCAGACTTTACTTCATGCCGGGAGATCAGTCTAGTGGGCTGGACAGATCGCGAGTTTCGCATGATGGCCATGCTCAGTGGTTGCGACTACTTACCGGGCATCGACAAGATGGGCTTGAAGACGGCGTATCGACTTGTGAGGAAGCACAAAACACTCGACCGGGTTGTGCGGACCGTGCAATTCGATGGCAAGATGCGAGTACCAAAAGGATATTTGGAGGACTTCTCTCGGGCAGAGAAGACATTTATGTACCAATGGGTATTCTGCCCGGAGGAGCAATGCTTGACTCATCTGAACCAATTGCCAGCTGGACTTTCCGCGGACTCCATGCCATTTATTGGCAACTCTGTTGACCCAGAACTGGCCGCAGGTGTTGCGTGTGGCGATTTGGATCCGAACACGAAGAAGCCAATCGTTCTGCCGCAAAGATTCTACCACCCAGCAAGTCGGCAAAGAACAGTCCAAACACCGAACGAGAAGCCTGGCAAGCCAATCGACGAATTCTTCAAGAAGAGAATACCGCTTGCTGAGCTCGATCCGAACTCGTTCACACCTTCGCCAACTCAAAACCAACTGCTTGATTCTCAGGCTGGCAGATCCTGGTCGGCGTCTCAAATCCCGGCTCCAAGAGTCTTCGGCTCCGTTCGATCTGCAAATGAGTTACCACCATCTACCGCACCACAAGCGTCGCGACGTGTTGCGACCGAACCATCACCATCATTACACCGGGCATCACCTAAGAGGCAGCGATTATGCTCAGATTCTGGCATTGCCGCTGCTCTGGGAGGCGCCGCGAGCCTCGAATCTTCGACGAGCCGCTTCTTTGGCAAGCAGCCCGCTCAAGCCAGCCCTTCCTTGCGTAAGAAGTCGGGTGGCGGAAAGCAGGAGGAGTTCGAGCTCTGGTCAGATGACTCGGTAGCAGAGGCCGTCGCTGCTGCTACGGCTAGCGTAGAGTCGACGCAAGAGACGAGCACTCAATCACAACGAAAGCGGAAGAAACTGAGCGTCTTCGTCGATACGCCCGAAACGGAAGCCGGCATTACCGGAGAGTCTCAAGCCACGGTGACCACTACCGTCATGTCGAATGGCTCACAAAGATCAAGTCTGACAGAGACTCCTGACACATCATTCGAGAGCACAACTTCCTCCCGTGAGCACAGTGTGTTCAGCAAGGGTCTTAACTTAGAAATGTTCGCGCTCGGAAAGCAGAGCAGCTCAACGCCTCGAAAAAAGCCTTCAAGGACTCGCCCAGCACCTATGGCGGCAAAACCGCCTTCATTGGCCCAGGTGATTGACATCACGTCTAAAGTGAACAGTCCTCCCGAACTGCTGTCAGTCGACGACAGCGGTATCGTGCTCGAGTCGCCTCCTGGCGCAGGAAATGAGCTGTTCCCGTCCGATCAGGCAGAGGCGGACGACGACGATATTGCAGACGAAACCTGGATTGAAATGGAGAGCCGATTGGTCGATACCGCATCTAAAGGTAGCGAAGACCTGCTCGTGCCAGAGAGTCCAGAAGCCGTGCTCGAAGACGCTACATCTCGAAAGAGCTTGAATCTTAGTAGATTCAGCTTTGCTGGCTGATCAAAGCCTACACAATTGTTTAACGACATTTGCATGCTTGGGGGGCTTTTTTTGTGGCTCTAACGATACCAATGTCCGCATGTTTGAGCGTATAGCGTTTATACTACTGGTTACTCGAAGCTTCTTGACGCAGAATAACAATGCTGTCTTCAACAAACCTCATTCCGTAAAGCATGGAGCGAGCTCAAGATCTGCTTGGTACGCTATGCTATAACACAGCTATGAAATACTGGTGCTCCTCGGACAAGTCCTTTTGATCCGCAGAAAGCCCATCGACTGCCATCATGAGCTCGATCGTCATGTTTCTTGGCGGTGTTGCGATATCATCTCCCATTGTTCCTCTGGTCCAACCAAAGACAATTACTACTGGTTCATGGGACTAGCGGTACCAACGCTGGCTATTACTAGAGGTCTGGGATCAGACCTTGGGATTTCCAATGCTCTGCTCTCTGTTCTTGACACTGCTCTGCTGGCTTGCAGCGGCTTAGTCCTAGGCGAGGCTACGTTCTCAAAAGTCTTCAGTATTTCAGACGAAAACGTCATGAAAGAGTCAACACATCCTCCGACGCAGACACAGAGTCTTTTCACCAACCCTGAAGAATGTTTGACGATCATCGATGGAAAGAAGATGCCTGATAAAACTAAAAACATGCTGAATCCATTCGAATCCAGAGCTATACCGAATCAGCGATTGGTGACTGCCTTTGACATTCACAACTGCTTTACGACTTCAGACAAGCCAGTATGCGACAAGTTCCGAGAGGATGTGGAAGACAAGATGTATTTCCCGGAAGCGAAGTGGAAAGAGCTTGCCGCAACAGCTAGAAGTATTGTCACGACTGAGCTGAGTCGATCGAACTCCGAGCTTAACCTGTTCGAGGTCGTTCAATCGGTCACAATGCAGATGGTCAAGACTGTCTTCTTCGACACTGCTGGAGAGATCGTTACCAACTCCTCCATCCGCTGCCTAGCAAACGAAATCAATGAGCAGTGGCTGCGATCTAAAGACAAAACAAGTCCTGGCCAAACCACATCACCAGACTGGTCATTCCACAAACAGCAGCCACTTCGCGAAGCACTAGTAGCTGTCTTTCCAGAGTGGAATGGCTCCAACGACACGAATCCTCTAAATATCATTTTACCCGGCTACGAGACACTCTGGCGAGTAGTCCTACGATGCTTCGTCGAAGTCTCCAGCAGAAATCATCCAAACTCCTCCCAATGGCAATCAACCCTCACGAACTTCTTATCAAACCCAAGCCGCACCGAACTAGAGAACGTTACCGAACCCATCCCTTCCAGCTCAATGATCGCAAAAGAAGCTCTTCGACTTTACCCTCCCACCAGACGTATCTATCGACAATTCAAAGACAAGAGGGGTAAAGAATACGAAGTAGCAGCCGACGTCGAGACTATGCACCGCGATCCTGAGATCTGGGGTAAAGATGCGAAAATCTTTCGACCTGAGCGTTGGTATGATGTTGATCAGAATTTCGAGGATGTGAATTGGTTGCCTTTTGGAGCGAAACCTTTTCGTTGTCCTGCGAAGAGATGGCAGAAGGAGGGAATTCTGCCTTTTGGTGTTGCGATGATTGCTTTGGTTACTGGAGCATTGCTGGAAGGTGGCTGGGTTTGTAGTGGTGGGTTTGAGGACGGACCGCTTGAGACGAGTCGAGATGCTTATAGGGATGTTGTGCTTCGTCCTCGTGGGAACTGAGCTAGGGAGGGAATGGCGTGCAAACGGAGGTGGTGAAGGAGGCTTCTCCGTGGACTTCATACTTAGCGCAATGGAACATGAGTCTTGAAGGAGCGACTTCTCGGAAGAGCTTGAACCTCAGCAGATTCAGTTTTGCTGAATCAAGGAACTATTCTATGACTGTTCAGCAACCATTGCATACCTGGCCGATGTATGGCGAGTTACGAGACCAATGTCGCATGTCTTTGAGCGTTCAGCATTTCATAGCACTGATTAGTCTTTTCCTCTTGTGGCAGGTGAAGTAACAGGCATCAGCTTTTGCCAAGCATTCAAGTCACCTTGATGGTCTTTCACATGATTCCAGCTCAGGTTGCTCGTTGTTTATATTAATCAACCACAGATTTCCACTACACTATGGCTTCGAAACTCTGGCGCCAACACTTTGCCTTCAAGAAAAAATGAACCGAACCGAGCGACGTCATTCCTCAACCTTGATATGAACTAGCAGAACGTAACACAGACCCTCGGACCTACCCTACTGCAAAACTCACATTTTGTTTCTCGGAAATTTCTCCCTTCAGAGGAACACCCGTCATGTTTTCTCAAATCCAAGGCAGATGCAACTGCGGCACCCACAAATTCTCTATTCCCATCCCCATGGAAATGAATCTATGTCATTGTATCGATTGTTGTAAATGGGCCGGAGCTTTTCATTCTGCTCATTTAGTAAGTATGCGAGAGAAGACCAGCGGAGCGAATTCCATCCCAAGGAGAATCTTTTGCTGAGAGCCTTGTAGATGATGGATACCAATGTCATCGAAATTTGACGCCGGAGAATGAGGAGAAAATGGGTGTTTATAGAGTTAAAGCTGATTCGGGCAATATGATGGAGAGGATTTGGTGTCAGGGGTGTGGTAAGTCTGATGGAAGGGAGGAAGAGGAGCGAGCGAAGCTCGGGTAGGAAGACGGTAATGCTCACTTCGTTCGCATACTTAGGTGCAGGGATTTGGATCCGATCTTTTACGAAAGAGGGAGGAGAGCCGAAGAGAACGAATTTGAAAGCCGGACTTTTTGATAGTAAGGAGATTTGTGGGCCGACAATGGAGAATTGGATGAAGGTGAGTGAGCGGGCAGGAGAGAAAGTGGTGGAGAAAGGTAGGATTTGAGGAAGAGATGCTGACGAATGACAGAATATGATGGATTGGGAAACTCCTGCTAAGGGGACGAAGAGACAGGCTGTGGATGGAAATTGAGTTCGAAAGAATCACGTTGGTTGGGAAGGTGGTAGAGGTTATAGAGGCTTTGAAGGAAAGTCATGGATGACAACCTTGAGTGCTTCTGATTTACCACACAGCGTCTATCAGCAGATATATTTCTTTCCAGCCTCACAGCGACCCGTCCTGCAGCATTTTCCCGCCGTGGTGTAATGGAAAAAGCACATCCTTGGTTCAGGAAGGACTGCGTTCGACTCACAGCGGTGGTTCAACTTTTTGTACTTTTGCTTCTCCTTCGAGCATTCAATATCATCGTCGTTGGATATCTCCACGGACGGTCGAACTGAGGAATGTGATCATCGATGGATGTACACGATTATCAGGAAAATGCATTACAACTGCTCGTGGTAACGCTCTGCTGGAGGCAGCTAGAGAATTGGGTCCATTTGGGTGAAATGTGTCCGATCTTGCGTGGCATGATGCACTTCTCCAGTAGTTTGCGTTCGTGGATCCTCTGAGATCGAAAAGTTCGTCCCATACAGGGATGAGGAAAGAAGGTCCAGTTCCAGTTGTTGTCAATCTTGACGACGTACGATGTCAGACGGGAGTGCGTCCCCAAGATCCTCAATGATTATCGAGGCGTCGTCACATTGTTTTTCCAATTCCTTTCGTCGAGCCTTAGGATTCTTGTTCTCGTTTCTGTCATTTGCCTTCTTCTTCGGCCTTGAATCGGTCTCGTGAGGTGTGATGCCGCATGGCATCACTTCGAGGGTCATCGTAGTCAGTTTCAGCTGCTATGGACGTCGTAATGCCTCTGCCATTGCATTCGAATGTTCGGAGCCGTGCTGCCTAGCGAAATCTGACACGATTATCAATGACACGAGGCGGAGTGTTTTTCTATCAAGCTGCATAATCGTGACTTATCGCTGGGGTAGAGCTGTTTTGTCAGTTCCTATGCTTCGGTGTGCCTACCAGAAATGCTTCATCTGAGTTTGTATGCCGATCAGGGCTTCAGTAGTAATATGCTCATCGAGCTCTCTGTACGCATGTATTGAGGAGGCCTGACCAAAACATTACGCCTCGCTCGCTTGCAAGACAATTCCGAAACCCAAGTTCAGACCCTCTCTCATACTCCGATAATGCCCAAAACCGCAAAGACCGTCCCTCAAGCCATCGAAGCCATAGTATTAATCCTCCCATAAGCTCACGTGCCTGTTCCACGGAGCCTGAAATCGCGTCCCTCTAACACGGTGTCCTTAATGTATGCAATACAGATGCAAGTGCTGAAACCAGACGCTCGCTGTCGAAGTAAAATCTGCAAACCCGCCGATCACCGCCCGAAAGAGCGACCCTAGATGCCCTTGATAGCGACAGTCCGCTCGCTCTCAAGCTTGGCCTTGTTGCGGTCCTTCTCCTCCTGCTTGCAGTCTTCGAGACCGGTGCAGTTGTGACTCTCCAACATGCGGTGCTTGCCGCAGAAGTGACCTTGGCAGAAACCGCAGTCGCCGACGATGCGCTGTGCGGCATCCTTGCAATCCTTGAAATTGCAGCGGATCTTCTTGGGTGCGCCGCCACGAATTGGCAATGCCATTTGTAATGTGGATTCTCGAGTCACCTTGTAAGATGAGAGGGTTGCGGAAAGATCGCTGAGATGGCTCCCTGCATGCGTCACACGGAGCTTGGCTTCGGGAGTGTTGGTTCGGAGGGCGACCAGGGAGCGGAGAGTGCCGACGGTGGTGGACTCGGGGATTGTGATGGGGAATGCTGGGAAACGTCAGAATTGGTTACGAGAATGGTATCATCGCTCATGCTTACTGTCACCGGCGACGTTCTTGACGAAGATCTGCATAGTCGGCTCCGCCTCGGCTGACGAGGCACGGCTAGAGAGGGAGGAGATGGAGCTGATGCTGTTGGAGCGCATGTTGGCGGACGTGATGGGTGATGGAAATGAGGTGTGAGGAATTGATCGCCGAGTGATATGTGATGATGTCTTCGCCCGATATGAGTCTTGTGGCGAGGCGGGTAGTCTTAAGACGCTGGGGTTAGTCTGATAACGCCGATGTCGAGGTCGCGTGAGCTAATGGCGAATGTCGCTGCTTGCTTAAACGGTATAACGTGTGGCTTGCTGGCGCTGGCGATGGCAATGGTTGTTGTTGGTGGGAGAGAGGCGGAGCGAAGTAGGAGCGCAGGTGAGCAGGCTATAAGTAGGTTCCAGGTGATTAGCAACTAGGTTGCCTCTATCGTGTGACGAGACCGTGGACCCTTTCACCTGCGCAGTTCACTTGCGGCCGGCGCGTCAGCCTACCATCCGAGTGTGACGTAGAAGTTCTACCACGAAAGTCGAATACCGCAATTCTCCCTCCGAGACACCTGCGATCCTAGTCAGGCACCTTGATGCTGACGTCCGCAGAGCATTTCGCTTCCTACCAGTCCTCCGCCTCAGTCCGGCATTCATGCATATTGCCGAATACAATCCATACCCTGCATCAAAATTCGGCCATCTGTACCAGGTCATGTGCAAGGGCAGTATACGTGGCCACTCACTTACCGCCTCAGGCCATCGGAACAGCATGATCAGGCATGAGTAGCCTTGGACTTTGGACGGGCGACTATCGCCTTCACGGCGGCGAATGAGCATAAAGATTTGTCGCTGTCGCTGCGCGATGGAGCACTATCTCAGGCTTACCGCGCGCTTGATGCGGCTGGATATTGCCAAGACATTCCAACGCAGACGTCAAGCGATCGAGCTGGTCTAGACTTCGTATACTACTTTTCGTACTACATGCCAACGGCCTCGACAACAGGCCGCACAGCTCCAAGTAATATCAGACATACTGTGGACAGCTCATCGCAAGAAGACCTCGATCTGCATGCTTGGTCTAAATACAGCTACGACCTCATTGCTCAGCTCTCTCAGCCTATCGCCAGCGAAAAGCATCTCTGATGATCCGGACTGTGGAGTCGGTATCTAGAACTGTGTCTCGGTGCAGAAGCAATGTAAGGAGTGTCTAGCCTGCGAGAAGCAAGGCAATTGGAAGCCGATATGACTGAAGGACTATGAAGTCAAGGTAAGCGCCGGGGAGATAAGATCGCTAACGCTGCAATGCCAAAATCATAGAGCATGTTCGAGCCGCCGCCAACGGGACTTCCTGCACATCATCTTGCCACCCAGGTACGTTTCAGCAGTCAAACTTGTCCACCATCGGGTACGCAGTCTGGAGAGCCTGGCTGATTACGCCTGGAAGTTCATAGCAGTCAGCCGAAGAGACTCAGAAACCATGTAAAGTGACAACTACTCACCATTTCGACCGTTGGGTGCGTAGAACTTCAAACTTGTTCCTGCATCGTATGTAGGTCCTCCTCTAGGCTGAGTTTCGGATGGAGCCTCGTGTCCGGCAATCATCGAGCACTGCCAGTCGCAAATGGTGTCCTGGCATAAGTTTGTTTCTGGCGATCCGATCCTGCTGGCGATGGTGTCGAAGACAAAGTTGCAGCCAACGCCGTGATTGTAGACGACGCCAATCATGATATCGAACTCCTGCCAGCCGCTTACGAGGTTCTTCGACTGACATTCTGCTGTGTTCGCATCTGGAACGCATGCTCCATTATTGCAGTTCAATCCGGATGTCCCTTCATGCACCGGAAGTGCAGTGACAAGAGACAGCAGGGTCGACAAAATCGCTGTGAAGAAATGCATGGTGGGTAGCTGCGTCGGTTAGGTGCTGCAGCATCCTTCGCGGCTTCGAGCGTGCTTTTATACATCCATAACCCCAGGCTTCTCGTTGCTCCACGATGAAATCTCGATGCCATCAACTGGTCCACAAACAGAACTCGCTGTTCTGGACGACACCGATTCCTGAAACTTGGACCTCGCAAATCGCTTCACCATGCAGTTACAGGCTCAAAGCGCTCAAATGGACCTGTAGATTGAGGCACTACGACATAGTTGTTGCAGACATACATCGTGGTGATGGCTTCTAGCCAAGGAAAGGCATCTCACGACTGACAGTTCTCTGTGCGATGGCATTGCTCACACAATGTGGTATCTGCGGGTCTGGAATTCGGTATCTCATGGCTCACACACTGTGCATGTCTGATTGCGAGAATGTACAATGCCTCTGCCCAACAGCTGAAGCCGCAGAAACGAGCTGGGAACTCGGAATCCCTTCAAGTTCGATGAGCTGTCGCTTAAAAGGCAATCAATATTTACGAAATCCTTCACGGCCCGCTGTGCTAATTTTAGTTTTGAACCTCAACTCACCTTCCACGTTCCTGCAGCACGGATACATCCTTGACAATGCTCCATCAACGATGACCTCTTCCACGATGCTGCAACTCGTCGTTGCAGTGGTACTGATAGGTCTCGCATCGGCCAAGGGTGCTGTCCTGGACGCGACAGGTCAAGATTTGACATCTGTTGTCAAGCGCCACAGTGTGACGCTCGTGAACTGTTCGTATTCCCTCGGTCACTCTCGATGTTTCCAAACCTAACAGTACTGCTGTAGATGGATCGCGTTGGTGTGGACACTGCAGGCTTCTGGCACCAAAGTTCGAGGACGCTGCAACTTTTCTGGCCGGGCTGGATCTCGACATGGCACTTGCCCACGTAGACTGCAACGAAGCGCCTGACAAGTGCTCAGATATCAATGCCTATCCGACTTTGCGATTGTACTACAGCTGGTTGGAAGTCGACGTGTACGACACCTATACAGGGCCAAGGACATCGGATGAGTAAGCCACCATAGAACCACAACGATCAGAGAACCTGCTCACATGCTCTAGCATCGTCTCGTTCATGACAAATGGAACCTATCCCAAGGAAAGAGCCTCAACGTCTACCACGAGTACCATGCCGCTCCCCACCTCAACGGAGCCGATCACCCAGTTGCCTGACCCAGCTGCTGCCAACGCCGTGGTCATTTCTGACGACAGAACCAAGGCACTTGTCAAGCTCGAAGTCCCAGGAATTCCAATAACGAGTACTGGAAGTACAGATCGCTCAACACTTTCAAGCTCTGCCCTGCTGCTCTTCTCTGTGTCCAAAGATGGAAAACACCTGCTTCTCAACGAGAGCCCACTGGCACTACTAATCCCGAGTCCCTCACGACCTATGCGACTGATAAGCACTCATGTGGAGACACGCTGGAACATGAGCTGGATCGACACTTCAGACTCTAGATCGCCGTCTTACTTCGACAATTGGAAATCTCTGGGACACAGCATTGCCTTGGACTATGAACTCTGGGCTCGGAACCGCAATGATCCCAGTATTGTATACGGCAACTACCACCCCGATGTTTATTTCAATTTGATTGGCGCTCGCTTGACGGACGATGATAGTAGGAGAACGATGCTCTTGGACTCCCTCGACCAGAAGAGCTTGCGAATTGACCTCGAGCAATACAATGCGTCTCGTTCATCGCATGATCCCAACCGAGCTTTTCGCATCACTTCTGTGACTTTCAAGGACAGGCCGAGCGATTACCGAGCCCCACGGCCAGATGATACACCTTCCAGTAAGTACAGCTGGAGATGTGCAGACTTCGGCGATTCGCCATGGTACCAGTATGTCTGGCACACGAACTTCGACGACTATGGCCGCGTCGGATGTATGAGGAGACGACTTGTCATCCTCTTTGACAGACTGCCCTTTCACATCCCAACACCAAGACCATTATGGCTCATTATTTTCGTCCCTCTTACCGTTCTCATGTTGGTCAAGATGAATGCCAAATGGAGACAACGACACTGGCAAAGAGCACGACGTGGCTCCGACGACGAATGGTATGGAGGAAGCTCCAACAATTGGCCGAAAAGCAGCCAGAACAGAAACTCGGCCAACTCGTTCGCCGATAGGCCAACCACCAAATCCGTCCTCGGTTCGGGACCAGAGTTCAAGAAGCCATAAAGAAACAATACACTACCCTTTACGGCAACTCCGCAACACAGACAGCATATGCAACATCACCACCTACACCAAACACCATGGCCACCAACTCCATCTCCCCAGTCCCTAAGACCCGCCTCCTCGCCTCCCTCCAACAATCCACCACCAAACCTTCCATAGGCTCCTGGCTTGAATTCCCCGGCTACACATTAGCCTCCACAATCGCCTCCCTCGGCTTCTACGACTGGATCCTTATCGACTGCGAACACGGCAACATCTCCGATGACTCCATGTACCACTCCGTCGCAGCAATCGCCTCCCAAGGCGTGTCCTCAATAATCCGAATCCCTGGAAGTGAACCCTGGATGATAAAACGTGCTCTCGATGCCGGAGCCCACGGCATCATGATCCCAATGGTCGAAACCGTAGAACAAGCGGAGAAAGTTGCGAAAGCAGCTAGATATCCAATGAAAGGAACTCGAGGAACGGGAGGATTATTCGCTCCCATACAAGGAAATTTCGGAGTTGATGCTAGAGGATATATGAAAAACGCTAATGATCTCATCACCGTAATCGTGCAGATTGAATCTCCTTTAGGTGTCGAGAACTGCGAAGCTATAGCTGCTGTAGAAGGAATCGATGCTCTGTTTGTCGGACCTAATGATTTGGCAAGTAGTATGGGATTTTTCGCTTTTGATCATGCGAAAATTTTTGAGGTGCAGGAGGCTGGGAGGAAAGTTTTGAACGCTGCGAAGAAGAAAGGGAAATTTGCGGGATTTTTTGGTCTTGATGCTGAGCATGCTGCGAAGAAGATTGAGGAGGGTTGGGGGTTTGTGAATTTGGGGGCTGATGTTGTGGCGATTATGGGTTGGATGGGGAGTGAGATGAGGAAATTGAGAGGGATGATTGATTTGGGAGAGGGAAGTTGATATGCTATGCTATGCTGTGACTTTGACTTCATGTTTTGGCATTTCCGCCACATTGATGATTTCCAACCTGCCTGTTGGCTGGAGTTCTTCATCGATATTCCTCTCTGCTGGGATTGTCTCATCCGGCCATTGACTTTTTACTATTCTCTCCCCACTAACCAATCTATCAATATTCTGTTTTACGGAAAACACAATATCCCAAGTATATTCCTCATGCATCTTCCCCTTTTGATGATCAGGACTGATATCACTATCATGTTCACTTGTCCCAGCAGGACGGTACGTAGAGATCGGCGGCGGGTATGTTGAGAAACAATCGAAAGGTTGTATGTGTCCTCCTCGGTGAGCACAGACTTCTGAAACTGCCGAGTCGTACGGGATTACATTGTTGCGTAGAAATGCTACGAGTTTTCGTGCTCCTGACTGTGTCACGGCATACGCGAATGTGCAGCTGCCGCCTTTTTGTCGGTAGATGAGTCTGGTCGTGTTTGTTTCTACTTCGGGCATTACGTGTGGTTGTGCCCAGCGTGAGTGACGGTGTGAGGTCGGTGGTACTGTAATGTCGTTTTCAAGGAAGTAGATTGGTTGCTGTGCTTCTGATGGACCTGATTTGCAGTGACCTGGCCAGAGAAGGTCCCAGCCTGTTCCGTAGGGTGATGTCGTCAGATTTGTCGATGGATCTCGATCGTGATCTTGTATGAGCTTGATTCCTGTGGCAAACTGTGACATTTGAGTTTTGATGGAATAGTCCCAGTCGGCATCGTCTTCCAGTATTAGAGCAGATTGCAGGTCGTTTTCAATGATGTGATCGAGGACATTCATGTGAGCTCGCCATGAACCCAGCAACGACATTGCTTGCTTCCATCCTGCAGGAATGGCTTTCTTGGGCACATCTTCACCCATAATCCCCGGCCACCATTCGATGTCGAGACCGGTGATGCCAGCAGACAGCGTCATCATATCTCGTTTATCTGTCCTTCCGGGGAGACCAATCACGAAGACTTTCTGGAACTTTTGGGACCAGGTCAGCTATGATATCACAGCGAAAGCGACCAGACTTACACCAAGAGTCCTGTTTAGTATATCATCCTGGACATCCAATCGCGCTGTGGCGAGATCCTGCTCTGAACCCGCATATGTGTGACCGATGAGAATGTATGCAAATATCGTCAATGTCACAAATAAGACGCCTGCGCCCACATAATAAGGTCGTCGTGAGGTCGGTTTTTGGAGTGATAAGTTGGCCCATTCTTCCAGTTTCGAGGCCATTTCATGCCTCGAGGTCGACCCGCTCTCTGACATGATCACCTATAACAGCGATACTGGGAAGAAGGTGGCTTCGAAGACATGAGGTCGAAGGTCTACAAGCCATGACGAAAGGTCAACCTTCTCACGCGACACTCCTGAGGTCGCGAATCTCCTTCAGGTGGCCAAGCTCGTCTAGGCCTCTGAGAAAGGCTAATTCTACTGAACGCATCTAGGACGTTCCCGAATCTGACTTAGTGCCCGTGAGTCGATCGCGCGTGGCTTGTGCATAATATCGATCAGATATCTCGCGAACAGGCTGATTTATTAGTAGCGAGATGAGTCTTGCTGTGAGGTCTGAAGAAGCAGTATACCTAGCACATCGCGCCTTTGGCCGGCTTGAATGCCTTCCGCTGATCCATTCGCCCATTTCTGTCACCAGGAATGAGACCTCAAAGCAGCAGGAGAGGCTGCGTCAGAAAGTCGCCGATAGACAGACTTCTTTCACGAAGTCTCACTGAAGAATGGCTTTCCGATTGAGCTGCTCGTCCAGCCTCTTGCCGGGTACATGTAAACGTGCAAACATGTTCAATAGCACACGCGCCATTTCATCAAAGTGTGGTACTCCTTTTCCCCAGACCAGAAGGAAGACGGTGGTTGTTCGGCGGGCCGCAGCGGCAAAAGGGGATCAGCGGGAGAGCGCCATCGTCTCGCAACGAGTGCTCCATCTTTGCTTCTCAAAGAAGACGCTGGCTCATCAATATAATCGTGTGTTCCTGTACAGTAAGGAAGTTTGGTACCAGCGTGGAGAAGTGTTAGAAAGACCAGCTGGAATCGTGAAGTTCAATCGCTCTGTCAGCCCGCGGACCAATGACGCGCCAAGAAACTCTCTCGAGCTATTCTTAAGCCGGAAACCCGCGGAATTTTGAGCCGCCTGCCAGCATGCTTCCCTCCGCGTAGATTATTAGTAGATAGCACACAACCACGCGTTATATCGTTCCGCCATCTTTCTAAGCTATGTTTATAGTATAGACGTTATCGCCGCTATCTAAGGTATTATTCTTATCGCGTTTCTAGTCGAATACTACTATTACTATACCTACTACTATATTTTAATAAATTTTAAGACTATACTATTCGACGACTAAGATAATATAATAATCGAGGATCTCCTACGCTCTAGTATACGCGCCGACGATATTTAGCTTCTAATAAGATATAAGGGGTCGCGGATAGTTATATATAAGAGATATAATAGATAGAAGTTATATAGTACTATCTCTAGAGCGCCTATAAATAAACCTAGTAGACCGAAGGTAATCGCGCCTTATATTTAAGACTTTATTATCGATATATTAGCGTAGAAGGGAACGAAGTAGTCTAATAAGCTATAAGATATATTAGTAGTAGAGTTTAGTATCTATATCGAAGTTATAATAATAAAAGAGATACTAAAGGATACTAAGATTACTAATAAAGTAGTATAGCGATAGGCTTCTTAACGAGACGATATAGTAATTATATCTTATCTCGTAAGTCTATTAAATTAGCGTAGTTATTAACTCGTCTTTATAGACGAGATATATTATAGTAAAAGAAGTTATATTCGCCGCTATAGATAGGTACTAAGAGGCTTCCCTTATTTATTAAAGGATAACTTATATAGGGCTTAGCGATATAGTATTCTTTTAGCTTATACTATAGATAGATAGCTTCTAGGTATACTTATTAAGTAAGATAGTATTAATAGCTAGACCTTTATAGACTAGTTATAGACTTCTATTCTACTATAAATAAATCCTTATCTAGGTCTATAGTCGATACTTATACTAGACAACTATTTAATATATAGCTATCGTTCTATTACTAATATTTATTATTAGTATAGTATACTAGTCTAATTTCTACTACTATATTTACTATACTTAAATCTAATAGAGCTATCTTTCTATCTCTTTAAGTATTATCTTCGTTATTATTAGGAGTATATACCTAAGTATAGCGTAGATAGTTAGTAAGAGCTATTTAAGAGATATATATACTTAGTAGTAGATAGTTAAGATAAAAGGAGGGATTACTTAAAGTTATTTAAGTACGCTAGTATAAGGATATAGTAATTAGTACCTACT
>JAASFE010006040.1:30548-126321 GCA_013365205.1 Pseudocercospora cruenta
TTTACTACTACGTTATACTTATTATAGTACTTATAGATTATAGACTCGCCTTCTATAAATAGTTAATAAAGCTTACTATTATCCTAAGATAGATTAGTAGTATATTTAGCTACTAATCTATAGTTAAAGTAGATATTATATATAATGTTTATATACGTACTAAATATAGGCGGCTTTAAGTTAAGAGCTAACTTAGCTTCTAGTTATCTACTTAGAGACAAAGTAGACTTCTTCTTTAAACGAGCCTTCTTCTACTTCTTAAGGTATCTTATAAGCTCCTTAGAGTTACTAGGTAGATCTAGAGACTTATTATCGTTACTAATAGGTATAGTACTACTTTACTAAGTCTTAGGTACCTTAATATAGACCTTCTTATTACCTTATATTGCTTTCTTTAAATTCGACTTCTTTAGCTCTAGTAGCGGTTCCTCTAACTTCCTCTTTATAGACCTAGATAATAGATTCTAAGTAGCTTTAGAAGCTATTTTACTATAGTTTCTAACGCTCTTCGAGCTCTTCTTAGTCGGCTTAGATAGGGCTATTAGAGGCGGCGAGAGAGGCCGTTCGCGTCGTTATCTCTAGCTTCTTTAAGGTCTAAATTTAATACCTCTAACTTTAACCTTAACTTTTATACTAATATCGCTACTAAACCTCTTTATATCTTATAATAGCGCTATAGCTACTAGATCTCTTTAGGCTTATCTATACCGTTCTTCGTATACTATTATATTACTCGTATTATCGAGGGTTAAGGCGTTACTAGATAATAGTAGTTCTAGCGGCGGAGAAATAGACTCGATTTATAATAGTAATAATAGTATCTATTTACCTATATCTACTAGTAGCGATAAAGGCGGTAATAACCCTATCGAGACGATTAGTACTTACGAGCGATATATTAACGACGATAATATAGCGGTATCTACCGTAGAAAGCTAGTACTAGATAGTTAGTTATTTAATTTAAGAACTTATAGATTTTAGTTAGCTTAATAGCGGCCTCTTTAGATATAATAGACACCTTCTTAGATTGATTAGACGGCTTCAATATATTACTGGATTGGCTCATAATAGTTCTTCACTTAATATTTAGCATATGCGATATATCTACGGCAAGAGATAGGGTTGTGGTGGGTGCGGCTCAAAATTGCGTGGGTTTTCCGGCTTTCGAATATCACGATCCATGCTCGACCTCATCTTCGACCTGCTCATCAAGATCTTCGCGACCAAAGCTGCCTCAAATTGTACCCTTTACGTCGGATTCGAGGTTGCAGCCTTGCTGGCTGAGTTTCTCGAGTTGATGCTCCGCGATGCTGAACCAGCGGATGGACTCATCCGTTCCGAGATTGTTCTGCATTCCCACGTTTGGATCGACAGGAGTACGACTCGTTCTGTCTCAGCTCCCACATGTCAATAGCATCCTCTGAGTCCGCGGACTATACCTATTATTGCAGCCACATATGCAAATAGAGTTCTTATACCAATGGCGCGCGATGTTACAGAGCCGTTAGGTCTTTTGCCATGTGCTTATCTCATGGTCCACTGGATCACAGCTCTTTAACGACACAGGAGTATCACCGGCTCCTGCTAGACACGATGGGACCGCGCTCGTGGTGTCGTTGAGAGCTGGCATGTTCTACTGACGATATTTAGGATGCCGAATTCACGAAGAGCAACACGCGAACCCGACCATTACCACGAGTAGGCTCTGGAGGCAACAAGAGATGGGCTGGGTATTAGGCGCGAGCCCAGAAGTGGAAGAGCGCTCAAGATGGAAGGCGATAGTAGCGACGATACTGGTCTTTACGATTTTAATGCTGGTCACGGTTTTGTTACGGTTCTGGGTGCGCAGGAGAACGATACACAAGGAAGATTGGATCACGCTCGTGACGACGGTATGCATTTGAGGCGGACAATCGCAGACGCAGGCGGCAAACGCTGACAAGCACAGCTCTTCAGCGTAATATACGGCGCCACAGTCATCATTCAGACTAGATACGGCCTTGGCCTGCCTGTGGCTCTGCAGCCAACACAATATGCCCGAGCACATGCCATCACGAATTATGGTGCAAAGCCATTCTATCTGTGGGGCTTGGCTGGTTTCAAACTAGCTCTGTGCATCAGCTATCTGCGAATGACCAAAGGTAGTACAGACCGGCGGTATCGAATTTTCATCATCGGCATAGCAGTCTTCTGTGTGGCCGTAAACACGATCTATATATTTCTCTGCATGTTCAATTGCAATCCGGTATGTGCCAATGCAAACAAGAATTGTCCTGCTTCTGATCGAATTTACAGCTTGCAAAGATGTTCGACACGAGCATCCCAGGCTCTTGTCTATCGTTCGCACCAATCAACTACGCTATCAGCATTACTGCCATAGTTTGCGACGTGATTATCTTCCTGCTGCCAATACCGTTGATACAGAGGTTGCATCTAGACCGTGCTGTGAAGCTTGGTCTGACAGTCATTTTTGCGCTCGGCCTGCTCACTACAGTGCTGTCGATCATGCGAGCAACACAGATCTATCGTGTTGAGTATGGCGACGGTGATACGTCCTACTTTGTGATCCGCAGTGGGCTGGAGCTGAACATTGGCGTAAGAGCAAGGGCCGCGAGATTCCAGACGAGATTGTACTGACTTACCTTCTTTGCAGATCATAACATCTTGCCTACCAGTACTCCGTCCATTACTTCGCCACGTCCCTCAGAAGATCATATCTCTCCTACCCTGCTCCACCGGACATGAGACAAGCCATGCATCAGCCGTCGAGCTGCCTGGAGACTATCCTGTCACGCAGACCATCGGAGGCAGCTTCTCTCATCACATGTCAAGCCAATCCGGCAAGAGTTGGAAGAGCTTACCCACGCCGCTGCGAAGTAAGCCTTCACGTAAATTCGACAAGGGCATAGAGCGAATGACTACAACGATGCGAGGCTCCGATGAGAGTCTTGTATCTGGCGAGCAATCATTTGGCGATGCTTCACCTCAAATCGAAGTGCCTAAGCGAGCTTCACGACCTTTCAGCATGACTAGACCGCTGACTAGCATGACCCAGCATTCAGAAACGGAGACTGTCATCACAGGCGGTGGTCGTCAGAGATGGGAATCAGACAACGGGACTGGAAGGTGGGAGGGCTTCGGAGGCGTGATTAAGACTGTTGAAATTGATGTCTCGAGCCTTCATGCGATCACTCCTACCACGCCTACTGACGGGATAGTTGAATTTGGTAGAGGGCTTACCAGACGGGATGAATGGGACTTTCCGACTCCGCCAAGGACAGCGAGAACGTATTCCAGCAGCAGAAGCCGTGCAGCGAGCAAGACCGAGAAGGATTCAATATAATCACTGCTTCAGGTCTGCGAGTTAGGAGTTCCCATAAGTGCTACTTTGCTGGCCATCATGGCTTCACGTCCCAGTCTCACGACCACTGCTGTCACTATGCGAGTTTCTCACTGCGTGGTTCTCATCATGCAAGAGCTCCATCACTTGACACGAGAAGCGTACGACAGGACGAAAAGTGAAGAGAGTGAGCTTGCATGTGGCAGTCCGTGCACGTTGACCTGATCTAATTCTGAGCGAAGGGACTCACATGCAGTAACTACAGCGCTATCACGGTGACAGCCGATGACCCGCTCACATGCACGCGAAACGACCCTTCTCTAGCCTGCCTCACTACAATCACGAATCCGTACCTTCGACTGCCATACCCACCTCTGCGACCACCTTCGCAAAGTAGTCCTGTCACGCCGGCGAAAGCTTCGACAAAATCAAGTATCTGGTATTTAGCAGACTTCCATGCTGGCAATATCTGCCACGATTTAGACTCGCTTTGAGCGGCACACAATATATCCGCCAGCACTCGGACCGGTGCTCTCGACTCGCAGAGTCGCCGAATCACTTACTTCACTGCACGAGTATATTTCTCACCACCAAGCGATTTAGACGCGCAGCATGCGCCGCATACCTAGCGCCCTGATTCGCCTTGCACTAGGAATTGTCTGGCATAAGTCAAGCTATGCGAATGCGAAACAGATCTTTGGCCTTCCGGATACCGATTCGAATCATGCTCCGCCAGCCAGTCTCGCTCGATATGGCTCTAATGATATCCACTCGCCCACTCCCTCGAGGACATTGCATCATGACAAGGCTGCGACGACATCCAGGCCAGCTAAGCTCGGCGTTGAGGGCGTGACAAGCTCAGCCCTGCTCGATGCGCGACAGCAAGAACCCATCACAGATGCGTGTACAGCTCCGAGTACGATTTACGTCGGTCAAGCATCCTGCTTGCCCTTCGTGGCGGATTCGACCAGCTGGGTTTGTGTCACATCAACTTCTACATCGGTCGGATGCAATATCGGAGGAGACACAGTATCAACTACTCGTGTGTCCACCACCTCAATCGCGGCTCGATGCGCCCAGACGTCGTGCGCTGCCTGCCTTCCATTGACCGATACCCCTCCTGCTCCTGTTACAGTTGACTGCAAAAACTGCTCGACTACTGGTGGTTTAGTGTTTGCTGCACCGATCACAACATTGCCTTCCGATTACAACAGTGGTCAGACGATTGCGACAGGAACGACTACACAATCTGCGGTGTCTGGTTCGGCGATGGCGACGGGATCGACTACGCTACCTGCGATTTCTGATCCAGCGATGGCGACGGGATCGACTACACAACCTGTGGGATCTGATCCGGCGATAGCGACAGAATCGACTACACAACCTGCGATATCTGATCCGGCGGTTGCGACAGGATCGACTACGCAGCCTGTGGGATCTGATCCGGCCATGGCGACAGGATCGACTACACAACCTGTGGGCTCTGATCCGTCAAGCACAGCTCCGGCGGTTTTAGGAGGACGAGATGTTGGAATCAAGGTAGCACCTGCTGCAGAAAGCAAACTCCGTGGTTTCGTTCGAGCTGTCCGGGACTTCTCTCGAAGCCTCAGACGATATGTTGACGATCTCAAGATGAAAGGAATAGGAGCTCCGAATATTACAGGCTACGAGAGTCTCTCGCCGTTGGCCGTGCCTTCCCAGCCTACCCGGACTCTCGAGAAGCGCTCGCTCCTTCAACCACAAGACTATCCTGGTGGTCACGACGATTTCATGGTCAAAGAAGTTGAGCAAGCTGCAAATGTGGACATGCTGGTGTACCATCGACCGCCCAGTACTGGAGGCAGATCATCCGCCAAAGTGAAGGGCTTCCGCACTAACGGGTTCAATTTAGCCGTCGACAAGCTCAATGCATGCACATCAGTCATTGTCGTATCCAGGAAGGGTGGCTACATCTCTCACATCTGGGAAGTGCCCACGATGATGGATGAACAGCTATTTCAAGAAGATGTTCTGTTCGGTCTCTTGGAAGGAGATGATTCTGGTTACCTGCCTGGCATTTCGGACCATTCTCACGACGCCTCACTTTTCAACACCTTGAAGTTTGGCGAGACTCAGAACGTGGTTCAACCGATCATCGTCACTCCTTGGATTGATCCCGGGTTCTGGGGCGATGAGAGCAGACCTTGGCGTTTCATGCATGAGATTCAGCGCACCAAAGATCAGCTTCAAGAGATATTCCGTGTTGAGCCGATAGTCCAGACGTACAAGCTCCTTGAGGGCGTCGATGACGTGATGGTCAAGAATAAGCTCGAAACTACAGCTCATGGAAAGGTCGTGATTCAGTACGATCCCCGCCAGTATCTTCCTACTGAAGAGGTCACTGACTCCCAAGGACAACAACGTACCTGTGTCAAGCAGTATGCTGCACTTCGAGTCTATGCCGACGTCAACCAGGAACCGATCTACGAGGATACTTGGCTCGCTATGCCGGAGCAAGCATCTGAATGGGATCCAGAAGACAGTAATCAGCGGAATCAGCAGCCGCTAAAACTTCACAAGCTGCGAGTACGTGATGAGAGCCAGCAGATCGTGATTTATGGTTGCGTGAAGCTGGACCCGGGCGACTCGTCAGGTTGCAGTGCCTGTACGTCTGAAGGAGGCTGTACTTTGGATCCCAATGAGGACCAAGGACAGGATGGCACGCTTTCCACAAGTGCTCCTACATGTCCGGCATGTACTTCGCCCCTTTGCGGTCTTGATCCCGATGACGATCAAGGAGAGAATGGAACACCTCCCACAAGTGGTCCTTCATGTACAGCTTGCACTTCTGGTACTTGCGGCCTGAATCCCAATGATCCGCAAGGCGAGGAGGGCACTCCGCCTTCAATTGGCAACGGCACTTCGTCAGGCTGGAACACGACTACCAGCTCCAACTCCTCTACAGCGACTATCACATCTGCACCTTGCTCGTTGGTAACTCCCACTTCTGGAGTGGTGAACGGCACTTCGTACACTGGTGGCCCTGCCTGTGGATGCGGAAGTAGCACAGGCCCAGTTAAGACAACGACGGGCAGCGATAGCAAGATGACATACTTCTGCCCCAACGGCCCTACTACTGTCCCAGTGAGCACAGCTAATTCCACATCCTCGAGACCAACGACGACATCGCCTTCCTGCTCGGTAATTACTCAGCCCGGCGGCGTCATCAACAATGTATGGGTGCCTTCTAGCGAAGCTTGCGCATGCGGCTCTATGACTACAGATCTCGTTACTCAGCTCGGCTGGAATGGTTCTGAGACCTTGTTCTGTGGCAACGGCACAGATGCTGTGGCTATCGGCACAACCACGCAATCCGCGACGGCAGGTCTAAGTGGGTGCTCAATCAGCACACAGCCTGCACAGACAATCAGTAGTCTTGGAGTCGTGACTCTTCCGGCACAAGAGACTTGCAATTGCGCTGGTGGACAACAAGCTCCAGTCACTACTTGGAAAGATGGCAACTCCTGGTACATTGGCTGTGTCTACTCTTCGACTGCCGTGACTGTTACGACTGCCCCAGGACCATTCATTACTTCTTGCAGTGTCACCAACGAGGGCATTATCTCGCAATCGTCGACGACCAGCAGCCGAGGTTGGATGTGTCACTGCAATGATGGCCTCACTACTCCGGCTGTGTCATCAACCTTTGGAGAAGGCATTGGATATGCTTGCCCGACGACCGCATATCCTAAGCCAGTCACAACCGTGCCCATCTCTGGCTGCATGCCGTCTCACATCGAGCCTATGACAGTCGCATTGAGTGGGCAGCCAGCAACTACTTACACTGATCACTGGACTTGTGGCTGTGGCGACGGTCGTAACGTCGATGCCATCACGTCTAGCCTGGACAACTTTGTCACAGCTGTGGGATGTGCTACCAACATCTCTGAGACATCCTATGTGACCACGGCGATCCAGACTCCAAGCTCATGCACCATTACTCGAAACTCTCAAGGACCTTACTGCGAATGTGATGGTGACCGACCTGGATCACTTGTCACCACCAGCGGCAATTACTATTGCACCCTCGACGGCTATACTCAGAGCAGCACCACTCTTCCCGGGCCAACAGTTACCATGACACCTCTTGACAGCCCCACACCAACGCCAACTCAGACATCCTCCTCAGAACCTGAAATCGGCGAAGGAACTTGCAGACTCCATGTCCGTCAAGCTTTAAGAAGTCATGAAGGAAATCCTTACAGTCCCCACACCTTCGTCAACGTCACTGTCTCCGACTGGGAGATGCGCGACTTCTTCAACGACCAGCAGACTTTGGACTTCTGTGATCCTGCATTCGCAATCTATACAGCTCCCTTCTCAGGCTGGGCTCTGGTGCACAATATGACCGTGGATATCTGCGCTGACAAAGACAATCTAAAAAAGTGGGGCTTGGACAAATACGCCGTCCACAACAAATTGTCCAACTTCACCCACCTCAAGGATCTCAAGGACGAGCACGAGACAAACCCATACATCTACTCGCTTGGAAAGTTGATCACTTTTGGTGATGTCAAATGGAGTTCTTTGATGAACAAAGATACCAGTGATCCCCAAAAGCCTCATTGTAGCTTGGGGGGTTGGGCCGACGGCGACGTCGAAATCGATGGGACAACGTATGACAAAACTCAGGATTTTGACTGCTCGTTCCCGTGCGCGATATTGAAAACTGGTAAACCTGCTGGCAGCGGTACACCTCCAAATCCTCTCGACCTTGGTTTCGGGTACGGCACCACCCCACCAGTTGCTTCAGGTGGATGCAAGCTTCACCTGGATGAATGGACCAGACCCTCAGAGGATGACAGGTACGATCCTGAAGTCAATTGCAACATCACAGTATGGGAACCGAATGGTGCCATCATCTGGCAGGACGAACGCATCCGACACTTTCACGACGGTCCAATTCCCCTGCTGAAACCTCACGAGTCTGAGGTCATTTCATCCTACCGGACTCTAGCGGAAGAAATGACTCTGGATCTCGCAGTCGGCGAAGGGAAAGACGACTACACACAATACAAGATGTTTGACAAAGGTCTTACTTACGGCAACACCTCGTGGACGGCTAAGCTCAAGTTCGAAATCAAGCCCGAACCTTACTGCTGGCTGGGACCTTTTGGAGTACAGCCCTTCAACATTGCGGACACTCGCTTCATTCAGAAACAGCTCATGGACTGCTGGTTTCCTTGCGAGGTTGTCAGCGTTGAGCCAAAGTATCCCAAGATCTGCGCTGGATACCCTCAGGCCTGCGGCTTGAATTCACCTCCTGAGCTCATAGCAGACGAGTAGTGCGGATTGGATGGGAAATAGGGAAATTTGCCCTTGGGCTTTGGGAAAAGTTGTCTTGAGTTGCAGATCAGCGTGACGATGTCTGATGTCTTGAGATTTTCTCCGCGAGGACGGTCTGAGTATTTTGCTTGCTGAAAGAAGACGTGATTCTGGTGAGCGTTAAGAGCGAGCATTATCTTTTATTACAAGTCACCTTTCTCAAATAAGTTTCTCTTTCACCTCATCCTCATCCCCACCAAACCACCTCACTCAACCCCACCAGCAACAACCTGTCTCTCAACCCCATTCCCCTCAGCAGCAACTACTCCCAACCAATCACAAAAAACATCCCTATACTCCAACAATTCCGGACAAATCCCCATCCCAATAACACTAACCTTACTCCTCGGAAACCTTTTCGCACTCCTCTCGTTTCTAAAATACCAAGAATCTATATCTGAGAAGGCTTCGTCGAATTCTTTGCTGAAAGAATATCTGCCTGAATTGGAACCGAAAGAAGAGGAGCCGAAGGCGACAACATTGGAATTTTGCCTCCCTTCGGTCGGGGGCGAGCCTGTGGTTCGCTTTGCTACGTCTCGCACTTCCCAAGGCCATCGAAAACCTATATCGGAAGCGAACTGTGCGGTGACGAACTCTGGAGAGTGGCAGATTGAGTTGAGTAATAAGTAGTCGCGGATTGAGGGCCAGGAGAAATAATCTATTAGACGGGCGTGGGAGGGGAGGGAAATTTGGAGGGGACTTTGGTGAGCGTTAGCGAGTATGCGCAGTATGACGAATGTAAGTGACTTACGTAGGATCCATATACACAGGTGGTCGTTGACGGGGATTAGAGATGTGGCGGCCGTTGGCAGACTAGAAGAAATATCCAATGTCAGAGAGGGAGTTAATGGAGGGTTGCGGGATAACGTACGAGGAACATTCCCCTCTGAACTCTTAGCACTGCGATTCGTTCGACTGGACCGCTTCGCCAGAAGAGGCCTTGGTCGATTAATCTCATACTTTTCCAGCCGATGTCTAAATTTTCTTCCGGGATGCTTTCCCAACCATGGAGGACGGCACGGATGTTGATATCTTCGTCGGTTTCGGCTTCGGGTGTTGGGAGATCTGCACCTAAGATCTCCATGAATTCTAGGGCTTGAGAGAGGATGGTGAAGAAGTCCCGAGTTCCGTCTGAGGCGCAAACAAGGCTTGTGTCTTCGCCGTTTGGGAGAAGTGGTGGCGAGGCATGAGTGTCTGATTGTTCTGATGTTTGATAGGGAGGAATGGAGCTCCCTGAAGGATCGCAGAAGGAGAGCTGAGTAGAGGCTTCGATGAGTTTGCCAGGAGTTTCCTCAGGTTCTTGGTCCAGGACGTCTTTGATGAGGGTGTTGATGCCTTGGAGTGTGGTTCTGAGTTTTTGATTTTCTTCCCATTGGGCTTTCAGCTTTTGTGTTAGTGCTGCATTGCTATTGCCGTTGCCATCCGGAGTACTTTCAGCAAATGTCGAGGCTTGTTTCTCAAGGAAGGCGATGTAGGCTTTTGTCTTGGCTCGACTGGCTCGTTGGGCTTTACGATCAGTCTCGCGCTTTCTCTCGAGTTTGGACTTGCCTTCGACGCTGGATGACTTCGTCATGTTGAATTCGATATTGGTGACCAAGATGTAGCCAGAGAGGTGAAGTGCAAGGTGACCTGATAGCTGTGGTATTCGACTGGGGTTATCCATGCGTACGTAAGCGGAGACAACCACCCGGTTGAGAACGGTGTTGGACGGCTCGTAACGTCGTTTTCGGTTACGAGTTATGCAAACGAGCCGAGTGCAGAGCACAAAGCCTGTACATGACAGCGGTATTTTGGTCACGCTATCGAAATCGAAGGGACGAGATTACGGTCTATAAGTGAGTAGAGGTTCGGAATGTCAGCAGAAACCATGAAGCCGCTTTTGTCCGAAAGAAATCTCAAGAGCCACATCGATTGATAAAATCCAACATTAGATGATGGATAAGAAAGCTAGGGTGCGGAACATTGCCCATGTGGTAGCAATCATAACAGCAACAGGCACGAGTAGGCCGAACAAGGCTCTTCGGTCGGCGGTCCAAAATACCCCAACCGGCTTCTCGACATCACCTTCGCCGTGAGTCTGGAAGCCAATGCCTGGCAGATATTTGAAGTCGAAAACAGACAAGCTTCCCAGCCCATTCTTCTTCTCGTCAAGAACAATTGACCACAACTCGCGTCTGAACGTCCGAATCTGCCATCTATCAAAGAGAGGTATGCTGCGGTTGATGTAGCAAATGGCGGCGAAGTACACGGTCTGACCGGCTCGCAAAGCCCAGTAGTATGGGGTTGGGCGGCTGATATCCATAGCATCGGCGAGCTCGTTTCCATTGAGCCAGCGGATGTTGACCTCAATCAGCGCTCTTGAAGCGTAGAAAGGAGGCTCAAGCTCAAGCGCTCGAATCATGTTCCAAGCAAGCATTTTCGATGTTGGTGTAGGGTTGTAGCTGTATAGAAGATTGATTTCCATGATGGCCTTGGCTTTTTCAGGTGTTGCAAAATGGTCTGTCGGCACACCCATATACAGGCCGACAACTCGCCACAGCGCCAGGTAATCGACAATCTCCTGAGGCCGCAGGTAGATGCCTTGTCTTGGGAGTCCTCCCCAGATCAAATTTGACGAGAATGCAGCAATCGTACCGATGGAGTCCGCATCGTTGACCGGTACGCCATGCTTCTCAGCGGAATAGTATGATGGACGAGTGGCTGCAAGCTGCATTATGCGGCGGCGCACTCTCGCATGCAAGAAACGCACCCGAAGTGCAGTCGCGAATCCGGCACCGCCAGGTCGAATCGAGGCCAATGACTCTGTGACTTGCAGGCTGAACTGCTGAGTTTCGAGCAAGCGTCTACGAGCAGTCTTGACCGAGAAGCCGCCAGTTCTGGTCAACACTTCAGAAACATCGCTGCTGCTTCCAGTACCACCGATGAGGCTTTGATATGCTAGACCATTGAGTGTGGCGGCTCCATATCGGTAGTAAACGTCCTGGCCTCGAGCAATCTGCTCCCAGTCAACCCAAGGAGGAAGTTCGGTCACTTCCAACCAGAGTCGAGAAAGTGTGGCATCTTCTGTGCAGTGCTTCTCCAGAAGAGCATAGGCATCTATTCGAGAGGACATTTTGGCATCGGCAGGAGCATAATTTGTCTCAATGACCTCGAGACAGTCCTCTGCAAGTTTGTCGTAGGTCATTCTTAGGCGATTGTACTCCTCTCGAGAGAGGTGGTCTGCAGTCCAGCGGAACTTGTGGCCCCAAGTGACATGTACCTCTCCATGGAAAGGCGTTGGGTCAACATCCTGCTTCTCTTGGGCAGACATGTTGCTTGATTAGTTTGATATCTTGAGTAGGAAGTTTGGGCAATATTCAACCCATTCTCAATGTCTAAAGCTCTATAAGTGTGTTGTAGCTACCTGAGACTGCTGCTGACGGCGCCAAGCTGACTCAATGTGGCAGCGACCACTCCGAACGACACCGTGGCGAGGCCAAGACCGCATCGCTTGATGCGAGTCAACGCACTCACATGCTGCATTGGTTTATTGTTGCACTGCGGATACGAATTCCAATATTCACACGTGCACACCCCTTCTTATTGCGTGCAAGTTGTGGTGGTAGACCATTCTGCAACAGACTCCATGAGAAGGTTGTATAGCCTGAACAACAGACGTAGAATGTCATCCTGCTGATCGCACAGCTTTAGTAGGCTCAATGCGTGCAGAGACGCAGCTGAGAAGTCGTTGATGTGGTGGGAGAGGTGCGTGAGGAGTGGGCGAAGTGAAAGTGTTAAAGTGAGTGTGTGATTTCGGCCACAAGACTTGGTCCTCGGCCACGACTTTGGCATGACATGATGCCTCACTAATGCAGGGACGTCGGACGCGATTTGCTTAGCCGTCATTGCGCTGACATCCGAATCTTAGGAGCGACATTGCAATCTACCAACATAAACGCGACTTTTGCTGTGCAAAGACAACATAGACGGATTGGAAGGGCAGGAAATGCGACACGAACAGCGCCGCCAGCGATAGCGACAGATCTCGACCCAGCACACACAACCCTTCGATCTCACCATGAACACAACCCTTGCGACACTGCAAGGCGGCGAACTCCCGACCACTGCGCTCGCCTTCATCGACAATGTTGCTGCTTCATTACAGAAGATCCCAGGCTCCTCCATTGTGATACGATACATCCGATCTTCATATCAGAATGATCCCGTGCGAAGCGTTGTCGAGCTTTTCTTGTTCCTCTTCGCCGTGAAATACTTCTTGACGCCTACATACAGTACCAAAAAGGGCAAGAACATTCCACTGAGCGAGTATGAGGTTGACGAGCTGGTGGAAGAGTGGCAACCAGAGCCATTGGCTAGCGAGGAGACCGACTTCGAGCGACACGAAAACGAGAAACGACCCATCATTGCTGGACCGGCAGGACCCAAGGCCAAGCTCACGAACGGGCGAACAGTGACAAATCTTGCCAGCTACAACCATTACAACTTTGCCGCGAATCAGGATCTCACAAACAAGGCCATCAACACTGTGCGGACATATGGTGTTGGACCATGTTCACCTCCTGGGTTTTACGGCACACAGGATGTGCACATGAAGAGCGAGGCGGATATCGCCGCGCATCTGGGTGTGCCAGCTGCAATTATCTATGCGCAGAGCTTCTCGACAATCAGTAGTGTCATACCGGCATTCAGCAAAAGAGGCGACATCATTGTTGCGGACAAGGCTGTCAACTACCCCGTGCGCAAAGGCATCCAGATCTCAAGAAGCACAGTCTACTGGTACGAGCACAACGATATGGAGGATTTAGAGCGCGTTTTACAAAAAGTGGTCAAAGCAGGTCAGGGCAAGCCATTGACGAGACGATTCATCGTAACAGAAGGACTATTTGAGAATGTTGGTGACATGGTGGATTTGCCTAAGATCATCGAGATGAAGTTCAAGTACAAGTTCAGAATCATCCTTGACGAGACTTGGTCATATGGAATTCTCGGAAGGACTGGCAAAGGCGTGACTGAACATCAAAACGTGGACCCGAACAACGTTGACATGATTATTGGTGGTCTTGCTGGTGCCATGTCTAGCGGTGGAGGCTTCTGTGCAGGCACGGAAGAAGTCGTAGAACATCAGCGTCTGTCTGCTGCTGCGTACACGTTCTCTGCAGCGCTTCCTGCGTTTCTGGCCACCACCGCGTCTGAGACCGTCACCATACTGCAACAAGAGCCAAGCATCATTCAGAACCTCCGCGAGAACATCAGGGCAATGCGAGCTCAACTGGATCCGAGAAGCGACTGGGTGCAGTGCAACAGCTCGCCCGAGAACCCGATCATGCTTCTCACGCTCAAAGACCAACACGTTCAGGACCGAGGTTTTACGAGAGCAGAGCAGGAAGCCGTGCTGCAAGACTGCGTAGACGAGGTGAATACATTCATATCTTTCACTACAGCCAAATCACTAACATTCATCATAGGCCCTCAACAATGGCGTCCTCATCACCCGCCTCAAGTGCATGCCTCAAGCGCTTGGCGTGGCACCGAAAGACCTTGAAAAGGAATGGCAGGCCAAACCCGCTATCAAGGTCTGCGTCACCACTGGCTTGACGAAGAAAGAGACAGAGAAGGCTGGCATCATCATTAGACATGCGATAACTTCGGTAATGAAGAGCAGGAAGTGGACCAGATAGCGGCATCTAATCATGGGCATGGCGTTTGAATGAAAGGAGCATTGAAAGTACGGTCGAGGCCGGAAGCATGTATAGCGATCATAAGAGATGTAATATGAAGGAATTTTTTTTTCGATGAGTTGAAGTCCACTCGTCGAGGCATGTTCTAATTGTTGACATTAGACGAGCAGGACAGCACAACTCACCTGCAGCCCAGCCTGGCAGCCTGAGAGCTCGGCCCACCCCGGAGCGCGACTTCCGCATGTGTTTCGCCAAGGAATCGCGAGTCAAAGTTAAGTCTAACTGCGAGACTTCACTTTTCGTTGAACACAAAGCAATCTCGAGCCAGAACACCACAGCTGCGACTGCGACTTCGAGCGCTGATACAAATTACCACACCAAACCTGACAGCGCGCGCTGCATCTCGCTATCAAAGGAAACATTAGAACAAGACAATCGGCCATCTCGACCACAGCAACGACAGAACAGCTAATCGAGCTGCAGAAGGTACGCATAAGTTGTATTGGCGCCGTGCCAACATCTCTAGCTGACTCGACTTCAGTCATTCTCAGGTGGCAAACTGGTAGCAGACCGACCATGGCGGGTAGCGAACCCAGCAGCGTTCAAATGGCGACTTCCACTAGTCAACACGCTTCCGCGCAACCAGCGCCGTTGAACGAGTCTGCTGGGAATGACAGCAGCACAGTGTCCGATGGTCAGATGCCGGAGCGAGCATCGTTCATGGGTATACCGCCGGAGATGAGGCTGCGCATCTACGACTTCTTGCTTGACGGCAGCAGGGTCGATGATATGACATTGGACAACGGCGAGAAGCACTGCTGCATAACCAATCTCTACCGCAGACTGAAGCAAGACCATCTAAAGTGTACGTGCGCAAGAAGCACATTTCCAAAGATCCTGGCAGTCAACAAGCTGGTGTTTGCAGAGGCAGCGCCGTTACTTTATTCGACCACAGAGTTGCGCATCGCTTTGCCGATAATAAGCCAAGCCTTCGATATCGACACAATACTCCAAGCACTTCCCGTTGGTGCAAAAGCGAGCGTCACCAATGCTGTTCTCCCAACGTCTCTCGGCAAACTTGACATCGTTCTCTATGAGTCCGAGGAACCCACGGGCAACATGAGTAGCTTGTGGGCAAAGTTGGCCGCGGAGTTCCCTCGTTTGAAGAATATCCGCCTACAAATCAGATTCGACGAGGATCTCGAGGAGCGGGGCCATGAATTTGTTGACTGGCAACAGTTCTCTGGCGTATTCCGTCTACCAGGCATCGAGTGTCTTGATGTGGAGATCATGCACTACAAGATCGATCAAGTTCCAGCCCAATTTGGGGAGGCATTCGCCATGGGCCTCGACACATATCTTAGAAATGAGCTAAGTCGTTCGGGCAAGTCCATCAAGATCCTCAGCTTTGGCAAGGAGGACAAGATCACACCTCGGAAGTTCTGAAAAGAGACGAAGAGTACTAGGCCTTCCTGATCTGTGCGCACTCTGCGCTCGATGCTCGAGGCTAGACTGCTGTCTGCAACCCACGGACCTGCGCTCGTGCTGTATAGCCGAGTCATGCATTGCGACGACTTCCCCGAATGCTGGCCGAATCGTCTAGCTGCTTCTTCTTCGCCACAGATTTCCAGGAACCAGGCCGAAGGCTATTCCAATCACGAGTTAGTAGAATAATACCGGGAGAATGTGCAGCGAGTACTCTTTTAGTGGAGCCCAGTAAGCTAGCAACTTCAGTGTGTGCTTCAATATACTGCGGACATGACAGAACCCGGTCGTTCCACGGCATGAGATTTAGTAAGCCATACATGTCTGCAAGCCCCAGCATGCCTCAGCAAATCGCGTCCGAAATTATCGGACAAGATTTTTATCTTCAACACTCGTCCCCATCCTGCACGAATGAGGCCAAGCACCAACTATGCCATCCTCCATCCCAGTCATCATCATTTCGCTGCTCAGCACACTATGTCAATCCCTCCAACCCTATCATACATGGTCCCACGAACGAATCCAACTTGCCGACACATCAATCCACTTCCGCTACTCAGACGGAGGAAAGCCTCCTCTACTTTTAATCCACGGTTTCCCCCAACACTCTCCAACATGGACAACAAGCGGACCCATTCTCGCCGAAACATACACCGTCATAGCACCAGATAATCGAGGATGCGGAGACTCCTCCCTCTCCATCTCAGAAAATTACACCGCACCCGCAGCAGCTTCAGATCACCTGGCAATCCTCAACTTCCTGAATATTTCCAAAGCTCATATCATAAGTCACGATAAAGGAGGTGGAATCGCGACTTCCCTTGCATTCGAACATCCCGAGCGCGTGGAAAAACTAGTAGTGATCGAGTACGCATTACCCGGAGGAGGTTTCTACACGACCTGTGCGACTTCTGATCAATTATATCGTGATTGGCAGCTCGCGTTTTTCGCCGTTCCGGATGCGGCGAGTTACTTCATTCAAGGAAGAGAAAAAGAAATGTTGACTTGGTACTTTTATCATGGGAGTTATAGCGGGAATTCAGTGTTCTCGCAGGAGCTTTTGGAGATTTATACGAGAGCTATAGCGAAGCCGGGGTTCTTGAGGGCGGGGTTGAAGTATTTTGGTGCTGCGTTTTGGGAGAAGAAGGAGTATTGGCCGAAGCTGGAGGAGAGGAGGAAGCTTGGGATGCCGGTGCTGGCGTTAGGTGGAGAGGCGAGTTTTGGTTTTGCGATGGGACGGGCTTGGAGGCCTTATGTGGAGAATTTAGAGGTCGATGTCATTCCGAAAAGTGGGCATTGGATGGTGAGTACTTGCAGCCGGCTTGTGTGAATTTCCTCGAAGCTGATACTGAGGTATCCAGGGAGAAGAGAATCCAGTCTGGACTGCTAAGCGCATCTTGCGATTTTTGGGCAATGATTCGAGTTTGGCGAGTGTCAAACTGGAACAACTTGCTGATATGATCACTATCTTTGGCAATTTTGAGGGTGCCGCGTTGACGCCTGGTACAAATGCTTCGATTTGACGCTGCCACGGTTTGTGTGTCGAGGAGAGGATGGACCGCGAGAAATAGAGGTTGAAGCGAAGATCTAAGATCAATACCTCTGGCAATGCTTCCTAATGCAGTTTATATTCCTCCACCTGTCTCGGTGGAATGGCGAAAGCAGATTCCTGTTATCATTGTCAGGTCCGCAATCCATCTTGTTATTTGACGATGCGGGAACACTTACGCACGGCACCTTGCCGTAACTTCCACAAATGAGATAGCCGACTTCACCTGTAGAAATTATCAGATTAGAGTAAGGAGGAAAGACCCAGGGAATTTTGACAGTACTCACAGCTACAAGCATAGCGATTGTTGTCTGGACAGACTGTACTGCACTCATTTTGCTAGAATATTGTCAGCGATTGTGGCGAGTCTGACCACGTAGACTTCATCTCGTACTCTCTCTTCGAGCAGTCCGAGTCTTTCGGCCTGTACTCTTGTGGGTGGGTACGCGGCGTTAACGCTGACTGCAGCGGCCAAGATGGCGCTGATCATGATAGAAAGTTGCATTGTCGGTTTTTGGATGTGCGCAATCTCGTACTGGAAGGATCTTTGATGCGTGGAATCCGGGGCCTAGGAGCATGTGGTATGAAGCGCTATACGGACGTTCGCTGGATTCATCGCAAATCGTGAACAGCATCTCACAATCTCTCTTGTTTCAGCCGGTCGGGCGCCATGCAAGGCTGAAGGAGACGATCTGCATTAGTTCGATCACCAAGCCCGCCGTCGAAAATTGCCGACTATTTTCCGAGATGACGGAGACTACGTCAAGTAGGGTGTTCGGTACTAATCCAAGCTGTGATGAAGGAAAGGCTGCTGAGTAAGGCACATCGCGATGGCTTCGATGTCTTTATATGATATACCCTTCAGTGAACTCACTCTTGCCAAATTTCCAGTCATAATCCATGCCCTTGGCCACTTCGAGAGCCTTATCCATAGAAAACAGCTCGCTGAGAATCCACAGCGCCGCATCGATACCACAAGATACACCGCCAGCCGTGATGACACGTGCACCGGTAGAGGATCTTCCAGTATCGACCCAACGTTTCTGCACCACATTCGTCTCCTCGCCAGAAGCATTATTAGCTTTGCAGATATCTCGAAGTGTGTCCAAGTAAGACCAGTGACATGTTGCAGTCTTGCCAGATAAGATGCCTACAGTACCCAAGAAACCAGCGCCAGTGCACACAGAGAGAAGCCATCGGTCTTTGTCACCTGAGGATTTGAGGGCCGCAAAAGTTCTTAGCACGTTGAGCAGATTATGGTCGTCCTCAATGGCCTTCTGAACATTGGCTGGCGGGGCCCCTGGCATGACCAGAATGTTGTATCGGCTCAGCTCGATGCTTCCATCTGCTTTGGTGGCCAAGAGCTCCAATAGCGACATATCTCGCTTCAAGGTGATGCCTTCAGAGGAGGTAACAGTGTCGTGCGTTGATGCAACAGTTATGCGACGTTCTTGAGCAGGTATACGAGAGCTGCCAAAGACTTCGCTCGGGCCAGTAAGGTCCATTACGTTCAAACCAGCGAAGACCACAGCTAGTATCTCCAGTCTTTTGGTAGCCATCTTGCCCGGTCTTGGCGGTGTGCGATGCTGATTGAGTGAGTATATACGCGTGACGGGAGATCTGCTCGTGCTACCCGGGACAGTCGATTGTTTCTCACTATAGATTTATAGGTCAAACGGATGCTCAAAGGGCGCGGTTGAACTGGCGCGATGTTTGGAAAGCATGATGGCGAGCCCTGACAGCGTATCACGGACCCTAAATCCTGGCGCGGGCGGGGCACGTGATCAGTATCCTGTGTGAATCAGAATGAGTACGACAACGAAGCCGTGATTCTGGCGTCGGGTCTAGATGGAATCCATCAGAAAGTTTCAACATGTGCTTAGGTACTTGGACTTCTATGAGCCGAAGACGAGAGTGGCTTGCGGTAAAGGTCAAACGAAGAACGTCTGAGCAATGCGAATGGGTTCGAGGAGAATTTTCGGCTGAGTCTGCTAAAGACGAGGGTTTCGAAACAGCGTCGATGATCAGATGCTCATCGGAGCACGAGCGCGGCTGAGGAAGGGAAGTTGATGTAGGAAGTCAAACGGCGAGGAGAGGAGTCGGCATGGGACTCTTCAGATGTCTTGGCACTGTCGGGCCGACTGTCCCCCGACGCGAAGGGTCAAAGCATTTTGTAGCGATTTGAACTTCCGATTGCAGGAGATGTCACTTTTGTGGCTATTGACATACACGTCCTCAAATACAATGCTGCTCCGCCGTACTTCGCGATTGCACTGACATTTCGATGTCGTCTTGGAGAACAAGCCCGAACGCGACCCTCCGACTTTTGACCCATCGAGCCAAAAGCTACATATCACTGCAATGCATCCACGACCAGGCTCCCGGGAAACACGAACATTTACCGTGTTTGGACGAGCATCGACCTCAGTGCCGGCTGTCGACTCATGCTTGCTTCGCGCCGGGGATTGTGCTGATCTCCTTGGACGATTGACTTTCGAACAGCATGAGACTGCGCCCATTCCAGCGAAGCGGTACTAGAGCTCAGGAAACTGCTGAACCACGTATTCCAGCTTGCCACCAAGTTGTTTCAGCCTTTGGCGACTCCGGGTCTCCTGATGGTAGTCGCCAAGGCCAATACGCTCTGCCGAGCTCCAGAGTCGCGTCCTCCAACCCTCAGCTGTCGTTGGCCGCAAGCGCCTTGAAATGAATGGTCTTCATGGCTTCTTGACTATAGCAGGAAAAGACGCTATGCTATCATACTCCAAGAATCTGGGACGGATAAGCTGGAGCAAATTGGATTTGCTTTGACGCCCGACTCGCTTCGAAAGATCGTTCTGACTTCACTCTGTTCTGCGCGCCGCTTTGCTATGCCTTGTGACCATCTGCGCCGAATAACGCTGGACTTAGACCAGTGCTCACTTACGTGGGATGCACCCGACCAGAACAATGCGTCGTGACATGGGCTCAAACCAAGGTCGTGGAGACCTAGGTCAGACAGATCTCCACGATGTTGCTGGCGAAAGATTCACCCAGATCACCCTTCGTCACAGCCTCCTCTATTTCCTCGTCCGACACCTCGCTGATAGGCTTCTCCCAGACAGCTGTCCATCGGCCCCTCGCCTGAACACGACAGTACTGGCCTTGTCTTGGAATCCACGATGCTCTTATTGGGATGCTGTGGGACACAGATGAGCCAGGCCTAAACTCTGCGAGATCTTCTCGAAGGGGCACAAGTCCACTGCCACTAGGTCCTGGTGCTTGCAGCTCTTGAGCGGTCGGTAGAACCACGAGACTGAACACGCCTGCATCAAGCGCACTGTCGTCCAAGGGCGAGTTCCAGACGATGGTCGTGATAGTTTTGACGTTGCTGGTGTTTGTGATGACGGCTCAGACAGTTGGTATCCTTTCTATCGCAACCTCGAGTGAGACCTCCAGAGCGCACATTGTGATTATGTGATCGTGACAGGGACGATGGTAGGCCACTTCTGGGGCTGGCTTATTTGTTAAGACGGTCGATGGGAAAGTTAGGGCATCGCGACATTTACCCGTGCAAGAGCAAGGCCATGCTACCCACGGGAGCAACCGGTAGTCTGCCGCTGGTTGGGTAGATCCACCTCTGCCTGCAGAGAATGCTAAGGCAGCGCGGCGGAGAAGAGCTATGATCCATGACCAACCTCGAAGGAGAGCCTCCAAGACAATGATCTCCGGTCGTGACCATGTCAGCAATCCGTCTGGGTCACGTCTGCATTAGACCTGCTGATTCAAACAAGCACGACAATGACAGACACCCCACTCGCTCGAGCGAAAGAGTGATGGCGTTTGAAGTGCCGACACACTAATGCATATTGACGAAAGTCAGATAGATCTTTGCTCTTGATGGAGCTCCACCAGTAGAGGCCTCCAGCTGCCGGGCTGTAGGAAAAGTAAGTAACTATGGCGGCACAGCCACGAGGCAGGCCTGCTCTCATCCTACAGCAACCGTCTATTCCCGGTCATCCATTATGCACGGGGCCCAGACTCTACTATGTTTTTTTGCTGGCTGCGACTTCTGTAACACAGCTGCTCGCAATCGCAGCTTCCAACATATCCACAAATACAAGCAGCGGCAACAGTAGGTAAGCTCTCCACCATCCTGCGCTCGCCAACGATGCTAATTCGTATCTGTGCGAAAACGATCTTGAGGAAAAAGCTCCTCGGCATGGACGCGAATGGTACAAGTGCCTTTAGCCGGACATTAAAGAGTCGGGCCGGGAGATTTGCGACTGGTTACTATGTCTTCTTCCGGGCACAAAGAGATGCTGCGACCTCCTCTCTGCTCATGAAGGACGTCATCCTTCACAACAATGCAGATAGTTGGTGCTTGTATTTGCGCCATCATGCACGGTCATATCTTGGAATCATTATTCAGCCGAGGCTGCAAGCATCTGTGGCGTTGAGCCGACAGTATCGCAGCCTGGACTGGTATGGCCATCTCCGGGATATAACAGCTCCATGGCAACCCCTACGCAGACCTAGCGGGCAAGACGTGGAAGGCTTTCATTGCCAGATGAGTTCACTTCTTCCACAACGAACAAATCTTGGGATCTTGATCTTGGCCTTTCTAGTTGCTGCATTGGCTTGATACCAGAAATATCTCACCAACTGCGGACAGTGCACTACTCCTCAGTAAAGCGTCTCGTTCATCGTTCATGCAAACCGGGACCCTCCGCCATGCGTTCCCCTCTGCTGTGATTGGACGGGTGCCACTCCTTCGCAGCTGCCTGAAAGGGACTAATGCAACAGAGCACCGCGCTGCCTCAAATAATGGGTTCTTATGAGCTGGAAGCAGCTTTCAATCACACTTTGGCTTTGCAAACCTTTGCTACTATCTCATCATGCCGCTGTCAACAGCTTCGCGATATCGAATACGCGATTGAAGACAGCGCTGGCGAAAGCTTGACAACGATCATCAACCTTGACGAGTTCCCATGACGCTCTGAGACTTTTGTCGGGCAGGAAGGCAAGATAAGATGCATTCTCGCAAAGAGCTATCTCGTTGGACATCAATGCAGACGCCGCCCCTTGGCATCTTCACGGAGACATAGACTGCCTTTGCGAGGCAATGCACTTCCTCTCTATTGCCGTGAAGGATTTGGCCTGCAGCAGTTGCTTGGCCATAATCAGTCCATGTCTCCTATCGGATTTGCGGGCACTTCAGCCACCGCACAGTTGGGACTGGAACAAGCATTGAACTGATTCCAAAGAGCTATACAGGTACGATTCTGAATGACGTCTGCAGTGCTTTCAGCGCCGTAAAGTTGCAGGGAAGTTCGAACACATTCCCGCACTACCAATCCACCTGTCGACGAGCACACACACGGCCTCAAGAGAAGACATCGAGCGATCGCTTCGTACAGATACAATCTCGAAGATGACTTAGTGCTCTTGCGGCGAGCTGGAAAGAACTGCATTATACGCGCCAGTCTCACGACCACCGTTGCAAGACTAACTTCTTCTCGCTTCGAGATCAACCCGGTGACTCAGACATGCGTACTCCACCTCTCGAGCGAAGGAATTTCGATCCTAACGCCCGCCTGGAAAGCCCTCTCAATCGACGCAAACACGCCATCGACAAGACTTTCTTCTGGAATAATGAAGTGACTCGTCTCCTCGCGGCTCGACCTCACAATAACATTGATGCTTAGCACTCCTCGGACACTGCCATCGAAACCTTCATCCTTTGTCAAGAGCGGCTTCATAACGGGCAACAGCTCTTTTGCTACCTTCCCAATTTCCTCCGGAATGTCCCTCTTCCTGGATACCTCTCTCTCGTGGACGCATATACTGACTTTCCGTAGACTTTTGAGCCCCTCAAGGGCTTTGGGATTGATGCTATTTTCGATACCTTTCGGATTGAAGCTGACCTCAACGCCATAGAATTCGATGTGTCGAAGATATTGTGCTCGTGGATGAGGAGCAGCTCGAATAGGTTGACGAATGTGTTCAGATCGATGCTGATGATGTTCTGGTTATACAGGATTGGTGTGGCTTTGTTGACAAGTTGATAGGAGAGCTGTGGACAGCGTGGACACGACTGCCTTCGTAAACGTGTCGCAATCCCAGTCGTAATGCTCCTGACTTTCGTGATCGGACTAAGGAAAGATGTACGAGGTTCGGATTAGCGCTCAATGCAAGCTCGTAGATTTGATTTCGAAGCTCGGCGGGTAAGTGGAAAAACGAGGTTCTCAATCGCAGAATGTTTCACAGGTAGGTTGGATGAATCTTTGGGCTTTGATCAATGATCAGTGATCCGGAGCACCGTCACAACCGCCGATGCGGTTTTGTGTGTGCCGAGCTCACTTCAATCGTGGATTACTGCAGAAGGACGAGTCAAAGTTGATTGGCGGCGTGACTGAAGGCTGAGGGGAGTAAGCTGAAGTTGATGTAGCAGCATCTCACGTCTCGGCGAAGTAAGGAGGAGGTTCACACTCCGAAGCATTGGAATGTCTTGCTTTATATGACTTGGCTATCAAACGCTTAGCGGCTTCCCTTTGACAGTGTTGTTCGTTTCTCGAATGTCGGCGTCGATTGTGCTTCACCTTTCGCCTTCTCCTCAGCTCTCTTGTACATGCCCGCCGTACATTTAGCCCAGAGCATAGGACCGATTGGTGAGGAAGGGATAGCTCAAAGTGCTGTGATAACCTATTCCAATGTTGCGCTACACTTCACCGAGGGACAAGGACAGGGAGAGTTCGTTTGTATCGCGACGGGCAGCAATTGTATTTGAAACTTCTGGCTTGCGTAGCTGCGATACATATACAGGAGTCAAGCGCTCTGTAGCATTGACATATTTCCCTCGCATGAATGTGTAGCCCATGAACCTCTTTTCGAAAGGATGCTCTATGGTAAGATCATGATCCTCGACTGGATCTCACCCTTCGTAACATCTAGTAGTATCGGTACTGCTCCGCTCAAAACTCGTCCTCGTCCTGAAACGCCTATTCCAGTTTCGATGCGTTCGGTGCACTGGTCTTTGGTGGAGCCAAGAGCTTTTTAAGATCATCGAAGATGCTCTTTTTGTACCACTGCGCGGTGTGGGCTTCACTTTTGCCAGGAAGGATGAATACGTCCAGCTGCAATAGATTCTCCACATTCACGCTCCTTCGTTCCTCCTCGCAGTTAGCGGTCATGGAGTCCAGTATTGGGAGTAGGACCATAATCAATGCTCGCTTCTCTGAAATCAGATCCAGAGACTCGAGACTGAAAGGACCAAGAGAAAGCTTTAATGAGCGAAGTCCTGTGAATCGATCAGGGCTGAGAAGCCGAGGCGCATACTGAGATGCACGACATCGAAGGAGCATAAGATGGCGAATGTGCTTCGAACCGTCTCCGATCTGCCGCAGGAATTGCGGCATGAGACATGGCGGTATCTCGATGATGTTTGATCCGTAGAGTACTGGTAGTGCCTCATCGTAGATCTGGCGACAAAGGCGGAGCATGATCGAGTTGGGCTGAATTGATCGCGTGCTGCGTATGATACGGAGCGAGGAATTTCCTGAGAGGCGGCCAGAGTCTTTGAAGATAGAGATGCAATCGGAGTCGGTGCGGAGTGTGAGGCCGTAGATGTAGTTCCTCAACTCCGCTGATAAGTCGAGGAAATCGACTCGAGTCTGCGATTGAGGCTGTGACATCTTGAAGTCTAAGCGCTATTGGCGGGTTGGTGTCAAGCTGTGTACGGACTATGTGATAAGCAAGACCAATACATACCAGGAGTGTAAGAATCTCTTTGCCATCAATAGGGTGTCGAGTGTGGCGCGTCGACTTGTGCGGCCAACCTTTGTTGTTGGAAAGTAGATGTCGAAAAGGAAGTTGAGGAAGTGTAATGAAGTGTAGTATGTGTGGCTGATGCGCGGACCAGTATGCGCAGCTCAGCATGTGAAGCAGCTAGCTTGCTTCTTGTGAATGAAGGAGTGCTGGTCACATGCAGTACGGACTGGCCATGTGATAAGCGGACTCAGTAATCCTGCTGGCGTCTTTCGAATGCCCGCTCGTCTCGTGAACTCGGAGTCTTGCCGGTTTCCTGATCAGTAGCAAAACAACCTGAAATGATGCACTGCGCTTGTGATATGCCTCCGCTCGCTCGCAGCCTGTGTCGAGAACGTCCGCCCAAGCAAAACGCCACTCCAATACGTCATGCCAATACCATTGTACTCAATTCTCCTGTACTAGCTTTGCAGACTCAAGTACTCAGAGCTCTCCCCGTCACTTTCGCTTCCTTAATTGCCACTTGAGAAGAGGAGGAAAGCTCCTTCTCAATTTCCTCATACATCATCTCCTCCACCCTTTGCTCCGCCTGGTGAGGAGTGAGCGTATACTGTTGAGCAAGTAGATGTTGGGGCCAATTTCCAGTGATGAAGTACTGGAACGTCAGCAAGTCACTCAGCTCGTCCTTCTCCCCAGCAGCAGTTCTTGTGTTCCGAATCGACTTGCAAACGGGCACAAGCATGCTTGCGAGGTCCTTAAGCATATCCGTAGTGACAATCAAACTTCTGAGATTCGGCAAGCTCTCAAGAGCACTCAAACCAGGACCAGGAGCATAGAGTCGTGCGATTCTCACATGACGGATATATTTCTTCTGCGTGCCGCATGCTTCGAGAAAGCGAGGGAGATTGTGATAGTAGAGGCTGATGATGTTACTTCCGTAGAGAATTGGCATGGTCTCCTCGTTGAACTGGCGATTGACGCGGAGTAGAGCGATTGAGAGAGGCGGAGGTTGATCCTCATCGTAGCACCAGGACTTGAGAGCGGAGCGGCCATGACGACGAAGGCCTTTTGGACGGCTGAGTAAAGTCAAGAACGGAGAGGTGGTATTCTTCGTGATGCAAAGACAATTTTCGTAGATTCTGTTGCGGAGTTCGGCTGGTAAGTCAAGGATGGTGGTGCGAGGTTTACAGGCAGAGGAAGATGTCGTCTGCTTTCTGGTTAGTCAGCGCCACAGGTCTACAATAGGGCGTGCGACGGAAGACGCACCTGCTTCCGTGTTGTTAAATTGCGCATAGCACCCTGACTCGCACCAAAGTGCCTCTGTAGGTTGAGTCGAGTATCGAAGTCGCCCCACGTGTTATATGGATCCGACTTTCGTAGCATAAGGTCGGACATCTTGCAAAGTTAATATGGCAAGCAGGACGTGAGTCGACTGAGTGGAGTCTAGATGTAGACACATCCGAATTCCTGCATGTGACAAGCTTTTAAGTGAGTGTAGGTGAGCGTCTTGCGTCACACTGCGCACGAGCCAGGACCTGTACCTGCATGTTTCGCACGTGCAAGGCGTATAGCTCGGCGCTTTCCAGAACGGTAGCGGCGAAGGCCTGGTCAGGAAGACCCAAGAGTTTGAAGCGCTTTTCAGTATACATAGTGTCCTAGCACTTCATATTCACACCTCTTCTCTTCTCTGCTTCTCGTACCTCGAACATGACTTGCACGCCCACGAAGAGTGTTGCGCATGCTGCCACCAAGAAGATGCGACCTCCCAAGCTGCCAATTATGCCATCGACGAGACCCTTCAGACCGTCAAGACCAACAGCAAAGCCAACCAGGTTTGCTGCCATCATCATCAAAATGTTGCCAACGGCACCAATAGCACAGAGGATTCTGTACGTGTTTGGCCTGTCCTTCCACTTTCTCGCCGGAAACGTCAATGTGGCAATGACCTCTGGCAGAACGAAAAGTGTGATGAGCCAGCCCCACATCAAGAGTCGGAGGTTTATGTCGTGCCAAAGCGCCACGAATGTGAAGACCGCCAAGAAGTTCGCGATGCCATGGAACTTGGTCTTGCCTGATCCGCCAAGCGGCACGTAGATGTAGCGCACCACGAATCTGTTGAATGACCTATGCCAACCACGCCAGAATGCCAGCGCTGAGTAGTTATCCGACATGCATCGCACCATATTTTCAGGAGGATCGATACCATCGACGAGTGACCAGAGTCGGAAGAAGCGCCATGGTAGGAGAAGCTTAAGCCAGATGATGTGAAGATTGAAGTAGCCAAGCATGCTGAGCTGGAAAGGTGTAAAGATATTCCAGTCGGGATTCGACTTGCTGATGGCGACTGCGTACAGGTAGTGTAGGACTAGCTCCATGCAGAGAAGGCAAAGGAAGAACCGGACCGCGTACGGTATGATGCGATCCCTGGATGTCGAAGAGAGTGGATAGCGAGATTGGCTGATGTACTCGTTAAAGTTGATAATAGGCCCAGTCAGATACAGAGGAGAGTATAGAACGTAGGCAAGGTAGTTGCGGAAGGTGAAATCGGCTGGCTTGGCTCCGGCTGATGTTCGTTCTCGCTCTGACAAGTTTGCGGGATCTAATCCCTTCTTCTAAAGTGCGTCAGCATAGGTATATGTCATTAGAAGGAGGCACGAGTCTCACTTCGATGGGAGAGCTTGCCCTGCGATCGAGCATCCAGAGATGATCGAAGTTGAAAGCAATGAGGCGAAGCACAGTGATGTTGAAAAGAATCTCCCAGCGGGGGATCAGCCCACCATAGCCATCAATCCACGATCCCCAGTTGTCTCCGACGGGTGCCTCAGCACCTTTAGCAGTGGGCGGCAAGGTGACTGTTGCAATGTCGGCGAACTTGTAACCATGACAAAGCTCATTGGCAAACAGAACTCCGATATTGAAGACCCAGGTCGAGACTGCCACGTACTGCTTAGGCAATGCGGTGGCAATTTGGAAATTCAGGTAGAGAATGGCGAGGACCTTGAGGGCTGATACTCCATGTAGTGCTGTGATAAAGATCAGGGCAAAGACGATATCGAAGCGGATCCGTGATTCTAGTCTGGCATCTGCAGTCCTCGATTTGATGCTCTCTGATGGTTTTGCAGATCCATTGGCATGCGATGTTGAGCCTTCTCCTCGCAAAGACTCGTACGCCCTTCTAAGCAGCGGGTGAAGTATTAATACCAGACCCATGTAAGGTATATTGTCTCGAAAGCCAGCATATTGGGAGTCAGAATTATCGACCTTTCGTCCTGGAAACCAGCCTGGCTCAAGGAGATGTTCATACTGCTTGTAGCTTGGATGGCTTGGGATTGAAACATCATATACGGATTTGAACATAACCGGAACTATGGTCAGGAAGGCGATGTAGTATGGAATGAACTCCGGAGACCTCCATTTTGAGGGTTGTGCTGTGGACAAAGGCTGCCCAGTCCCGGCAAATCGTGTGTCGAGAGTCTCGACCTTGTACAGGTCTCTTATTCGCATGGTGAAGGTGTTGTGATGAAGGAGTGGTAAGATGGTTCAGGAGACGTGCCGTTGGAGAACGCGAAGTCTTGGCGGACCTCGTTTCGAGGCAGAGAAGTCGCGTCGCATGCGACTTCACGTTTCAACGACCATTGCGCGAAGAAACACAATACCGGCGTAGAAGACCTAATTCTATCTGCATATAGCTCGATTGCAGTCGCGAATATATGCGTAGCTGTATGAGGTAGTCTGAAATTGCACCCACGGACGCTGCGCCCACGCGACTCAATATGGCTACTCTCCCACCAACACAAGCACCGGGCACGCAAGAGTATGCTGGCGACGAAATCAGCGCGCTCATCCTCGATCCTGGCAGCTATACCACACGCGCTGGCTTTGCGGGCGAAGATACACCCAAATCAGTAGTGCCGACCAGCTATGCTCTCACACCGTCCGGCGATAAAGTGTTTGGCGAGAATGCGATACACCTTCCCAAACCAGATCTCGAAATCCGCAACCCATATAGCTCAGACGGTATCGTAGAAGATTGGGAAACAGCAGCACGATTATGGGAATACAGTATCACATCGCGCTTGACAGGCGCACGGCAAACGCCGCCCAGCAAAAATGGCTTGAATGATGGCAACAAAGACGAGAATGGCGACGTGAATATGGATGAGGCAGCAGAGCAGATGGACGAGCAGGAGAAAGTGCTTGGAGAATACCCGCTCATGATGAGCGAACCAGCGTGGAATCCGCAAGAGGCGCGTGAGAAGACGATGGAGATCGCCATGGAGGAGTGGGGAGTGCCTGCCTTTTTCCTGGCCAAGAACGGACAGCTCGCAGCATACTCGCAAGGAAAGGCGACAGGTCTGATAGTCGATATTGGTCACCTGAACACTTCGGTAACAGCAATGTACGAAGGCATGGTGCTGAAGAAGAGCATACACCACACTCCGCTGGCAGGAAACTGGTTGAACGAGCAAATCCGACTGATGTATGGTTCTATGTCGCCACCAGTGCCTCTTGTACCGCACTACATGGTCAAGACAAAGCAGCCTGTAGACGCAGGAGCACCGAGCAATGCGACTTACGTCAAGTTTGCCAAGCCACCTACGGAAAGCTTTCGAAAACTGGAAGAAGAGCGGGTACTTACTGCTTTCAAGGAGAGCGTGGTGCAAGCGTGGCCAGGTCCGCAACGTCTGGAAGCACCTGCCGCGCCTGGTGGATTCTCGAATCTGGACCACGTCAAGCAGCTCCCTCCTAAGCCGTTCGAGATGCCAGATGGATGGAATCAGGTCTTTGGCATGGAGCGCTTCAAGGTTGCCGAAGGTCTCTTCGACCATAACGCTGCCTACTCGGACGCCGATCATCCTAAGCCTCAGCAAGACGAAACCATCACTCGGATAGTGCACAAGGCCCTCGAGGCGTGCGATATCGATCAGCGACCGAACTACATGAACAATATCATTCTCACCGGTGCAGGTTCGCTGATTGAGAAGCTGCCTGAGCGATTGCAGAGTGATCTTACTGCCATCTATCCGAACCCGAAAGTACGTGTCATCGCCAACTCTAACAGTGTTGAGCGAAAGTATGGTGCATGGATTGGTGGTAGTGTGCTTGGCAGCTTGGGCACTTTCCACCAGATGTGGATCTCAAGGCAGGAGTACGAAGAGTTCGGCGCCAAGATCATTGAGAAGAGATGCAAGTAGGCAGCAACACTTGTATGATGCCAAGGCGTTGGAGGCGAACTGGTTGATGGCCGAGCACACCGACACAGCAAAAGCACTGCGGATATGCCATGGACGATAGAACCTTGAGATCACGAATGAAATGTAATACTACCATCGCCATGCCCTTCCTCTCAGCAGCGCGGCTACTCTACAATTGCTGTCTCTTCCAGCATCCTCTCAACGCCCTTTCTCCGCTTTCGAGCGCAACTTTGCCTCCATCAAAAGCTCTTGCTACGCTACTGTGCAGACTTATCAAAAATTTTTCCTCTCAATCTATCCTCAAGCACTTCACATCAACATCGTCAATCCCCCTCGACTTCGCTCTGACATACTCGATCACACTCTCTTGGAAGTCCTCACCAACCCTCGTCTTCGTCTCATACTTCAACCTCACCCTCAATCCATCTCTCAACTCAAAGCTCTTCCGATCGCTCTCAAAATTCCTCCTCATAATCCCCACAAGCGGCAACAGCTTCTCTCCCAACCACACAACCAATCTCTCCTGCGCCGAAAATCTCCCTTGTCCACAAATGCATGTATTCCAACACCCCGTCCAGGCCAAGGAAAGTACAAGATCAATCTCGATTTCCAATCTCCTCAACGCCACCAGAAAGTTCGCACATGGAAGGTCTTCCGTGGGATATTGGAAGTCTCCACAATTTGGATTTACTTTGTACCTTAACTCGAATTTCTGAATCCGCTTCGCCGTCTCTGGGATCCTGCGGACGAACATCTTAAGAGAATTTTCATTCATGGAGAGGAGAGTTCTGTGGTAGAGGATTGAGCTGGCCTCATGGCAGATCTGTCGACCAGTACGGAGGAGAGGGAGATTCGATCCGTGATTCGTAAACTGGAAGGGGATTGCGAAGAGACCAATATCGACCCTTTTGGTCTCGAGGCGGTTGAGAGCCAGCGAGTAGATATAGTTTCTGAGTTCAGGAGGGAGGCAGAGGAAGGTGATGGGGTACGAGTATTGCTCCAGCTCGTTGTCTTCCGACATGGTCGATCCGCCTGCAGCGCCGGGCTGCGCTTCGGTGGCTTTGGTGGACATGTTGTGAACGGAGCGAGCATTAAAACTCATGCGAGGTGAAGTCGAAAAGAGAGGAGGATATATATTTACAGAGCCATGGTCTGGTTGAAGCTTCGTAAAAGCTTGACATGAGCTTGAATGCAATGCTTACATCTGGTCTCGCACCTGGCCTCTGAATGTTTCGAATTTCTGAGGGTCTGAGGGCGTGAGGTAACGTGCTTTCACATGCATCGGAGCTTCAAATATTCACTTCGATCTCGAGAATCTCGACAATCATTATTAGCTCAACGGTATAGCGTGTAAGACATGGAGCATTCGATGCGTCGCTAGCTTATTAGTCTTGAGAGCCGATCAAGTCCCTGGCTGAAAGGGTCAGTACGGTTTCTCATCATTGTCATGGCATCGTTGAGCTGATGGCGATTGTCAAACATTTTGCTTCTTTCTAATACTTGAGCAGAGAGCCTCATCGGTCATACCAGTAGCCTAACATATTTAAGCCAGGCTCACCTCAACAATTCCGTAACTTCCCTTGCCCTCAGCTCTGTGCACACCTTCGTCTTCCAGTCCCACCCGTTCAATGACCTCTCTAAAGTTGCTTTCAGTCCTTTCTTTTCCACCAATGACCATCATCATCAGGTCCTTGATAGCATCGAGACCCTGTGCTCCGACTTCAGGCAGAACTTCATCCGCTATCAACAGTCGACTCTCGTCATCGCGATCTTTACCTGTCCTACAACCTTCTCGAGACTAACATGACTCAAGTCATGAGTGATAGCTCGAAAGTAATAAGCCTTAGCACCTTTCACAGGTTGAGGATCGAAGAAATCGTGAGCTTGATACTGAACTCCAGCTGGGACTCCGGCAGCGGATCTGCTGTATTCGACGACAGATGCAGTGTCTTGTAGGACGCATTGAGACGGCAAGATATCTGGATAAGCTTGTAAAATAGCTTCGATGTGCGATGCGCAGTGCGGCCCGCATTTCGTGGTCCGTGCGGGGTTTTCATGCCGCATGTGATTGCGATGTGGGTGCATGAGGAGCCGCATGCTCGATCCTCTCATCCTTTCACCTTCTGAGAATGCTCTGTACCATCTGTGTCGGGTGCAATTCCTGCTGTACATACCAGGATAGTAGAGCTCACTCAAGTGTGACTTGATTCTAGAGCCTCGTCTTCACCCACCCGGCACTACTCCTGACCCGCTGCAATGGTATGATGCAACTGAAGTAGAGTCCATTTTGCGTCAAGCAGTTCGAGCTAGTAGAGACGGACAGAGCAGTGTAATATTGGCGATGCCTACGCAAAATTCTTCTTCTTTGCCAAGTTCCGGCCTATGTCATTCCCATCGGGCGCGTTAGTGGTGGAGAATGTCCAGATAATGGAAACGCAAAGTGTGAAGTCGCCGAGAACTTCACACAGTCGACCATCTGCATGTGAGTACCTTATCTAGCACGGTTCGAAGCCATTTGCAAACCCGAGAACACCGCTCTGGCGTCGTGGTAGCCAGAGTGCAAGAACGAGGTAATGGTTTCGTCTCTGAGCGGCCTGTCTAGTCCGGAGTTCTTTCTTAGCACACCTCAGTAGCAAGACATGCCTTAATGCCTACGTGCCTGTATTCAAGACAGGCAGTCAAAAGGCATCGTTCGAGCCGATAGTGCGGATGCTAATTCATGTCTTCATTTGCTAACCACGTCCGGGCCAGGAGTGTTCATCTTGACTCTTAGAATGATGCATTTGAGTCCAGGGCGAATGCACCTTGCACGATTCGGTGACAGGTCTTTCATCGCATTGAACACCGGCGAATCTCACTGATTTCTGAAGTAGACACCCAGTTGCAAGTACGAGTCACTTCGAAGTCGTGCCGGTCGTGGTTTGTAGCATTTGGCTGTCTCCCTTGGTTGCTCACGGCGTACAGCGCGTTGCAGATGTCAGTAGCCAGAGCAGGAGTATCAACGCTGCATAAAGCTGCAGTCTGATCATCTCCGCCCAGAACCAAATCCTCCATGCTCTGCCACTTCTTATGCTTTCGGCTTGTGACTGTTAGCCTCAAGGCCCATAGATGCAGGGTGTTCTGTTCCAGCGGGACTTGAATGGACATAGCTGTGGCATCGCAAATGCCATCTGAGACCTGTATCATCAGTATTCCTCTGTACACTTCTCGGACTCATTGCCACCATGCTGACGCCTGCCAACTGTCGAGGCACATGTCGTTGTCAGCAGCCAGTGTGCACGCTCGGTCTTGACACGAGGCGCCAAGACTTGCCGCTCTGACCTCATCTCCTTTGTGATTTCTCGGTCCAAACGGGCGAAGCTCCCACATCCCCGCCAAACAGACACATCGTCCAAAACAGTCCCCTAGAAACACAATCCGCCATTCTAGGTACGATTTCGCACTTAAGGACGAAGATCTACCATTGTCGAGACAGGGCTTGGCGGAATTTCTGAGAGAAATACTTTACCTTATTAGACCCCTTTTCGACACACCGACGGAGCGCCAGAAACATCTGGGACAGCAGCGAGAAGAGCAATACCAGCAACATGGCGGCCGCAAACGGAAATCCTCACATGGAGCTCGATCCCAAATACGACCACTATGACTTCCCAACCACCGCTCCCGATCCACGCCCGGGCCACCCAGGCCACACCACAAAAGAGCAAGATGCTCAAGTCCAGCAGCTGCGCATGATGTTGGCACAGGCTGGCTACACCAAGAGACTCGATACGCTGACCCTGCTGCGATACCTTCGTGCACGAAAGTTCAACGTGGAGCTGTCCAAGCAGATGTAAAGCTCCACACCATGGGGAAGGAATGTGAGAGTATGGGCTAACGATGTTTCTTCAGGTTCATCAACAGTGAGAAATGGCGGTCAGAGTTTGGGGGCGGCGTCGACAACCTCGTTCGAACCTTCAAGTACGACGAGAAAGAGCAGATGATGGCCTACTATCCACAATACTACCACAAGACTGACAAAGACGGCCGGCCTGTATACATCGAGCAGTTTGGCAAGGTCGACCTCGAAGCAATGCGCAAGATCAGCACCGACGACCGCATGTTGCAGAATCTTGTTGTTGAATACGAGAAGCTCGCCGATCCACGTCTGCCAGCCGCGTCGCGAAAAGCTGGTGTCCTTCTCGAGACCTGCTGCACGATCATGGACTTCAAGGGCGTGGGATTGATGAAGGCAAACCAGGTGTATGGATACGTGCAGCGCGCCTCGGCTATCAGCCAGGACTACTACCCCGAGCGATTGGGAAAGCTCTACCTCATCAACACACCTTGGGGCTTCAGCAGCGTTTTCGCTGTGGTCAAGAGATTCTTGGATCCAGTCACAGTTGCAAAGATTCATGTGTTGGGAAGCGGATACCAAAAGGAGCTACTTTCACAAGTGCCAGCTGAGAATCTGCCGGTCGAGTTCGGCGGCAAATGCAATTGCCCAGGTGGATGTCAATTGAGCGATGACGGCCCATGTAAGTGCTCGCTGAACGACTTACTTAAGGAATGCTAATGCAGTGCAACAGGGAAGGACCCACAATACGTCAAGCCAGCAGCTTGGGAGAAGCCAGAGGATGACAGCATCCCCACAACCGAGAGCCACATTGGAGAAGGCAAGCCCGCGACCGATAGCACTCCTGCTGGCACCACCGAAGAGACCCCAGCTGGTCAGACAGCGCCAGCTCCAGCCGCGCAATAGACTGAGCGGTGACTGTCAAGTCATTCTTCGTGATCTTTCAACAACAACGATATCCTGGAAAAGAAGCGGGTGGTAGGACGGTGGTGTGCATGGCATGCATTGGTTGGCGGAGCATGATATACGCTCGAGATACCTAGAAAGAGATCCTACAAAACGGAATATCAGACAGTGCACTGCATGGCGAGATTTGTCGTCTCTCACGAAAGCGTGTTCAAAGAGTGGGCGCAAGACTGACAGGCAGGCGCCACGACGTGATTATGGACATCGAAGAGGATGTGTAAGTCACCGTGTTGCGGCGTAATGAATAACGGCAAAACATTTGCTGACGCAAGACGAGGGTCGAACGCGCGACCATCAGAATTTCAAAAGGGAAGGATGCCGTATGAAAAGGCACACGAGCAACATATGCTGCAAATATCATCTCAGCTACTTCCCTGCGAGCGGCAAATTCTTGATCACTTAAATACCTAACACTGGATTCGATGGGCACATTCGCAAAGAAGGGGACGTCAATACGTGGGCAAGTGGGCTGCTCACATCAAGGAAGGCACATACCGACCTCATGGCTAGCACGCTTGGCTCCTCGCCGATACCTTCTGCACCCGCTCGACCTCCAGCACTTCGAACCTGCTCTCGATCATTACGTCGCAGGTACGAGCCAACAGCCTCGACTTCCTTTTCACTTCATGTTTCCAGCACCATCGCCGTCTTCTTGCTGTACAGCCTCCTTTCGACTCATCACCATCGTCCAGCACCTCCATTCCTCTCGCTTGGTCAGGCCTTGGGTCGCCTGCTCACTTGGATAGCGCCTCTTGGTCCATCATCGTTCACTTACACGCTTTCGAAAGGCGGCACAATGCCTTTCACCGATCAAGTCTCGTCCATCTCAGGACGCAACAGCAGAGCCAGCAATGTCTCTGGGGCGACTGGAGCATCCCGCTCTCAGCACCGCTCTCCGCCTACCAGCGGTCCTCCGAACGATACTCTAGCCAACGCGGGCGTTCTCAGCATGTTAAAGACTTCAACAGATACAGGTGACATCGGTGCTCTTTCATTCAACAGTTCTCGCATACCTGCCGTTCCTGGCACAGCTGCACGAGGACGACGAGGTCATGCTTCTAGACCTTCCATGTCAGCTCAGCATCACCCATCGAGACACCAATATGCACCATCTCAGACCTCGCGAGTCAGCTCACAATGGGATGCCTCCTCTACGCAGCGACGAGGTTCGCTCACTAGCATGCAGAGCATGCCACCTTCCCTGCCTCCACTTCATACTGGAAGACCGTCCCTGCAGATGGCAAACAGCAATCCAGATGCAAACCCAAGAGATAGTCGATCATACTCTATGACCTCTGCACCTCAAGCTGGCCAGCTTCCGAGACATCGATCAGCCACGAGCCTGAAGAGTCAAGGCCATGAGCCTCGTGGTAGCACTCGCATGCCGCCAGGCCCTGTCCCGCCGATGCCAGAGAACCGTCCTCCATTCGTGTATCCCACCAGACTGAAGCGACCAGGCTTTCGCTCTCCATCTCCAGCACTTAGCGATACATATGCTCAAGGACAGTATCCTGGAATGCCACAAATGCCGAGACAGCCACCAGGACCACATCCGCCGCCCGTAGCTGCGTACAATGGTTACGGTCCAGGCTATGCTGCAGACTTTGGTCAACATCTGAATGTTCAACATCCACCATACGCTGGTAACACTTCTCCTGGCCCCGGCTATCCGCCAAATCATTATGGCCACTCGCCAGGTCCTATGAGGCCAGGCCCAACCATGGGCATGCCTCATTCTATGCAGCAGCCCTACGCTCCTCAGTATCCGATGCAGCCACCGCCCAACACTTATCAGCAGCACGCTGGGTATGGACCTCAGTACCCACCACGAGCAGGCTACCCGCCGTATGGCCCATCACCCCAGCCACCGCCGCAGGTGCGTCGTGGTCCACCTCCCTCGAACATCGGCCCCAAAGCACATCAGATGTTCCACAACGCCGCTCGAATGGCACGCACGATGCCTCATCGTACTGATACGCCCATGACAGATGGCGGTGCACCATCATCTGATCCTGCATCTTCGAGCTCAGCACCAGATTCTTCGAACCCACCAACGCCCAAAGATCACACAACGATCAGAGTCGTAGTGGATCCGGCTTTCATCGACCCAGCTCTGCTCGACCTTCCAGACTCATCCAGTGACCCAGTGCTGCCTAATGCCAAATACTTCGAGTATGCCGAAGGTCTGGATCGAGCTGCCGATGACCAAGAGATGGATGTGCAACACAGATCGATACCACCATCAGGATTTGTGCAGCGAGTGAAGATGATGCTGGAGTCGAAGGCGGCTGCTGAAGCTGCAGCCAATGCCGAAGCGGAGCAGGCCTCTCAGCAGCAGCTATACCATCACTATGAACAGCACTTCAGTCAACACTTGGATGTTGAGCACGATCACGTAGAGGTGTCGGAACTCGATGTTCATGAGCTGGCTGCAAATGAGACCCCTCGCTTCACGGTCATTGAAGAGTTTGAGGCGCCTGTCGAGCTACCCGCCTCACCTGTCAAGCTCGCCGAACTCGATGCGATGGAAGGCCAGACGACACGCATCACCAGAGACATGATCCAAGCAGAACTCGGCCCCTCCAGCGTCGATAACACGCTTCAGCAAGCTCAGCCTGATGAATCGACTGCTAATGTCTTGGCTCAACTTGTGGAGAATGGATACGATACCAAGCCAGAAGCACCGATTCATGAGCGAAAGCCCACAACCGAGTCTCACTCGCGTAAGTCTTCTCGGCAGTCACAGCAAGGACTCGGCAACAAGCGTCGGCAAGATTCTGTTCCAGAAGCAATCACGGAAGCTTCAGTGGAAGCATCGCTACCTACTGGAGCAGACTATGCGATGCGATTCTCAGCACCCATCGATACCACGATCGCTTCAGACGAGACACAGTCCAAGGATCCCTTTGCGCTCGACGCAGACACCATCACCCTGCAGCAGCAGAAGTCGTCATCTCAAGCTACGAAGTCTGGGCAAACACCCGAAAGCAGCAGTGACGGCAAGAAGACTCCAGCGGAGCAAATCATTCGTGAGAGCATCTTCCTGGAACGAACGCCGGTCAGTCCACTTCATCCTCACGAGATCGTGAAGCGCAGCTCCGCTGTGAGTCCATTGAACTCAGAGTTTCGTGGAATTGATTCCACCTTGCATACTTCTGATGACATGCGCGAATCGACGACCACTGAGGAGCAGAGCAACCTGGATTCTCTCAGTGCCGACGACTCTATACCGCCTCCCACGCCGCGCACACCGAAGACCTACTCCAAGTCGGTGCAGCTTCGACCCAGCATCGCCGTGACGGATACTGGCAGTACGTCCACAAATCGCTTCTCGTTGCCCGGAGATCTGAGCACCGTTGGTGACAGCACTATGACTGGCTCTGACATGATCACCGATGTTGCTGTACGCTTCTCGTTGCCGCAAACTTCGATCACTGTCGGCAAGCCACAAATTATTGAAGTCTCTCCAGGAAACACTCCAGACAAGTCCAAAGCAGACCTGAATGGCCCGCAAGCTGCTGAAGTGCAAGGTCTGAAGAATAGCCGACGGAGCTCTGTCACATTTGCGGACGAGATCGCACCGCTAAACATCGCCAAGAAGCCAGAGCCGGCAAAGGCAGTCACCGACTCATCATACAGCAAGGGCAAATCAATCATTCGCAAGCCATCGCCAAGAGACGATGTATCCATCAACAGTGTCAGCAGGGACTCGCGTGACAGCAATCCCGAGATTCGAGCACAGACTACCAGCCATGCAAACAATATGAACAGTCGCTTCGGCACGGCACATCTGCCGGGTCTGAAGGAAGAATCGATCGAGGATATGAGTATCTCGGACCACAAGCGTTCATCCGATGGTGGTCAATTTCCACTACCAGCTCGCATTGCCGCCGTAAAAGCAATGCAGGAGAGGCGTTTGCAAGAGTCAGCAGACAAGGCCAAGGCTCGTCGCCTGGCTCGCCAACATAACAGACCTCTTGGCGACACTCGAGATCTTCCCTCTCTCAACTTCAGTCGCATCGATCTCTTCGAAAAGCTCAATGAGGCACTTGAGATTAAGCCTTCCAAGTCAATGGAGATTATGCGTCGCCGCGACTTCTCTGGCATTCACTGTCCATCACCACAGCGACCCACCAGCACTGAGCCTCTTCGTGAACGTTACACCAGCTTCTTCACCAAGCCAGACGAGATCAGTCTTCCAGATGAGCATCCTGTCAGCGAAGACGATGATGAGGCAGAGATTGAGTCTGAGCCAGAAGCTGAGCACAGCAAGGCTTTGGTGCCGACTGTCCAAGTTCAAGAAAACACGCAGCTCGACGACTCTGACGTGGAGCAAGATCGCAACAGGCCGCTATCACCAGAGGACTTCCTTTCAGTCGCGTCGCAAGCCAATCGACTGTCAATTCCGTCTGTTAGTGCCCTTTCGGATCGTCTCTCTGAGCTCATTCCAGGATTGAGGAATCTTCAGAACCTTAGACTAGACTCTATCCTACCAGAGCATGTCGAAGCTCAGTCTGGCAATCGCGATTCTGTCGTTGGCAGGCCAGAGACAGTATTGACGAACCGCACCTCGGCCGGCTTCCGTACACTGGCCGAACGAGCAGAAGAAATCGTTGTCAACGGCACTCACGACTCACTTGGACTGAACAAAGAGCTTCCACCGCTACCAGGATCGACTTCGGCTGACAAGTTCGCAAGCACGAAGTCATATGACGGCAAAGCGTCGTATCTGAGCGGCTCGGTCTCGATGCCGCTGGACTTCGATCAGGATGTTGCAAGACCATCCTCTGCATTGATCCGCACAAAGGCCCCTACGACTGAAGAGGAAGTTGCCAAACTACTTCCATCTGAGATGAACCCCATAACCCGCATGGCGAACAAGCGCTCTCAGATCCTATCGCAACCCAGCAGTCGGCCATGGAATGTGGACAAGAATTATCCGTGGTCCGAGACAAAGATTGAAATCGACCTCTCCGTTCCTTCCCCAGCCCACACAAGGAAGTCGCTTGCCAAAGAAGCGCTTCTCGAACGTCGGACCAGATCCCTCGATATCCCACCTTCATCCGCGACGCCTGGCAGCACCAAAGGCGCAGACATCGGCTCCATCACCACATCCCATCTCGACTCCAATGCTTCCATCAATACTGAACAGCTCACTGGAGTCAGCCCATCGCATCTTCGCAAGCAGTCTAAGCGATCAGTCATTGGATCTCTTACACGCAAGTTTGGTCTTTCATCTGGCCGCAAAGATGGCGTTTCGGATGAAGAAGCCACGACCAAGAGTTTGGGTAAGTCACCCGTACCTCGCCAGACGTCTCGTCACTCCGACCATCCCTCGCACAGGCCAGGAGATCGTTATCCTACCAGCAGTCTGACTCCACCAGCCAACTTCGCTCTCGATGAAGTCCGATCCTTCTTCTCGGATAACAGCTCGGAGTGCGATCGCACCGCTTCTTACCTCAAACGTCTGACACATTTCAAAGGCAAGGGCAAGTCTGTTCGTCTCGATGGCAACAATCAGCCTCGCGCACAGTCGCTCGATGGTGCCGGCAGCAACACCGAGTATAGTGCTGGCTTCATGAACGAGATGGGCACAGCACAGAGCACTGCCAACACGTACGAAGCGAATGGTATGAACAAGACGGAGTTCTATGTCAAGCGGTTCGGCGAGAAGCTGCGACATCTCTTCGCAAGAGCCGGTCAGCTCGCAAGAAGCTTCAGCACTCGAACATCCAGGAGAGGTCCCGAGAGACAGCAAGACGATTGGCTTGCAGATTCTTTGTACTCTGGTGCGTGATTGTGCGGTGAGTCTCTTTCCGCATCATCGGGCCGGAAGGCTTACTGAGTCTGTTGCAGGTCCAACGTTGCCGGTGTACGTTTGATGACTATTCATGGCGAGTAAGATGTACATTATGCAGAGATGGGTTGTCATTTCCTAGGCCCGGAGAGGGATAATCTTGGCGTGGCTTTTGGCGTTTGAGATGTTTGGTATATGTACCTTGACAGTGGTAGATTTGTATTGAAATGGTGCTTGTTAGCTTGACTGCCTCTTTCTCCTCGGCAAGTTGTTCAGTTTCCTCGCTCTCGTTGAGCACTACGAAATAAGTGGGTGTGATCGAATCTCGAGTGGTTCAGAAGACGAAGACGCGTTGTTATTTGGGGCGGAGGAAGAGCGCGGTACTGACTCAGCAAGTGGGGCTCAAAGTTTGCCGTCACATCACATCGAGGGGCATGCACCGAGCTTCTCATCCCACCTTTCCGACCATAGACATCACCAATGTCAGGCACGCGCACGCGCTTTCTTCTTCTCAGCTTCATCGGACGCCGAAGGGCCCGAATGCTTGCAGCTTCAGCTTGCGAATGCGCTCGGCCTCAACATCAAGGATTTATTCCGCGGCAGAGAGCGAGCAGGGCAGACAGATTTGCGCCACCATCCTTGCAAGGCTCAGACTAGACCCACATTCAGACCAGGCTGAAGATCATCATGCCTAAGAAAGAACTCGCGCGAGACACTGCCCAAAAGGCTTCGATATTTGACCGCTTCAGGTCTATAGCTCGCGACAAGAGAACCAAGATTGCTACATACGACAGCAGGAGCAGGACCGGGCAGCACCAGCAAAGCAAGACTGATACTCATGCTGCTGACATTCGACAGACACACCATGCAGCCACTGCACCCAAAGCAGCCCTTTTCAGGCTGCCGGCTGAGCTTCTGATTCACATCTTCAATCAAATCTCATTTGTCGACCTCCTGACCTTCAGGCTTACATCCCGCCAAGCAAGCAATCTGATCTCACATGGCGATTTGCCGCGTGAAAGAATGACTGTACACATGCGAGCTCTTTCCCGCCACTATCATCGCCAACAAAGTCTCCGCGAAGAAGACCTGCAACTCTACATGCAGCTTTATCCGCCACCCCAGCCCTTCACCTTCACGTATCTTTTGGAATTCCATCGCCGTACCAACTCAGCGCTATTACTTGAAAAGGACCTCCACTGGTTCATTGCCGACTTCATAATGATGAATCCTGATCTCTGGCCAAGTACTGGGAGTGACTGGTTTCAGCCGGTTCCAATGAGAGGCGGACCCGTCAATCGATCTCTCATTCCCGTTCCCACCCAATCTGAAGATCAATCCAACCAAGATGAGACTCAATACTGCGACCGGAACAGCCATGGTACTTTGCGTCTCATCTCTAGCAAACGCACAGGTAGCCTGCAACCCAGTACCATGGTCCTGCCCAATCGCCACCAAAAGCGACATCAAATGCACTGGTTCACCCGACGGTATAATACACTACTGGTCATGCATCGAGGCGTGCTGGTATAACGAACGAAAAGTCCTCCTCCGTCTCAATGTCACAAACGCGCAGTATGCGTATGGTGTGTACCCAGGTGCTCAGTGGGTCCTGACTAGCGATGGAGTTCCAGAAGATGACATCTATGGGGACTGGATAACCACAAGTAAAGATGAAATCGGGACGAGCGTCTGCTCATCGACAAACGGCGAGATAGTCGATAATCCGTTTGAAGATCAGGAGAGTAGGATCGGGAATATTTACGTCGACGGTAATGATGGCAATGGGTTTGAGGGTAGGAGGGGGATCATGCCGAATCCTTATGTTGCACATGGGTGCAATGGCATTTGAACTACCAGGTAAGGTGAGTTGCTTCATGTTGAAAACAACTGAGTATTGTGTGGCTAGGAAGAGTGAGGCTGATGAATCGAAGAATAGCCAAGAAGGGCAGAGTTCTTGAGGGTGCGATACAGCACATCTACTCTGTGGTCGAGACCCGTGCACACTGCCACTACCTACACCCATACTATTCCGCGAATCAATCTCGCTTGGTTTCATCATCACCGTGACGTGAGATCCGCTCGGGTGACGTTTGCTCCTCACATACCTCACGCTTCGCATGTTCAGCGTTCGTACGCATCTATTACTCCAGGTATGCTAGAATCGATTGTATCGTAGAAATGAGCGTCAGTCACCTCAATCAGCAAAAACTCACATTAGTCCTCCTGCGCAAGAAGCTCATCCCGATCAAGAAGTACGCTTCTTGGCACGCAAGCTACGACGTCTGGATGACTTTTCGTGAATTCAGAGCGTCTTACGAAATCAATGGGAAGAACTTCTCCAACGACGTCACAGTCATCCTCCTTCGAGCGAGGTTTTGGTTTCAGCGAGAGCACACTTCTAAACCTCTCTGAGCGAAAGATTCAGCGTAGGTAAGATGGAGGTACAAGAAAAGTTCGAGATGAGTACTGGAGGAGATTTGAAAGACTTTCTCCGCGAACTCAGGCTATGGAATTGAGACGAAGGAAGTAGAGTTGGGCAGAACGGATAGGGAGGAGAGGGAGAGTATTGCTGGGCGGAAACGAGACTTGGAAGGTGAAGGTTACAACAGATGAGACGGAGGAATCATACGATCGAGCGAGAGACGATACACTGTGCGAGCGGAGAATATCTTCTCTGACTTGGAACAAGGTACGTCGAAAAGCGCTTCGGATTGATTTTTGCGGCGCATAAACGCTCAGAGTGTAGTCGAGTACACTGTCGACTGGAACGAAGATGGCGATTTTCATGACCATCTCGATGAAGGAAGCTCAAGGATGTAAAGTCAAGCAACCTCTTGATCTCTCACCCGTTCGCCTCAGAAATATTGATGGACTACTACAGTTGGGAATCGAATCAAGACGGCGAACTGTGTCACTCACCGCGAGAATGAGAAGCGCGCGAATGTGAGTTCCGGAGCTTCTCCACGAGGTGAAGTGCGAAGAGACCCCGCGAGGGTTTGTCCAAAGAAGTTGATGTGCCGTGTAAAGGAGTGGCCAAGTACCATTACGATCCACGAGATGTACTTGCTGCAGCTGACTCGAGCGATAGCTGTTGAGAGAAACACATCTTTCGTCCGAATCCACAGGAATTGCCTCAATGTCTGTCACAAGCCTTTAGGCCGAGCTCATTCACATGCAAAACAGGACCGTGCAGAACTTCTACTATAAAACATTGCCTTTGTTGGTCCTTGACTTGACAGCGCACCTTCGTCTGGCTTGTCTTTACTGGTCGTGCCTTCGCGTGCCCTCACTCTCAGACATGTGAGGCCCTCGACCTCAATCAGTTTTGGAACAGGATGATGTAGTCGACAGGTCAACAGTGTTGCCAGAAGCAATTTTCCAGAGCTTCGCTCGAGGTGAAGTGAGGCCTGACTCTGGGAAGGCCATACAATAAAGGTGAGCCAGCTCTGCACGAATGTTAAGAGAGAAGACCCGTGTCTGGAATCTATCAGTCGACGGTAATTCGGTCTTTCAACTCACAGTGTCTCGCTCCTAGTCGTCAAGGCCCGAAGGCCTCCGAGTAACTCATTTTCTCATCGCGAGGGTCATTTCTTGTTTGAGTGTGAGGCTGTGAATTGTGCAGGCATATGGTTCTGTGTTCACCTTTACATTCATCTATTGAACAGTCATCGTGTAGATGAATCTCTTGCACAAGCGACCTTGTCGCGGCCCTGGACTTGAAAACACATGAATCTCAAGATTTGTGAGAGACATCACTCCACGCGCGATGAAAAGGCTCGAATTCCCTCGTGTCCAAGGAACCAAGGCTTTTAATACATAAAGCATAGAAGACAGATTAGCTGAGGGTATCGAACGACGTATAAGTAAACATCTCCACCTCTCAATCCTCACCTGGCCCCACCACTAACATAATCCCTAAAAATCTCTTTCTCAAAAACACCCAATTCATCCTCCTGCAGCACCTCTCCTGTGAAAACTTTATCCTTTCCAACATACCTCCAACTCGCTTTGCCCGGCTCAGCACCAGCATCAATCAATTCATACTCACCCTTCTTCAAAGCTTTAGGCTTATACTCCACAACTTTATTTTTCTCGTTCAGACCCCCTGTAAGCTCCCTAGATCTCACAGCAACATGTATTCTTTCACAAGTATTCTGCAAAGGTTTGTCATGAAGGACTGTTAAACTCTTCTTGTTGAGTACGTGGTATCGTCCAGGTTCTCGCCACGTGATACCGAGTAGTGCTCGAAGGCCGGAAGATGTGTTTTTCAATTGACTTGCAGCCCATTTCAGGCCTGTCTCGGGAACTTTGGCTTTTCGAAGAGCGGCTTGGTTCTTTTCGTGTTGTTTGAGGATGTAATCTGGTGTGAAATCGAGGAAAGGGGATAAGTTTGACATGATCCACGCTAATGTTATGTTGGAGAGGCCCTGGTCTGGATAGCCGCCTCCGATATTGGTGTGTACGCCCGGGAACCAGGTTTGTTTGAGGTTGGCGGTCATGCCGGGGAGCTTCTGCCAGAGAGCTGGGCGGTAGGCGCTGCGAGCTTCGTCGAGGGCGAGAGCTTGGAAGGCGTTCTCTACGTTGGCGCCTAGGTCGGTGTTGTAAAAGCGGTATTCGCGGAGGACTGTTGGTAGGCCGAGACGTTGAAGGATAGGATTGACGGGAATTCCTAGCGAGCCGACAGTGTCCCAGACGGCGATCGCTTTGATTGGGATGTTTTCTGGACGAGTAAGGCCAAGGTGGAGCAGAGCTGAGCGGTATTCAGATACGTAGGCTTTGGGGTCAGCGATTCCAGTTTTGACAGTGAAGTTGGCCTCGTCCTTTCCAAGTAGTGTCTGGTAGCCTGACGAACCAGCATTCTCCCAGTCTTCGAATATGTCCACGAGATTGTCCAGACCGTCAGTGGTGAGCAGCCCAAGATCTCCGATCATTCCACCAACGCTGCGAGCTGTGAAAGCTCCTCTAGAAAACCCTATGAGAAAGATCTCATCACCTGGAACGTAATTGTTGGCAAGAAAAGAGTACGCTTCACGGATGTTGGCTGCAAGACCCACTCCGAGAGCTCCTCCAACAATACGTTCAATCAGGTTGCCCTCGCTCCCCACTCCAGCCTGATAGAAGATGACTTGCTGCTTTCCTCTACTGTCCGTAGTCTTGATTGCTCGTGAGATCCTAGTGACATTTGTGGCAACCTGTTCCTGACCACGCCATAGCCATGAAAGACCAGTGCCTTTGAAGATGCCGCTATCACTGTTTCGCCAAGTCCCGTCGCAGCATATGATGAGTTTCTTTGGGACGTAGCCCGCTGGAGCCGGTACGGGCTCGGACATCTGGGAAACTTGTACTCAGACCACCGAAGAGGGCCCAGATATCATTTGTGTATTAACATGTTGATTCACCTGCTCTATGTGCGCTGCTCTCCTTATTCGAGATGTAGAGTGCGCCCAGCATGAACGCGTCGTCGTCATCACACGTGCCCAGGAGTGGCTGAAGTGGTTGGCTGAGGTGCGTTCCGCTAGAATTAGCTTCAACCCTCACATTGGCACATCAGTCGCTGGTTTGCGAGAAAGAAATATGGAATTTGGGCAGGCTGTGAGCAACGTGGGCTCGTTCATGTAGAGATCTGTGAGCTTCGAGAAGTTTCAGTTTCAGGTAGGGAGAGATGACATTCTCAAAAGTGAAAAGAGTGAAACAACAGTTGCGACCAGCAATGTAGATCTTTTCTCGAATAGGCCACATCAAGAGAGATGTGCTGCCGGTTGATGCAATGCTGTAATTCTGTAGAGAATCGACCGTGACAGCAGTCAGCTGTAAGAGGGCGTCGAGATTCGGTGAGTCGGTCGGCTTGCATCTGGTTGAAGACCGAGTTTTAATATGTGCACTCTCGTGGGCCCTTTCGTTCCGAGGGCAGATTTCCACCACGGCCGCCCGGTGATGCTTCATTATGTTCGCTTTGGCTCAAGCAGATTAGAAGAAGGATGTCGCTCGCCGAAGTGACGTTTGCCAGCAAGTCGCCTGATAGGCACAACTCAGTTCAAGCGGCAGTCACGGCCGCATCTTTTGCGTAGGCGGACTTGTCAGTAGCAACCTCTGCTCATTCTCAGATAGCCCCAACAGTAATGCACTGCTGAACTTTCAATGTAACCGATATGGCAGTATACGATGTCCAGGCAGTAGAACTACGTCGTTGATGAAGGCATCGAGATCTGCTTAAGGCACGCCTCTATCAATTTGCGTCAAGAAACCCGCCCAGCGGATTCAGTTGGAGGGCAAGTATCCTGGCGGGTCGCCCAAGTCTGTCGGCCCATGAAGCAGACTTGCTATGTTACCAGAAATCATATCATTGATCGTCAGATCAGGGAACTACCAGGTCAATGATGGTGACGGGTGTCTGCTGGAGCCACTGTAGGCGGGTCGATCTCGACGTCCATGCTGTTTACGTTGCTCGTGAGCTGGAATCTTGTGGCCAGCTGCTCCCTCAGAAGCGATCCGGGGCAGTGTCATGAAGAAAGTCAGTAACGCGACTGATTTAAAGTCGCGCTGCATCGTGAGCGTAGTGTTTTGAGATGGTTCATGGTGGGAAGTCTGGACGTATTTCCTCATCCAGCGTCCGGCCGCAACGCCTGCAAGCACTTTTCCCGCACCTCACTCACACCTTTAGCCTCACCAAGCTTATCCAGCACAGGCTCGACCTTCTGCCATTCTTTCGTCGCAGCCTCTTCATCCCCACTCTGAACCATCCTCTCCAGCCTCTCCGGCGCGTTCAGAAGCCACCTCACAGTCTCCTGCTGCCTTCGCCTTTGCGCTTCTTTGGTCTTCAAAGCAACAGCCTCGCCGCCATGTGCTTTTCTAAGCTCTTCAGTCAAGCCTTTAGCAGTATCCGCAATATGCCCAATAGCAGGACCCAGTGTATGTGTCGTAGGTGTCATGGGATCCATCTTTTCCCGCATGTGGCGTATTGTGTCCGTCGCAGCTATCAATTTGGAGTAGTTGTCATACACCAATGCTTTCTTTTCGCCATCGAGGTTTCTGATGTCGCTTACGAGGCCGGCTTCTACTCTCAATATGCCTTCCAGGCCTTCGTTGGCGAGAAGGTGTTGGACATAGCTGTCTACTCTGAAGCCTGGCGTGTCTAGCTCGGACTCTTGCTCGGCATCGAGGGTAGGGGTTGAAGGGAGAGTGTCTGAGTCTGGTGTTTCTTTCTTGAGGTTGTAGTAGTCTCGTAGTGCTGCTCGGTTTCGTCGGAGGCTGCCTCTCTCTGGAGCGGGCTTGGAGGCTGTAGACGCCGTTGTATCTATGGACGTTCGCCGTGAGGATATGCTTATGGACGGCCTCGGCGACGCGATCGTCGACATGCTGGCGTATGATCCAACCTACGCATGTGGTTGGGTGGCTATGGTGTCGTTGATAGCAGAGGTCGGGATTGCCTTTGTGCTTTGAGGAGTGAAGCTCACTTTAAAAGCCGCCTGATATTGACGAGTGATCAATCAATATTGACGGTCTCACTTGAGCGAAGATCTCTTTAATACTGTTCTTCACTTTTGGCTCACTGCTCTCTCTTGCTACTTACAATACCCCAACCATGTAACCACAATGCCACCCTCAACCGCCTCAGGCGACGTCAATCAACTCTCTCAGGCAATTCAAGCCCACCTCGCCTCAAAGCATATCCCACCAACCCAACAATGGCTCCAGAACTTCGTACCCACCCTCCGCCTCACAACTCCTTTAATCGCAAACCAAAAGACAGCCGAATACCGCCTTCTCCAAACCGACATCTGCAGCACGGTGCAGCCAACGGCGCGCTCGACATTCTCAGCCGGCATAGCAAGCCCTGAAGTTCAGGAGCAAAGAGTTCCAGGTCCTGTTCCTGTCCAAGTCCTAGACATCGAGGACATTGGACGCAGCAGATGGAGCCAGGTCGAGGCCATTGAGATGGAGGAGAGAGGAGAAACGAAGAGGGGGCATGAGGTCATCAGAGTTGTTGCGGAAACCGAAGATGAGAATCAAGAGAATCAGGCGACTACTGGTGCGAATGCGCAGAGTGGACCGCATAAGTTGCTATTGCAAGATTGTAAGGGAACGAAGGTTTATGCGTTTGAGCTGGAGAATGTCAAGGGCATTGGAATTGACTTGGCTATTGGAAGCAAGCTGGTCATCAAGGATTTTGTGGTTGCCAGAGGTGTTATCATGCTCACGAATGCTGGCACTGAAGTTCTGGGTGGAAAAGTGGAAGCTTGGGATAAGAAGTGGAGAGAGGACAGGAAGAAAGTGCTTAAGGAGAAGGCTGGTTGGAAAGAGGGTATGGGCATTGATACGAGCGTCACCTGAGCTGTGAGCGAACTGCCTACATGCTTCTGGAGACGATGCGGTTCTGCTGCCTAAGTCAATCCCAGATGACTTCGCTCCAGCTGATTAGGTTCTGCTGCCTGGGTCAATCTCAGACGACTTCGCTCCAGCTGATGAGCATGTACCGCTCGTCAAGCGCGCACGGCACCATAGCGAAAGCCAACCTTGCGGGCTCCTCGCCGCCCGAACGCATCTTTCGAAGAAGGACTCATTCCAGCTTTTGCGTCCTGTTGCTTGGGAGTCCTGGGCTGGAGCGCGCGGTTCAGTAATACCGAAATCTTTCAACTCCACCTAAACACGGTCACGCCATTCTTCGTTCCGTAAGCCGAATTGCTCTGTCGATTGCTGCCTGCTTCAAGGCACGTAGGGTGGCACGCTCGCATTTCGCTTGGCGTCCTTCTTTGCCTTGCGCTTTTCGACCCACCGCTTCACGGGATTCTGTTTCTTCTCTGACTGCTGCGTATTTATGGCAGACTGGTAGGAAGGAGGGCCAACAGGAGCATCGTACTGTCCTTGCCACCTATCTTGATCTCGACCTTGGCCTTGGGTTTGCGTCCTAGTCACTGGCATTGGACCACCAAATGCCAAGGCATTGATGCCACCAATGCCGGTCGCTAATGTCCCACCTTCTCCAGGTGTCACCATCTTCTTCTCCTCAGCCCATTCTTTGAGCGAGGCTAAGCGCTCCTCAGGCGACATCTCGTGCACGTACTTGTGCTGCCACGAAGGTCGTCGCGTGGAAGAGTCAGACGAGGATGGGTTCGAGGACGATGCCATACTGTGTCGAGACGATCGATGAAGGCGACGCGCTACTGTTCACGCGACGCGATGGCTGTACTAATGGTAACGGTTCCTGGCCCGCCTGGCTAGGTGCTTTAAGCTTCACCAGATAAGCTTGAACCAGGATCCCGAGCTTGAAATGACCTCATCAACTGCTCGAGCCAATTACGTGAGTGAAAGTTGCCATGAAATGCTTGATCTCGCAGCACGTGGAAGGCTTGGTGTTCTGGGAGAAGAAGGTGAGACTCTTCAGCCGCGAGCTTTGAGTGAGGTTCTGGCGACGAGATGCATCAAAGTGGAGAAATGCGGCTCCCACGGCTCGCGTAACACCGCAGAAGCAAGCACCGCACCGCTCCGATCAGTGTAACACGAGAAAACGTGCTCGATTGGCGATCGATCATTCGAAGTCCTTCTGCTGCATGTTCCTGCGTGAAATACAACCATGCGTAGGCCAAGACTACATTCAGGTCACCCAATGGCGACCAATGGACCGATTGTACGCCTCGATGCGAATCTGGAAGCTGAGCTGCAGGTCCGAATCCTTCGCATCATTGCTCAAGCTCTACCAAGCTCCGAATAAATTCTTGGGCATGTCGTAAGTACAACACTTTCTGCCACTTGTTCCACTCTCTTGCTTGCGAAAGGCTAGTTAACAGCCATGCGATCGTTTACTACAGCCGCCGTTGCGGCATTTGTAGCACAAGCATCTGCCCTCAATGTGCTCATGGGCAACGATGATGGATTTGGAGCTGCCAATCTCAGAGAATTCTATCGTCTGCTGAAGGCCGAGGGTCACGATGTTGTCGTTGTTTCCGAAGCTGACAACCAGTCTGGTATGGGTGGACGTGCTGTGTTCACGAACCTTCCAACTCTTCCAGCTGGGTCTGAGTACGGCCTCATTCCACCTGGAGCTCCATCCATTGGACAGGATCCTCATGGTGAGTTCAAGAACCCGTTCCGGATGGAAAGCTCCAATCAGCTGACTATTGATCCCAGACAAGAACATCTGGTATTACAACGGTACTCCAGCTGCCACCGCATTCGTCGGCCTTGACTACGTCCTTCCGAACTTCAGCAACTTTAAAGAGCCAGATCTCGTAGTCGCAGGTCCAAACTTCGGTCTTAATCTCGGACCATTCCTCTACACTCTGTCTGGCACAGCAGGCTACACGTACGCATCCGTCGGCCGCGGCTACCCAGCCATTGCCTTCTCTGGCGGCAACCCAGAACAGCGTTCCTACACCTGGATCAACAAAACCACTGCCTCAGGCCACCCGGATCCTGCCACGATTCAAGCCCAGCTTGCTGTCAAGGTCGTACAAGCACTCGTGAAAGCTACTCCAAAGGGTGAAAGGCTCCTCCCTCTCGGCTACGGCATCTCAGTCAACACTCCATTCATCACGTCTCTCTTCAACGATTCTTGCATCAACCCACCATTCGTCCAAACCCGTCTGACTGGCGGAGCGGATTATGACATCGCAGTCTTCAACTCCACCAGCAAGACCTTCACGTACAAGAACACTGTGCCAGCAGGCGGCAACCAGTGCATCAACGGTGATTGCAGCTTGCCTGGAGAGACTGAGATCTTGAATACTGGTTGCCAGAGCTCGATCTCGGTCTTCACCGTCGACTACGATGCCCCAATTGGTCGCTCGCAGACCGACATTCGACACAGACTCAACAGCATTGCGCCGTACAATGGTACTGGAAATGGTGAGGCCAACTCGACTTGGGGCGGGTATGGATCTAAGCCGGCTGGATGGGGACCACCGAGTAGACATCATTGGAGTGCGAGGTGGAATTTTGAGAACTAGGCGATGGTGAAAGTATAGAGATGAGATTATGATGATATGGATAGACAGTACATGTATACAGAAAGCTAATGGCTAATGACGATCGTTTTCTTCAGGGCAATTCTCCAAAGTGTGAATTATCAATATCAGGATGAGGAGCTCAATTGTCTCTGCTGCATCAATATACCGGTTCTTTTCTGGATGCGGACTGGTTACCAAGGCCCTTAGGAAATGAACTAGCAAGATTGTGTGAAGCAAGTCTGTAACCTTTCCGGCTCACAATATTGGATCTTCAATACTCCACACCGCAATCATCCAATTCAGCACGAATCAAGATACGGGTCGGAGCAAGGAAAGACACTCAATGCTTGTAACAAACTGAGTTTGACGTGAACGGCATCTGAAGCAAAGGCATAAAGTGATGCAAGTCAACTCAAAATCGATTTCACTAAAACGCATGTGACTCGAGTACATGCTGATTGGTCACATGCATTCCTCGGATTTGGATTATGTTGAGTATAAGAGACCGCTCTTCCGCCAGAATTCGACACGACCAGACAAGTCGATGAGTATGCTTTTGGGCGGCGCCGGCGGATGCTTCCAATTCACCTCGATCACGTTGTGAGTGTCGTAAGTGTATGTGTTCAAGTTGGAGAGTGGTCACGCATCTGTGAGCTGAGAAGTCATGTTGGTTCGGAGCTGATGAGGTGAGCCTTGGTGCTTCACGTGAGCGACGCGGTTGTTGATCACATGCCAACTATCAAACATTCTCGACACATGGATGTCACATGTATTCTCGGAATCGGATTTCAGCCAATATAAAAAACCACTCCTGGACCAGAGTCCGACACAACAAGAAGAGTCGATGGGAATGCTTTTGACCGGCGCCGGCGGGGTGGCTTGGGTCATGTTTGTTGCTCACCTCACCTCGTGTGATCGCGGACGTTGCGGTTACGGAGCGGATTTGCTCCTGTTCGCTGTGACCTTTTGCTAGTGCGGAGCGGTAGATATGAGCCTTGGGCCTTCACAAATGTAGTACGGCTCTCCGTTCATCGATCCTGGAGTTGACAGTAGGAGTCGCCCGAGATGCTGAACCCTCCAAAGTGTGTTGTAAGATAGTAGTCTGTTTATCAATACTCACATGGTTTGTGAAATTACTCTATCATAGATCATGAATGCTAAACACAGCAGCTGGACTGCCTCGAGCACGGACCCTTATCAAAAGTTGAGGCCTGAAGAAAGGCGAGTGAGTAGGAAGCATACACTCTGGCAAGCAACGCTCTGGTCTCACTTCCACTCGGTTCAAATCAAGACATGTTCTTGATGGCAGTCGTTTCTGGTCAGTGTTGAAGAACAATGGCAGCTCTCAATTCAAGACACACAGCAGAGCAAACATCCACTTTGAACTTCTTCCTTTTCTGCTACAATTCCTTAAGCGTCAACCCACAATTCGCTGCATTGTGGAAGATGGACTCAGCACCACACTTCGCAAAGCTGTTCCCATCGCCTTCGATCAAGATCGTAGTCGGACAAGGCGAAGCGATCAAAGACTTCCACATCCCTGAAGACGCCCTTCTCTTGCATGGCTCATGGTGCAAGTCATGTCTCAACAACTTCTCGGAGGCTCAATCCAAGGAGATCAACTTACCTGAACACACCCCGGAAGCTTTCAGCATTTTCGTGTTCTGGATCTTCAATGGTACCATGCCGCAGTCCACTTCAACCGATATCTCGCACACCGCGAGCTCTATTCGAGCGAGTCTTGATGCCTCAAAGAAATCCTTTCTGACAGACTGGATCGACGCGTACCTCTTAGCACAATATCTCATGCTCGACGACTTCAAGGACGCAGTCATGGATAGGATGTGCCACTTGGTCATGACGAACAAAGACAAGACTGCCATCAGCGATGCCGACGCAAAGCGGTCGTGGGGCGATGGCGAGGAGGAACTGAAGAGATTTATCGTTGATGCTGTGCAGCTGACTTTGCCACTCTGCAAAGAGGAGTGGAGGTATCGGACACAGGGTCATGTTGTGCAGTACAAGGATGATCTCTTCGAGTTTGAAGAGTTCAAGGCGAGAACGTTCCCGATTTTGTACGCTGTCGAAGACTTTCGAAAGGAGTTGGAGCACATGAAAGGTCTTCGAGAGAAGCTCCACAGGAATACGAGGATGGAGCAGTGGGTTGAGACAGGTGAGAAGAACTGGTTGGGGCTGTCGTTGTTCGTATGGACGTAGTCTTCACCATCGAATTGTGATTGTAGTGTAGAATGCTCAGTTACGTTGAGACCCAGTGTTCGTCTCGGATCCCCTGGTGCATTCGGAGACGATGGTGGAAGGGTCGGGTGGAACATTCAGCCTTTGTTTTTCTTCAAGGCATCGACATGGGTTGATGTTTGCTGAAGTAGGCTTTAGCATTTATCTAGGCCTTCTCGCCGTGATCAGTCGCAAAATTACTCATTCAGCAGCAATGTCTCAGGACAGCGGATCTGCTTCATCAAGCTCATCTCAGGGCAGTATGGACTTTACAGTAGACTGGGCCACAGTCCCAGCAGCACTTACAGCAGGAATGCCACCAGGTATCTGGACGACTTCGGATATAACCATTGCTCCGCCAGGAAAAATCGACTTGGTACTCCAAAAGGTGAAAGGCCTCATCGTCGACAAGTTGCAAAGTCACACTTCATTCAATAATGGCCAAGCGAAAGCATTCATGCTCGGTCTGAGCAAGCCAGCGGCAAAATCGACTCCAACCCCTGGCAAGTGCCCTCTGATCCGATTCAGCACTGAAATCAGCACCGAAAGCTACGAAAATGGTGAGCGGATCACCAGTGAAAGAATCAGCTTGGACCAGTGGCGAAGATTCCCAAGCGTTCACGACCTTAGCCAGAACCCGGACGGCCTCAACCAGAAAGAGCTCCGCCTTCATGTCTCGCTCTCCACTGAGCCATGAAAGAGCGCTGCAGATGTGCCATCAAACCACACTCTTGACCACTTTGTGTTTCCGACGTCCTCATTGATCAAATACTGGCAGGTCGGCACTGTCCAGACAGGCAACGGGTCAAGATTCGGGCTGGTTGATCCGCACAATGCAGAGAAGATCCCTCGCCAGAATGCCATTCTAGCCCATTTTGAGGAGACGAACTCCTTCAGAGTGGGCGATGACTTTCTAGTCGTGCCTTCCTGGGAGTTCAGGAAGCCTGGACGTCGCATAGGCGACTGCGCTGCGGGCAAGATGTATACGCTTGATTGGATCCACAAGAGAGATGGCGGCAACACTAAGCTTTTCGTGGACCTCGAACGCTACACACCCAGCGGCGGCGAGGTTGTATTGAAGACACAGCTCAATGCAGAGTTTGACGCCTGGCAAGATGGACGCACTGCTGGTGAGAAGAAGAAGCTGCCGCCATTGCTACCACCATTGACCCTGAATACATTCGATCCATCCATATTTGGCAACAGTCCCACGAGCGTCTTGCCGGACAGTGCGACATGCTATACCGTAATCCGAGTTGTCTACCACCGAGACGTTGTTGCTGAGGGAGTGAGATGCTTTTCGAGAAACCTACAGCTGCCAATAAGCAGCAGTCGCATGACAGTTGATGAGATGCAGAAGGATATGTTCGCCACGTGTGGCGCCAAAAATGAGGCTGCTGATCGTCTCCCAGACGAGTGCAACCTGGAAGCGAAGACAGAGTGCGAATGGTGGATCATGCCGGTATCTGAACAGGTAGAGAAGATGTACAGAGTTGATGGCGGCACGATGATTACCAACTCCATTGCGAATGTTGAAGATCAGTCGAGGCGCCAGGTCCAGATGTACATGGAGTGCCACATGCGGAAGGTTGGCGAGAGAGGGTTGGATGGGTTGTAGAGACAGACCAGGGAACCGATGCGTGAAGCTGTGAGAGCCACAGTGTCCTGCCATGTAAGGCTCTGCAGTGCATACATTTCAAGTCTGCGATCTGATAGTCGGCACATTCCTCTGTCAGAAACCGGCTCGCTGTAATTGAGCACAGTCGACCATTCCAAGTGTCCGGACCAAAGAGTGTGACAGCAGTCGCCTGATCCAGAGATTCAGAGATGCCATTTTTTACCCATTCCCAGCCGTTATAGCATCCGCAGACGTTGACATAGCAAGCATCCTTACCTTGTCTACCAGCCAACTGCTCTTCAATCAGCGAGCGAATGTCGCCTTGATCTTTGAGCCCATCCCTTATATGGATGAGGTTGACCAATTTCAGAGAGTGCCTTCTGACTCGCAGGAAGCGAAGTGGAACCCGCAAGTCCATCATGAAGCCATCAAGCTGCAGTTCCTCCAGTTTCATGAGCGCCCGATCTCTTGCAACGGCGACAACAAGATTGAATGCGTATCTGTCAAATGATATTGAGCCATCAATCTCCGCGAGGGGCCAAGCATTTTCCCAGTGGATATCAAGACTCCTGAGTTCAGTCGCTTGCTTAAGAAGGGAGAAGAGGCCACCAGAACTCGAGAACCTAGCGTTGAAGTCTCCATCCCAATCAACGGGCTCTTCCCTAAGGCACAACGTAAGATTCACGAGGTTTCGGAACGAACTGGTTCCTTTCGTCTCCCGCAGAAGTTTGAGCTTCACGCCCTGATTGGCGCCAACGCCAAGGCTCAAGTGGCTGACGGGATATTCTGAAATCCTGATCGCGCCCAGTATATACCCGTAAGAATCTGTCTCAAACTGTAGCAAGTCACGGTCGGCGTATCGGTCGCGGAAGCACTCATGATATCCGACAAGGCGAGCGCAAGCGCGGTGCCTGACAGCTCTTCGTTGGCGGACTGAGGTGAAACTATCTGTCTCGATTCTTGGTGGAGCATCCATGGATTTGAAATTGATGAGTGCCTGGTACAGACGGTAGCAAGGTCTGCCCGACCTTCTGTAGTGTTCTTGAGAGCGGAACACCTCTAAATGATCGAGGCGGCGCTCGTTTTGCTGCTCTACCTCCTCAGCGGACAATCCCTGTATGGGGTTTGAAGTTGCAGCGTCATCATCCGGAGGTGAATGTAATGTTGCGAAGCTCAAGGCAATGGTTCTGACATACTTGCTAAAGATTGGGTGTCTTGAAATATCGACAAGTGCTTTCATGCTCGTCATGTCGGTAACGTAGAAATTGACCCATTCGAACCAGGTTTGCCCAACCATGGGCAGAGTTATCCTGTTGAGCTGGCTACATGTCTCTCTTAGACTGAGGAGGTCTCGATCATCCACGTAGCGGGAGATCCATTCGATCAATTCCACCGGAACATCAAGGAGTCCTACGCCCGGACCAGGACTGGCCATCGTTCTACCAAGTCGGAGCGCAATACTCTGAGCGTCAGAACATTAATACGGTTGCAAGATTAACGCTCCCAGCCGTGAATGATGCTGGACGGCCACTTTGATAGACTCGATAGAGGCGGGTAGGAGTACGACAGAGGACCTGAGGAATGCTGAAAAGGAGGCGCGAGCGAGTAAGCTTTGCGCTAATCTATATATGATCTAGCTCAGAGCCAGTCTGCCCTTGCCAACTGCAGGGCTTGAGGACCTCAACCCTCGAACCTTGGGCATTTTGTTGACTATGGATGTTCGAATCAGGTTGCCCGCTCACCTTCCCTCAGGTCACTATCCTCGGGACAATTGCCTCAGCCCGTCCTTTCCGAGGATGTGTTCTTCAAAGATGCGCCCGTTCAGAATACAGTGGAACGCCATGACCATGAAAGCCACAAATCTTTCCCTACCTGAGTGACTTGGAAGGCATCGATCGTGATAAGTCAAACGACATCACTATAGCTAGCCTTGTCCCATCTCCACAATTCCATGCCGTGTCCGCTCAGCGTAAAGCCGAATCCAGCACAACAATCCCATGTAAGAACAATACCAAGACCCGTGCACAAAGCTCATCCACGAACAAAGATAAGCTCCACCATCAAGCTACGCATAAAATCTCAAGTATCACTACTACCATGAGCTCCTTCTTCATCGCGCAGGATCTGCCTCCCAACAAGACAGCATCATGGCGACCAGACAACACGACAGCGGCGCCGTCTTCCGCAAGCACTGGGGCAAAGACGACTACCTAAGATCCAACGACTACAAAACAGTCACAGACGAAGAGCGTGCAAAGCGTCATCTCGATGCCCCAGAACTCAATGAAGCGTATATCGTTCCCACATCCCTCTTTCCCTCTGTCCCCCTTCCTGATCTTTGTATAGTTACTACGACATGATAACAGACCTCTACCAACGAGGCTGGGGAAACAAATTCCACTTCTGCGGGTACCAAGAATCCGAATCCTGGGAAACAGCACAAGCCCGGCACGACCATTTCCTCGCTTTGAAACTCGGAATCCAACCGGATTGGAAAGTCGTAGATATGGGTTGTGGAATCGGTGGACCTGCGAGAGAAATCGCGGCTTTTACTGGTTGCAATATCACCGGAATAAACATTTCTCCTTTGCATGTCGAACGCGGAACTGAAATCAATAAGAGTGTTGGTCTTGATGATCAGGTTACATTAGTGAATGGGAATTTCATGGAAATGCCGTTCGAGGATGAATCTTTTGATGCGGCGTATGGGATTGAGGCGATTTGTTGTGGGCCGGATATGTTAAAGACGTATCAGGAGGCTTATAGGGTGCTGAAGCCGGGAGGTAAGTTGGGGACTTATGAGTGGGTGATTACTCCTCTCTATGATGATAAGAATGAGGAGCATCGGAAGGCTAGGTATGAGATTGAGAGGGGTGGGAGTGTGCCGCATTTGAGACTTGCGAGTGAGCATATGGATGCTATGAGGAAGGCTGGGTTTGAGATTTTGTTTGAGGAGGATCGGGCGCTTGCGAAGGCGAATCCGGTGCCTTGGTGGTGAGTCTGTGTCCTTCTAGAGGGGTTGAGATTCTTGATGCTGACTTTGCTCTTCAGGCACTCTCTTGCTGCATTGCACGCTCCGACTTGGCGTGATTGGTGGCAGGCTTTCCAATTGAGGCCATCTTGGTACCACTTCTGCTACGCGATCGTCAAGGTCATGTATAAGCTTGGTCTTACTCACCCGGCTCAGATGGAGGCCCTGGAGACTGTTGCTGAGTGCACTTTCGGAAGCAGAGATGGTGGCAGACTTGGCTGCTTCACCCCGATGCATATGATGATTGCAAGGAAGCCGCTCAAGCCGGTCGAGAAGAAGACGCAGTAGATCGGACGGCTTCTGCCTGTGTCGTACAGCTTGCATTTGCATAGTACCAAAATTTGATCAAGTTTGCACTCGCTTCGAGGAGTCTCGATTCACTGCAATTGAAGTGAGGTGGTCGTCTCGATGTCTGCACAAAAATTCCAAATTTTGTTGTCTTTTACTTCGCAATTGCGCCGCCGTGATGCTTTTCGTTATTTGTACATCGGGTATCAGTTGAGTAGAATCAGTCGGTTGCTGCTTCCAACTCTCTATGCAAAACGCCGGAAATGCTTGAACGCTTCAAAACGCCGCTCAGCTGTGGTCATTACTCCAAATGCTTGTGATCGCGCTTTTCTTTCATCCTCAATGACATCTTCTTGCCGACTTCGTAGCTCGAAATCATGATTGCGCAGGCAGGTGCGACCTTGAGTGTCCGCGCTGCCCATCCTTTCATCAGACCATTCCAGCCTTCATGTTGGTAAATGTGCCACAGGAAGCGAGGCATAATTTTGCCCTCTGGCAGTGCTTTTCGTCTCTCAAGCGACATGTTTGAGTTGATGACAGTCTGCTGCCTGGTCTTGCCGACGTCGAATGGCGTCGTGACGAATGCAGCGATAGCACCCGAACCAGCACCAGCAATGAAAGAATCAGTGAGCAACTCCCAGTGATTCAGCTGCTCGTTCTGTGGCCTCCCAACGATCTCTCCACTGTGCAGACGCATCTTGTCCAGTCGCTGTCGGCCGTACTCGTAACCCCACCAATACATGGCAGAGAAAGGCACATCTCTCCACATCGTCAGACTGAGCCCGCGCCAAAGCGACTGAACTCCTTGTTGCGCGACCATATCCTTCATGCCGTCAACTGTAGATCGCATGATTCCACGTCCTGTCTCTTTGCTTGACGAAGCTTGCATTCGAGTTCGCAGCATCTCAATCGGGCTCACTGCTAAGCCAGCCAGGATTCGGGCAACAGTGCCAGCGACAAGTGGTGCGTAAGGATCGCTTACTTGACCAACCATGGGGCTCTTCGGACTCCATCTCAACCAGTCGTATCCGGCAAAGTAGATGACATTGGCGGGAATAGACATGAGCAAGGTAGGACTAAGACCTCGCCACAGTGTCCATATGCCCTCATTTCTCGCGATCTTCCTCAAGCCATCGAAGGTAGAATTTATGGTCTTTCGTTGTGTCTCTTCTGCAGCACAGTCAGAGACTACCTTGTCTAAATTCATGACTGCGGCTTCGGTTGGTGCAGCAACGCAGAATTGTGATTGATTTTGGACCCAAAAGACTTCTCGACAGCAGGCAGTGACTCCAAGATTGGGAGGTAATTGTACAAAGGAGGGCAGTCGTGCGGAGGGAGACGGACTTTGTTGGGCTTGTAATCGTACTCGAACGACATCTAGAGGTGTTACTATGATACGTCAGCAGTGTATAAAAGCCTCAAGGCTATGATGCATACTCAGAAAGGACGTAAGAATACTGCCTCCTACAGCACAGAGCATCTTCTCCACAACCGATGTCTCTGGATCTGCTGCAGTCCGGCCTGGCGGTGGTGGTGTATGGGACTGCGTAGTCTCCGCATCGCTACCAGATAGTATTCTATCGTGCCGCTGGCCTTGCGGCGATGTGTGTAGTGAAGCCATCCTCCTTATCAAATTCCCTGCTCTGTTTCTACCGCGCCGAGCAGCGCGTCAAGCTCGTTTTCTTTGCCACCAGCAGAGAGAATTCCTTTGTTTCGTCCGATTGTTCTGTGAAGACTTTGCGCAGTCCAAGACTGCCAGCAAGAACGCAAGAAAGTCGATATGCAGTCGTCAGATTGATCGCTGGTGTTTTCGAAGTGGTTTGGGAGTGATGATTCGATGACAGAACCATCAAAGTATCAAGGTTCGCGAGCGCATTCACTTGCCGGCGCCGCGATCGGTGACCCACATCTTGCTTAGTCAGATCCCGGTGATCGAAGCCGCGGTTGCTAAAACAGAACACCGTCATTGTTGACAACCACGGCGATACCACGTTGACGCCTAGTACATTCATCATTGCCTAGTACATTTCATTCAAGATGAGTGCAGACGACAGAACTCCAAGCATGACTGCCCCTGAGAACGAGGCCGAGTTGGAGGCATTCCGACAGAAGTGGCGAGAAGAGGTCTCGACTAGAAATAAGAGACCGGGAGAATCGTCCAAGAAAGCTCGCGAGCACGATTCGACGACGAAACTGCCGTATCCTACACAGACGACAATTGGCCCATCGACTGCACGTCGGAAAGACGATTTTAATGAGGAAGTCGCGCCGAAAGCATATCACGATCTGCCAGATAAAGAAGAGCAGTTGAGATTGGGCATAGAAGGGCAAGATCATGACAGAGATGCATACCGAGAGCCAAGTTCAGCTTTGGAACACTACGAGAAAGCCGTAGAGAAAGAGACACAAGGACAGTTGGGCGAAAGCTTGAGCCATTACCGTAAAGCATTCAAAGTGCGTCTGATACCCTTGCCTTGTGTGTGATATATGCTGAGGTAGGTGATAGCTCGATGACGGTGTTCATGAGTCCTACAAACGCAAGCACTTCCCTCCTTCCGTCTTCAAGAAGCCCAAAGCGACAAATACGAACCCATCGAATGCCTCCGCGACAGTGCCTAGAACCGACCATCACTCCCTACGCTCGGGGGAGGCACTACCAGCAACCTTGAAACAGCTTGTCGATGAATTTTCGCAGCTCAGAATTGAGCCGCCCGAGCCGCCTACTGACCTATCTCCACCTGAAAAGTGCCCCATTGCTCAATTGCCAGAGGAGATTCTGACCCATGTCCTTTCTGAATTGGCTGTCACAGATGTAGCTCAGTTCATGAAGCTTGCTCTAGTATGCAAGCGACTGGCATATCTTGTGCTTACAGAGCAGTCTATCTGGAAGCGTGTCGCCATGGACTCGCCATATGGCTTTCCAGCAATGCACTATGACTACGCTGTAGACGTGGACGGCTTTTCACTTGAGGCGAACGACCAAATTGCACAGTACCTGGGCGAGAACGATGAGGAAGATCCGGAGAACGCGCCTGCCTTGCCTCAGACTCCAGAAGAGAAGGCAATTGCCTCTGCTGCTTTGACCGAAGAGCTTCTCCACAGCCAGTATCAGTCATCTTGGCGACTCATGTTCCGCTCCCGACCTCGAATCCGCCTCAACGGCTGCTATATCAGCACAGTCAATTACACGCGAGCTGGAGCTAACAGCACCAATACTCTGACTTGGGGTGCACCAGTTCACGTGGTCACCTACTTCCGATACCTACGCTTCTTCCGTGACGGATCTTGCATCTCGCTTCTCACCACTTCCGAGCCAGCAGATGTCGTCCACTACTTGACTCGCGAACATCTCCATGATCGCCATCCTCAAGGCTCGATGCTTCCTCAGGCGGTCATGCGCGATGCTCTCCGCGGGCGGTGGAGACTGTCGGGACCTCACTCCACAGTCCCAGATGCAGTCACTGGCGAAGATGAGCTGGAAGGCGACGTCTACGTAGAAACGGAAGGCGTGGTACCGAAGTACAATTACAAGATGCATCTGGCACTCGCGAATGCAGGCAAAGGCGCCAGAAACAACAAGCTTGCTTGGAAGGGCTTCTGGAGCCACAACAAGTTGACTGATGATTGGGGTGCTTTCACGCTCAGAAATGACAAGGCTTTCTATTGGAGTCGGGTGAAAAGCTATGGATTGGGTGATTAAACGGAAATCACAAGTGTGGCGGTGCAGCTGGCGCATCAAGCGACTTAGCTGCGTGAGTACATAGCTCATCTTGATGCGCAAATGCCCTTGACGAAGCAGTACCACGGCATGCCCAGTTGTGTCTTGACATATACCGGCTCACACGTCAAGTAAACATCTGAGATTGCGGCGAAGCTCGCCAGACTTTGTATTGTGGTGCATCACTAAAAATGAACACATCTTACCTACTACGCAATTCGTCGCTTCCTGCTGTGCATTATGCATGATGCGGTGGCATTGCGTCAAGTGGCTTGCTCAGCCTAGCCCGCAGTGCTGAGCTTGGGCGGCCTCTTGGGATCACATGGTCACCAGCGACCCGTCGCACATCACAGCCTTTATCAGTCTGACTTTCTCTGAAATGGCCGAAGTTCTGGGATTTGTTTCAGCAGGTGCAGGTCTGCTTTCTCTGGCAATTCAGCTTCAGGAGAACGCGCTGAAGCTGAAAGACCTTTGTAGTAGCATCAGACACGCGGACGAAAGGCTCAAGCAACTCATATTCGATCTCGAGACGGAAGCTCTGCTGCTAAGAAAGATCGAAAGCTTGCGACAAAACACGGATCGACAAGACGAGCTACTCGATCGATGTCTTGCGACGTGCCGGCGACATGCTTCAGAGGTCGAAGAGGCGGCAAGTGCGATCACTGCGCAGATGCAGCGCTCCATCAAGGCGGGAAAGCTATACTGGGCCTTCAAGGAGCACAATCTGGATAGACTTTGTGCCAAGCTCGACAAAGCTAAGACTTCACTTCATCTAGCATCGACAATGTTCATACATCAGGAGCAAGAATTGCAATCACTAGCGATTCAAGATGCCATGAAAACAATGACGACAATGTTGACACAGACAGTCACCGCCATTACACCAGTTGATCAGCAGGCACTTATTAGCAAGACACCACTGCAAGACACCACGACCAAAAACCTTCACCCGCGCGGCCTTGTTTGTCGACGAAAACGACACAGCAAGTCACACTGGCGAGTACGATTCGCCAATTGGTTCAATTCAACATTATGGGACATTGCGGTGCATTATGCAGAGGGTAGCTCGAGTGTGAATTTGCGCGTGCAGTCCTATCGACCATTTGATGCACGAGTACACAGGTTGTGCAAGCATGGCGATATCAGTCAGCTGCAGCAGCTCATCACCGATGGTCGGATCTCCTTCACGGATGTATGGTCGCCATATTATTGGAGACTCGGACCACAAAACTTGTTATCGGTACGTGGTATTCGATGATGCAGTTGTCAAGCTGACAAACGTCTCAGTTGGCCGCGTACCATGGGCAAATAGCTCTTTGTAAGTGGTTACTACTTCGGACAGAATGGCCTGAATGCCTTGAATCGCTACTTCGATGGCGATCACAAAGGGACGGCAGAGATCACGCTGAAGCCTATCGAGTCTTCATAGAATCGTCAGAAGCAGACATCGACCTAGATTCGGGAAACCACGACGCATATTTCCTTATACTAGACGGACAGTATGTGTCAAGAGATTGTATAGAAGTTGTCTTGCGAAATCAGACGACTCTGTATACAGCGCGACCGATTCTAGATCGACTCTACGTTGGCCAACTTAACGCATTCCATGGTACAACCTTAGATTCATATCTGCAGGTAATTGGTGCAGGTACCTCGTATACTGAGCTCGCAACAGCGAAAAGTTTTACAGGATGGACAGCTTTACACCAAGTGGCAGACGCTTTTTGGTGGGCAAGTCACTCGCTGGACTGGTCTGTACTTGGCATCCAGCTATTGAAGTTTGGAGCGGATGCAAGTGCTCTTGGGGAGCATGTGACTGGGTCCATAAAACTCACACCTCTGCTCGTACGCTTGATGAGCGCAGGCGCTGGTATGAGGCACGACCCAGATGAAGTTCTACGTGTATACAATCTGGATTTTGTACTGAGGGCCGTGAATGATTGGTCATCATTATTGAGGGCCGCAGGTCTGGATTTAAGAGCCTTTTGCGAACGCGAGAGTAGCAGCTGGGAACAGCTTGGTCTCTCGAAGGATGACTTCGATCCCTCGTCCAGATTTTACGATGAATACGGCGAAGGCTGGAGGCGTTTCTGCCATACTTTCTATCCAACACGTCTCTCTTTAGAGCCGCCCGAGTCTGCAAGACAATTGCTGAGCCTAGAGTGTCGAAGCTGTGCATTCCTGCAAATTTTCGAGATGCGATCCCCAGCTGGCGCATACCCAAGACACTCTCGGGTTCCGAGGCCGCAGACGTTTATCGACTGTAGCGAGATAATACTCGACACATTTACGCTCGCTGTGACCACCAAGCTTACATGTTGGACAGATTTTTGACTGTCGAGATGATACTGGGGCCGAATCGATCGCAAAGATCATGGCAGAACAGTTGTGATGATCCTACTATACTCCTAGGCCGCCGCATGAGCCTAGTACTGGACAAATTTCGTCTGTGAGTTGGATAGCATAGCTACAGAATCATACGCATGGCTGCTCGGTACAAGACGTAGGGATCGCAGCGAATTATCAACAGCACCGGTTCGAGTGCGGCTTGTTATCTCCTTTGGCTTATGTTCGCAACCTGCAAGTGCGAACATGCCAGCGAAGGTGGCTGAACATCTTGGCTGACAGCACACACAGCCATGTGCGACACACCATCAGGAGAACCTCAAACTCGACTCGCCACGCTGACCTTATTTCACGTCGCATTCCTGCTTGCTGAAGATGCCATGGACGACGAGACAATCTTGACGTCAGTGCCTGCTGTCGAGCAGTGCCTTCCCAGGTCAAGGGCCACCCAGATTATCTCCCACAACATTGCGCAAGGCCAGGCATATCAGCACAATGGTCATGTCTACGGCACTTTGCACGTCCATGTGCATCAAGCTGTCGGCGCAGACGCACTGCAGGTCTCTGATGCGATCGTCTCTGGAAATCCTAGAATACCGGATGGACTTTTGGTGCCATGACAGCTCGCGAAAAGGCGAGGCAAGAACTATGGTGAATATGTGATTCGACTCAGACCAGGTTGGACTTCTTGGTTCTGGAGAGTGACATTGCAGAAGTCTTATCGCGGCTGGACAGCTAATTTACGGACGTTCAACTTGGTTCCGGATGGTAGTCTGATCCACGAACTATGCTGGAAAGGAGATCTGCAGGGTGTTCAGAGACTATTGTCCAGTGGTGAGGCTTCTGCGCTTGACATTACACCGATCGGCCGGCTACCATTCCACGTGAGCATGCTCGAAATTGTTGTGCCGGCTGACTGTCATGCTGATGCTATGTAGGCTGCTATGTCGTCTGGAAATTTCGAGATCTGCAGATATCTTCTCGGCCTTACCGGCCTATCGAAAGATATGTATCCAAATTATGTGACATGGCTCGACTTTTACACTGATCATGGATTTGACTCGTTGCCATCGTCATCGGAACCATCACATGCCTTTATGGACATACTGATCAATCCATTTATCTTGATTGTGACTTTTTGCTGGAGTCTAAGTCAGAATCACCGCCCTGGTGGACACTTTGCGACGATGAGGAATGCATGAGACTTATACTAAACGCCGTTTCCGTTCAGTACGCGCGAGTGTCCATCCAGGACCGCTTCGCCAACGCAACGCTCGTGCTAGGCAGAGGTGGCCTTTCGTGCATACTGGGAAGCAATGGGTCTTTCAAACTATTTTTGTGTGCACTGGGGTACGGTTTACCTGTTGAAGAGCTTCACTTGATGCGAGACTGGGCCGGAAATTCCATTTTCCATTACGTTGATCGAGACATGGTAGATCATACGAGCCCATGGCGAAAACTGTTCAAAGAGTGTCTGCTGGACGGTCTTGATATACACCCTCGCAATATGGACGGAACGACCCCTTTGATAAGGATGATTGCAATGTCTGACTCTCCTGGCTCAGGATTGCAATGTATGCTGCTGTGGTTGCAATTCCTCCAAGAATGCAGTATTGATCTCGTCACCTACGGTAGAAGGGAAGTGGAACTATTGGAGCCATGCTACCTCCGGCTTTTCAATTACGACCGAAGGCGCCACTTTCGGAATGATGGGCTAGTGTACGGACTGACACCAGCAGATTGTGATGTTCGGCTGGAGGCCTTAAGAACGATCGAGCTCTGGCGTCCAGCATTCATGACTATTCCGGGACATTGGCCAGCAGACGACGCAAACTCACCTCGCATATTGCCATGGAAGCCCGGTAATAGAGACCACCCATATCTCGATCCTTCGCTCCATTCTTCGGAAGCTTGGGTATCAGAGTCACTCGCAATCGAAGTGTTACACGAGCTTACTACGGCTCGAAAGGTGGTGCAAGATGTTGCCGAAACATTAAATGTGCGCGACCAATATCTGAAGCATCAGGATGATTACGATCTCATCAATCTTAATATGGACAGAGAATCGCGATCGAGACATCGAAGCACAATGCATTCGAGAAGAGCAAGTAGCGAGCCGGTCCCTGTGCCTCTCATCGTTGATTTCCAGGATCACTTGACTCACTCTAAGCCTCTTTCGCGGACTGTGTTAAATAACTGGATTCCTTGGCATCGATGCGTTGCCGACAGACGCTGGAAACTAGGATCCTACGAGCCTAGAGACTGCTTGTGGCAATGCTGCGGACTATCCGACGCATTTTGGGCGAATCGCTTCAAGAAAGGGCTGGGTTACTATTTTGCCAATCCAGAGCACTGATATTGCTGCATGAGCGAATTGGGAACCAGATGCCGTCCACGGGTTGCAATTCACTGATCGCAAATTGCCACAACATGTCTTCTTCACAAGTCAAAGCTGCAAAACTATCGATTTCAATCATCCCATCCGCGGGACATGCAATACACATGCCGTACGAACATCATACAATCAAAAATGCGACCCAGACCTGATTGTCTCAAACATGTACCGAGCAACTATTATCCCCAACCCATCACTAGAATTCTTCACTACAATCTTCCAATACCACCGATTCCCAGAATGATCATGAACTCGCTGCTCCAAACAACCTTTTGTCAGTAGGAATCAGGCTGAGTGGACTGATTCGTCTGGCTACAGCCGCCGCTAGCTCGTACTTGCATGATTTCAACGGCCATGCCTACCTCAACTTGTTAACGATGAGGGGCAACAATGGTCGCGGTGGAGCTGCGAGAGTCGACCGGAAAGGAGCCAGGTTTTCTTTGAGCACCGGACATAATATCAGGGGCCAAATGGCACACAGCGTGAGATCGATACTAAGTTCTATCAAAACTTCAATTGCTGCTATCTCTCGTCTTGTTGCATGCGTGCAGCGGTCTGACTGGAAACATGCGCAACAGTAACTTTCAGAACTCTGATCAAGGCTTGCGACATCCACATCACGCATGCCTCGGGCGAAGGAGCTCTGCAAGACTACTTTCCACATTCCCAGTCACTTCTTCCCTCGTTGGATCATGACGTTGCCGCCCCCATCAGCTTTCCCTATCCATTCCAAACATCTGCCCTCTTCTGGACTCAGCTGTCCTCCGTCGCTAGCATCAATCAGCATGGCAATCTCAGATACAAGAAGCATTTTCTTGACCTTACATCACAATTCCCTCGATCATCTAGGCTGATCTCAAGCAGCCCCAGCAAGCAAGATAATCCATTTCCTCGAAAGATGGCTCGCCATTTTCAGGTCTGTTCTCGAGTCGCTTGATGAACAGCAACAAATGCTTGTGCAGAGGCTCGCCTGGCGGGTCCGACGCCTTCGGCTCGGTATAGGTCGATGTGATTGTCCCAGTTGCTAGGTTGTGACTCAGCCGTATGCCGATGGGAGCCATATGGTTGGTGGTAGTCACGACCCAAGTGCCATGAACATAGCTGAACGAGAACGATCTGCTCGGCTTAGCATTCCAAACGGCTTGTAGCTTGGTGATGCGATCGACATCCTCTCCCCTAAAGTGGGCATGCTCAACGTCGCTGAATCGTCTCGGCGGGAAACTGAAAATGAAATCGGTCGACTTCCAGTAATTTTGATGCGCGGTTCGATGGAGACCCTTCGCCTCGTCGTAGATCTGGTGGCATGTAAGGAGTAGAGAATTCCGTGGCGGCTGCGCCTTGAACAGTTCCACCTTTTCGTTCTCGTCGTGGTCCGGTGTGAAGGCGAGCTCCCAGATCTCATTGCGGAGCTCGGCCGACATCTTCTCGAGGAGAGGGCAAGGCTTCAGATCCATCTGCTCTGGTGGTGATGCCATGATGTGTGCTGGCAGAATCGAGTCGAAATCTAGGGCGGTGGAATTTGGTGAGCACACTTTGGCGGTTGTATGGCCAAAATCGCAACCGAAGAGTAGTGTCGTATGCTGTTGATGTCGTTGCTGATGTCGATCTCGGTATCAATATGACCGTTTGCAGTCGCGTGTCAGAAAGCACGCGCAAACGCGTCAGTGCCAAGCTTTCACATGCAGGGAGCCGCAGCTCCTGCCTCCACATCGCCGTTTGCTTACCGGTGAACTTCAGATCCTTCAAATTTTCATCAACATCAAAGTTTCGCCAAAGATACAATGCCACCATAAATTTACAGCCTCAACAAATCCTGCACTCCCCATTCACCACCAAAATGCCAACTCTCCCCCGCTACGCCGACCTCGATCCCACCGTGCCTCTCCCAGAAGGCCAAGTCTGGGCAATCATGATCAGACCCATCGCTTCCACCGACAACGAAGAAGCCGGAGTCGAATTCTACAAACTTCCAGTCTCACTCTCCCATCACGCTTGGACGAGCAGCGAGATTTCCAGGAAAGTCGGATTTCCCCTGCAATTGGCGCAATGGCAGCATCGGTAAGATTACACATCCCTACATCAAACGCCAGAGGAGAATCTATGTCTCGACTAACGTCTCGTCAGCGAAACCTCCCACCCAAACCCAGCAATCGCTCGCGCCCTCTTCTTCACAACAACCCAAGATGAGAACTTTGGAACGTGTTCAGAGGAAACTTTGACGGCTTGGACGGGAGATGTGGTCGCTATTCGAGCTGATGGGAAAGATGTGGAGGAGGAGCATGTTAAAGCTGTAATTTTCCAATCATCTTTCTAGACACACTCCTGCTGACCTCTTCTCAGCTCCTGGCCTACCTCTCGCACACAGTCTATCCCCTCCTCGAACCACTTCCTCAACTCCGCTCCCTCCTTCTCGACGCGGATCCCGAAACTCGAGAGGCACTACAGGAGCGACTTGAAGCTTTGATGAAGAAAGTTATGAGGAAGTTGTCGGCTCCGGTGTTTCATGCGTATTTTGAGCAGTATCGAGAGTTTCATGCGGGCGAAGCCGCAGAAGAGGATCCACGGCCTGAGGATTACGCTTGGTTGCAGGACCCATCTCCGGTTCAGATCACTCTAGGTCCAGATAAGCAGATCTCAATCCCTTGTATTGTTTGTGATGGGACTGAGGGCAAGATGATGCGATGCGGGAAATGTAAGAGTCAGGATGTGTGGTACTGTGGCAAAGAGTGTCAGAGAGAGGATTGGAAGGGTGGACATAAGGATGTCTGTGGGAAGTGAATGGTGCAGTGAGATGATTGATGCAGAAAATTGGAGTCCACTCAGCTGTGTTCAAGGCGGTCTACGGTGAGAAGGTGTATTGTCGAGGCCAAGGAAGTTCATTCGGCCGCGGTGATAGATTTGTTTGCTGAAGACCGTGGCCTCAAATTCACATGAGAGAGCTGTGATCAAGGCAGGCTCGTGAAGAGCTTTGCCATCTTAGGATAATTCGGAGTCCCCAAGCCCGTAACGGGATCCCAACCTTTCACAGCATCAAAACCCAGCCCTTCCAGGCAGCCCTTGTTGGTCCCGTTCGTGATGTCGTTCAAAACTTCCGGATGCGCGTAGAGCACAGGATTCAAGAATCCCAAAGGCTTCTTCCCCATCGCCAACCTTTCCTCATTGATCCTATTGATTATGCCAGCGAAGATTGGCGTAGAAGCCGAAGTCCCTCCACTCAACGAAAATTCTCCTCCAGTGTATGTCGCGATGTTGTCACCATTAGCTGCGACATCGGGAACTCCGCGACCGAGACGATTGTAGATCCCACCTGAGTTGCCTGCTAGAGCTGAAATGTTGACCAGCGTCGGATTCGGAGCATCAGAAGCTAAAGCGGAGTAGTATGGCAGTCCAGGATCATGGTCACGGAAGAATGTAGCGACAGCGGATTTCTGGTAGTCTGGGATTGAGTAAATATTGCTGAATCCACCGCCCGAACTGAAATTGACGGAATAAGGATGTCCAGCTGGGTCATATACCGCGCTCTCAGGTTCGAAGACAGTATGTCCAGGATAAACCTTCGTTGCTCCGACATTCGTGACGTAGGGGCAAGTGTTGGGCCATGTTGGGTTGAAGACGTTGCCTTTCGGTCCTATACAGCCTGTAGGTCCGCTGAAGCCGAGATCTCCTGGGTAGTCGCCAATACCTGCATCGCCGGATGCGAAGAGGAAGGAGATGCCTTGGAGACCAAGTTTCATGTATTCGAGGCATTGCCGCTTTTGGTAGGCGATTGGGACGATGGCTTCTTGGCCGCCGTAGGAGATGGAGAAGACGTTGGTGGGTTTGAAGATTCCGCATTGGAGTTTGCCTTTGTAGCCGCCGGGAGCTGGGTCGGGGTATGTAGGGTCGACGCCTGCTGCGTTGCCAGTCTCACCGTAGGCGGCGAATGTGCAGTATGATCCGTCAATTGCGTCGAGGAGCGTATTGAAGCCCCAGGAGTAGGTGTCGTTTGGCCAAGCCTGGTAGTTGAGGTCGTCCACGTTCCATATCGTGATTGATTGAGGGTACACAATAGGATACGCGAGTTGCAGGTCCTGCGAAGTTTTAAGATTAGTTTTGCCAACGAATACGTGACAGCCAATACGTGACAGCTTTGAGGCGCCGCCGGATGACATGATCAAAGCTTGCCGTCCTTCCTCTCTATTCGAGTATTGAAGCTTGGGGCTCATTTAATTGCAAACACTTACCAGCATGGCTTCACCGCCGGCAGCAGAAACATTCGTGGTCTGCGCCACGCCTCCATCAATCTCTTTATTGATAGGATGCGTTCCATTGGGAATCCTCGTAAAGTTCGCGAAGAAGAGGTTTAGGTCGAGTTGATCCCAGTATTGCAATTCAGACTCGAATATGCCCATGGAGTTGCTCGGGTCTGTTCAGTATGACAAACATCAGCTCGGAGGACCTTAAAGGCTTCGTGCGTGAATTTGGAGGACTCACCTGCATGTTGCGGAGCTGAAGGTATGTCATACAGTGCAGCAACACAAGCCGGAGTGATTTCAGTGTCGCAAATGCTCAGATTCTGATTTCCATGACCATGACCATGGTGAGGAGGCCAATCCGGCTTCCAGCTGAGCCAAGGTCTTCCGTTACCGTGATGGGGTCCATGGTGCTGGAATTGCCGCTTTCGCAAGATATCGCCTTCGCGGATGGCGGTGTCACTTGGCGCCATAAGCTTGATGCCTGCAGTTTTGTGTCAGTATGAGGATTGATCTATGAGTTCGCGTGTGATGGACCCACCTGGGGTAATGTAGTCAACATGCTTCTGAACTTTCGCCGGGACATGGTAGCGATCGCAGGCTGGCATAACGCCACCTGAACGCTGGTCTTCGAACTCGTGGTATGTCGTGTGGAGCAAGGACTCCAGCTGGCGAGCAGGTATATGCAAAGCAAGCCAACCTTTATTGTCCGAATGCGTAATTGATGTCGAAGGAACACCACTGTCGATTAGCCACTGGCGTACCGTCTCGACAGTCTCATCCGACGGCTTAAAGGCTTCAATCACTTCTTCAGACGTCCAGTGCTTGCCATAGTTTGCCGAGGCTGGATGCGAGATGTCTTCAAGAAGTTCGTAAGCTCGATCGAGATGGGCTTCATGCTGCTTCAGACCAATTCGCACAGGAAGAATCGCATTAGGCCTGACACGTTCCCCTTTTACCCAACCCGATGAGCCTAGGTCGCCTCGTTCCTCGTGAAGAACATGGTCGTGGGGCACCAACAGTGCAGTCGCAAAGCCCGCATATGTGAGGGCCCGTATCCAAAGCATCCTGTACAATGCCTAGTTGCAGGGCACCGGAAAAGGAATTCGAAAAGAGGGAAGAAGTAAGCACTGGCATGTTCCAGCGTTGCTGCACAAGTGCAGTGGATCTAGAGGGGTAGGTAGGATACGCAGCGTCCACTCGCACCTTCCAATTCAGGCTTCGGTCACGGTAGCGTGCATTGTTGGCCCTGATAAATTGGACCATTTCTGGCTATAGTGCCGTCCTGCTCCCCGTGAAGTCCAGTCAAGCTCACCAAGACCGTTCTTTTGAAAGCTTATCGGTCGTACCTGCTTGTGCTTTGCCTGCTATCAAGCAGCTAAGGACCACAGCGTTCTAGCTACGTGATTTCTCTCCGAGCCTTCCGGGTTGCTAGCATTAACAGATATTGATTCCTGCTTGGTGGAACGTCAGATCGTGTCGAACACTGCATGAATGCTGCAAAAGTCGTGATCCTGAGCTGGTGTTGCCAGGTTGTGCGGGTGGGCCCAAAAGAAAGACCAAGCTGCAGCACCGCGTTTCACAGGCAACGTACGCAAGCCGAAGAAGACCAGCTACACGGTTCAGTGACCATGGTGGTAACGTATATGATTCCGAGATGCTTGCGCTTTGCTCGCAAACTCGGTTCCAGGACCTGGAGACAGATAATGCAGCGGTGACACCCGTCTATTGCAAGACGTAGGGAATTGCCAAAGGTGGCTTCATTCGTGACATGTTCATTGAATACAGCATAGAACTGATCTGATCTATGTGACGACTTGCGGCTAGGCCAGCAGGCTCATAGCTACCAAGCCTCGAGCTCATCCTTCGGGCGCTCTGCCTGCTTAAAGCTGCGATCAGCCATGAGCAAAGCTCATCGTATCTTACATGGATGTTCATCCTCATCACGAAATTTGCCGCGATCTTAATGTCTTCCCTTCACCTCTTCTTCCCTATGCAGTCGGTTGTGTGTCCACGTCCATCTTCTCACCAACACCAGCTTCTCCATCGCCAATATCCTGCACCGTCACATACTTGCTGATCTCCTCCTTCGTGATGATCTTCTCGTTGAGCACAGCAGTAGTGCCTCGTGGGAACTTGTAATCTCTCTGCTTCCTCTCTCGCTTGTTCGGCGTCTTGTAATTCCTCATCAAGGTCGTCTTCTCTTGTGTAATCACACACACATCCACATTGCTTCCAGATCCCAAGTCGTTCCAGATACCGGCTTCGATCGCATCCGCGCAAAGCTTCACTGCCTCATCCTTGGTCAAGTTGCCCTTCCAGCTCGTCTCAAAAACGCTCATGGCCGCCAGCGAACCAGAACCCATTGTCACGTAAGGCAGCTTGTCTGTGCTTCCGTGCGCGTGTACTGTGAAGAGCTGGCTGCCTGTAGGATCGCAACCTGCCACGACGAGATATGCGCCGATGTGTCCCTGGTATCGGAAGAGGTGCTGCTTGAGCATGGTCATGACAGTAACGACGCGTGGTTTTCGACCGGTCGAGAGCGAGTGTAATTCGAGGTTGGAGGACATGAGGGCTGTAGTGAATTCTGTATCTGCTGCTGTTCCGGCGCCTGCACACCAGATTTGAGGGGCGATGTAGTGAAGCTTCTCGCAGTTCTGGGCAAAAGCATTAGCATGTAATGGAGCTTGTTTGGAGGTCATTCATTGATGCGCATACCTTGTCAGCTACTATGGGACCGCTGGTAGCTCTGGTGTCTGCTGCAATGACAACACCGCCATCATAGAGACAGCCGACGATGGTGGTACCGGTGGATGTGGCCTTGGGGAGTGGAACACCAGCGGCGTGTAGGGCGACGTTTCTGTTGTGGTTGCTGAAGTCGAAGCCCGGCATATTGGGTGTATGTCTCGTGTCTCTCGGTATGATTGTATTGTTCTGTTCAGTGCGCAGGTTGGTGGGAGATGTTGGTGTAGCTGTTTCGATGTTTGGTGGATGGTTAACCAGAGGTCGCTTCAGTAGTTCAGTTCCCTTCATCTCAGGCTGCTGGAGATGATGCGGCTGCTTGAGACGTCGGCGTCGGAGCTTGTGAAGCGACTGCCGATGCGAGAAGTTGCGGTACAGAAAGTGCAGTATTGGGAAGAAGGTCAACCGCACATTACTTATTGACAATTTATATCAATGCTGTGAGGAGGGAGGATAAAACATATGGTGTCTGGTCCCGTCACCAAAATGGAAACGTGATCTGGTGCTGAGGCATGATATACCACAAATCTAACCACAGCTACGACTACACATTCTGCCTCACAGTCACGTCAAGATCTGAGCTCGGACGCGCGATCACGTTTCTCAAGTGTTTAGCTCTGAGCTCTGTTTGCGATCAAGTGAATTACTTTCTGCCTCTCATCCTCGCCGAGTTGCTGGAGCGCACTCGCCCAAGCGCATCCACGCCAAAACCATAGAACTACACCGACTCGGACTCTCCACCTCCAGTTTGCCGCCTGTGCAAGTCCGCTCTTTAAACGAATCGCTCCGCGACAGCATCACTTCGCAGCCATCTTCACCAGTAACGCCCAGACACGATCGCCAACATCACGACAATAGCGAGGATCTTACAGGCAGTCCAAAAGCTCCGGAGAAAGTTGATGGCAAGATGAACTTTGGCGACAGCGGCAGCAATGCCAGGGCTGGGCGTGTTCTTCCACAAATCGAGACCAACGATATTGCTCTGGCCGATATCAGTCTGCAGAAAGGTGGAAATCCGGTGAAGCTAACAGGACCATGGGAGACACAACCACCAGTGCACGCCTCGTTGCTGAGCATCGCAAGTGCGAAGGGAATCCTGGCGGTGGCTGGACCATCATCACTAGTCATTGCAAACACCGAGTCGCTGAGGCGGCAAGCAATTCCCAAGAGACTAGAAAAGGGCGAAGAGCGTTTGATCAGGGAAAATGGAGTGCCAGTCGAAGGGAAGGCATATGCAGTGCGCGAAGACGAGCCATTCCCTATACCAGTCAAAGCACATCTAATAATTGACACACCCCGCTTGTCGCATGTCGCGTTCAGTGCGGATGAGAGCTGCCTGGTCATCGTGTCAGAGCAAGGTGGAGGTCTGGCTGTGTATGACACAAATGCGCTTGTCAACGGCAACAAGGAACCCGCTTTCTCCATCGGCACAAACGGCGTGAGCGTACGGCATCTTCTGCCAAATCCCAACCCGGACGAGGCCACTGCACATCTCTTCGCCATCGTTTTGACGAATGGCCAGCTTCTGCTTGCAGACCTCAAAGCACGAAATTTGCGCAAGGGTCAGAGCAGCGAAGCATTCCACGACAATGTCTTCAGCGCATGCTGGTCAAAAATGGGCAAGCAGATCATTGCTGGCAAGGGCGATGGCAGCTGCGCTCAAATCGACCCACAAGGCGTTCAAAAAGACTCCATACCTGTCGCACCTCAATTGGCAGAAATGAAACAGGCAGAATACCAGGAAGCACTGAACATGCCTGTGTCGACAATACATTGGCTCGAGACACATAAATTCCTCATCATCTACTCGCCAGTCTACGGCCAGCAGGATCCCGATGCGATACCTCCCGTGAATGATTCCGTCTACTTCATCGCTGAGCGGCAAAAAGGCCAGCCCTTCGATTTCCACAAATTTGAGGAAGATCCTTGCCCACCTTTTGGATTGGAGAGGCTCCCTGCGAATCACTTCTTGTCACGACTTACAGAGTGGGAGCCCAATGTGGCCGACATGATGATCGTATCTTCTACTGCGTCACTCGACGTCGGCGTTCTTGGCGCTGGTCAGTTTGTGGACGCAGGCGACGATGCCGGAGGTGGGAAGAATTGGAAGAAGGCCGAGCCTTACGCAGGCATCATGATCAAGGATGATGTCCGTCGCGCAGCTCTTCCCACCAGCTATGTCGAGGACGGCGCTGATACTTCTTCCATCGGCACGGCTATCGACTATGGCACGAAGATTCTTGCCTCGAGACCGATACCTACGGAAAGCGACACAATCGAGAACTCACCACATCCGGTGCCTTGCTTTTGCTTGGTCAATACTGATGGTCTGCTGTATATGTGGTGGATAATATACCCGGATAGCATTCGGCAAAACAAGGCTCACCCTAGAATTGTGCACAAGAGCGGTCCTTTCACCACTTACAATGACCTCGCGACCAAATACAACCGACCTCTTGATGACAATGCCCAGGAAATTGCCCCAGAAATAATCGAGCCCTCTCCTGGTGAGCCTGGCAGCCAAAAGCCAGCGGCTGCGACGCAGATACCACAACCAACGTTTGGCCAAGGCCTCTCGGGCCCGAGACCCGCGACACCCACAACATCAGCATCATTATCTTCTACAAGCACATCACAGACACCTGCAAAGCCTCTTTTTGGTGGCGCCTCTGCTCTAGGTGGCAACAAGTCTTCTCCTTGGGGTGCGCAATCAGCCACTCCAAGCGCCTCTACTTTTGGAAAGCCTGCTTTTGGACAGAGCTCCGCTGTTGGAGGCTCAGGTTTTGCACAGGCAGCACAGAAGGGTGGGACTGGCTTCGGCCAGGTGGGTGGTCTTGGTCAAAATAATAAATCACCATGGGCGGCAGGTGGCCAATCCTCGGCTCCGTCACCGTTTGGGGCCGCTGCAAAGCCGAATCCATTTGCAAATGCTGGTCAGGCTTCGGCAAGTCCATTTGCAGGCGCGGGCCAGAATAAGGCAAGTCCATTTGCCGCTGCTGGACAGTCGCCGACGAGTCCTTTCGCAAGTGCAGGTAAAACTGCGCCATCGCCGTTCGGGAGTGCAGGGCAGAGTAGCTCTTCGCCTTTCGGAAGTGCTGGTCAGTCTAGTCAGTCTCCTTTTGCATCAGCTGGCCAGACATTAGGAGGCAAGAGTGCTTTCGCAGGGAGCTCATTCGGCAAGCCTTCATTATCAAACGAAACTTCGACAGGATCAACGGCAACTCTTGGATCGACTGGAACCTTTGGAGCACCATCTACATCAGGAGGGAGCTCTTTCAACAGTAAGCCAGCACTGTCAAAGGAGTCTACAATGGGTGAGGCGAACGGATCGCAGTCATCTGGAGGCCTGCCAAGCCTTTCGCAAGGTTTCAAGCTCGGATCCACTTTCAAAGGGGATGGTACAGCTCATGACGACCTTCCTAAGCCGAATAACCCTGGGGGTGATTGGTTCGGCTCGTTAGGGAACACCTTGAACAACGACGAGAACAAGAAACCAGAGATCAAGCAGGAGCCTGGTACGGAAAAGCAACCCTCGCTCAAAGACTTTCCGCCTGCCTTCCCTGAGCAGAACAGTTCTGGAATCCTTGGCCAAAGCAAGGGACTCGCTAGCATGCCGCTTCCATCTGGTCTCTTTAGTAAGAAGGAAGAGACCAAAGCACCATCGGATGCACCTCTACCGCCTGACCCCAAGACATTTGATTACAAGAAGAAGCAAGCCGAGATGCCGTCTATCTTTGACAAGCCTAAGAATGAGGCACCTGCGGCGTCAACGGACGCACCACTTCCTCCTGACTCTTCCACTTTCAACTACAAGAAGAAGCTGGCCGAAATGGAAGCCCCACCCACCGCTGCCAAGCCCAATCCGTTCGCACAACAGAAAGATGTACCTATCGCAGGCAGTCCGCCACAGGACATAACGCACAGTCAAACTTTTTCGCCTGCTGCTTCAGAAGCAGGGCCTCCTGAGGAATCAGGAAGTGAAGATTGGGATGACGAGGACGAGGGTGAAGATGCTGAAGGAGAAGAGGACGATGAAGATGACGAGGAAGCCGAAGAGGAAGAAGATGAGGAAGGTGATGAGGAAGATGACGGGGACGTCGACGAAAGCGACGAGGAAGAGGTGCCATACGAGCCACAGAACGCAGCGGCTCTAGAGGCATTCCTCAAGCGGACGTCACCAGCCGATCCTAAATCGCCGGAAGCGAAGAAGCCAAATGCAAAATCAACGACACCAAAAGCGCAGAGTTATACCCCAGCAGGGTTCCCTAAAGGCCCAGTCCTCGCACCTTCAGGCCAGCGCAAGACCGAACAGAGCCCACGATCACCCTCACCACAGCGCCAACCCGCACAACAGCGGACTGTCACTAGTCCTTTCCCAAAAGCAGCGCCTAAGGGCGAGATGACGTTCCCGCCGCAGATCAAGACGACCTCAGTACCTCCTGCTAAGCCTGTCGAGAGAGAAAAGACTCCCGCAGCACCTCCGAAACCAAAAGCGCCAACCGCCGGTGAGCTTGCTGATGAGCAAGATGCTCGCGTGAAAGCTCTTCTGGCCCTACCAATTGAGCCGAACAAGGCACTGCCACCTTTCCACGCGCACCAAGATTACACTGGATCGGTGGAGACTCAGGGCATCGGAGGGCAAATCGAAAAGGTCTTCCGAGACGTCAACAGCATGATCGATGTCGTAGGACTCAATGCACGTTCGCTTCACACATTCATCGCCGGCCATGAGAGATTACGAAAACCCGGTCAACGCTCACGAGAAGACTTGGAAGACCCCGGTGCCTGGACATTAGCTGAGATTGCCGAGCTCGGCGAAGTTATGGACCAGATCGGAAAGCAGCTCGAAGCAGGCAAGCTCGAGAACGTCCGCGGTACCCTCGAGCTTTTGATTAAGGAGCAGTCGGAAGCGATCAAACTCAAAGCCAGGACTACAGAAATGCGCAAGCAGATTCTATCCCATACAGATCCAGCACGACGTGCAGAACACGATGCCGCACCGCTCGATGCCGAGACCGCAGTAAAGCAATCAGAGCTTCGCCGCAAACTTCGAGACGTTTACCAACTCCTTTCAGACGTCGAGCAGAAAATGTCTCTACTCCGCGCCGACCTCGCATCAGCATCTACAAAAGCCGCAACGAATGGCAGGCCGGTGCCAACAATGGAGAGCGTTGAACGAACAATTCTGAAGATGACTGCAATGGTCGAAAAGACTTCCGGAGACGTCGATCTCCTCGAATCACAAATCCGACGCTTGCCGAATGGTCCGGCTTCTTTACGAAACGGCGGACTTGGCGAAGATTACGAAGACGCGCTTGTCGGCAGCCTTGTCTCCAGCAAGCTGCTCACAGACAGCCCCTCTCGAAAGCGAACCCCACAAAAATATCCTCGCATGGCCGCTGATGGAAGTGCTTTGGGTATGTCTGGCATGTTCGGGAGCAGATTCCAGACACCTCCGAGTGCTTCAGCGAGGGCTTCACCTGGGATGAGAAGCAGCGCGTTAGTGCTGAGACAAAGCACCGGCAGTCTCAATGGGAGTGTGAGGAAGAAGACCATGGCTGATGTCACGGACGAAGAGGTTGAGGCATATTATGCGAGAATTGCGAGGCGGAGAGATGTGGTGGGCGCTTTGAGAAGAGGCGTGCAGAAGCAAGGACCGAGGGAGGTGCGAGTGGAGTAGGAGCAGGTTCATAAGAATAGCGACGAGAACGGATGCATAGGTGTTGTATAGTAAGTGAGTAAGAGGATGAAAATGTATCATGAGGAGCATGTTGCATGCGCAAGAACTACGCCCTCCCTGTCTGTCTTCGACTCTCGCTTCTATCCCATCGACACTGGGACATGAGAAGGACCCCTCAGTGTGAACGAGTCGAGGTAGGCAAGACCGTTGGAATCATGCAAACCTGAGCTAGCGGCGGTCGTTGCCGGCCAATCAAGGCCCTGTAAGTGAGCTTCACATGTCTAGGAGGTTCAACCTGCTGCCAAACCCACCACAGTGAAGCCAAGCCCCTCATCGTTAGCGACTTGAGGTAGGCAAGGCCGTTGGAATAATGCAAACCTGAGCTAGCGGCGGCTATGGCCGGCTCAATCAGTCTCAAGAGTGTGAAGTGAAGGCAAGAGCTGCGTGCTTCCCTGCATGCAAGCAGCTTCACATAGAGTGAACGTACATGCGGCTGTTCGTGTAGCGCGACAAGGTATTGCGATGGCATCATGAGCCAACAGTCAAGGACAGATATGATGGTAAGAAATAACAATTGGGAGTAACGCAGGGAAGAATTTCAAGCTACTACCCTATTCGCCCGGCTACAAACTAGCGAACTCTTGACGGTATCAAGCTCGCACAGATGGCCTTTTCTCTGCGGACTCGTCACTCGAGTCGCATTCCACTTCACAGCACCAATTGCGTGGCTGCTCAAGTTCGGATCAAGAAGATTGACTGCGTTCATAACCAATCTATACCGACGTCTGCTCCCAAATAGCGCTTGCGACCCCTTCTGTGGCCGGTGGTCCTCTCGTCAGCAGGAAACTTCGCCGCTGTGAGCACAAGTCAGCAATCGCGACAGTCTGATGGGACTTTCCCTCTGGCACTTACTCTCCAAATGACTTCATTACTTCTTGCAATCCGAACGACCCCAGACAGGCAGAGCTAGGGGATCGATCCAATAGCATTCTCCACCCCAGACGCTCAGGTACCAGACTAAGCAGGCGAGTTGCTGATGGAATGGCAATGGACGATCGGGACTTTGACGATGATGGAATGGAAATCGATTGAAATCCTCATCGTAGACGTCGATCGGGTCTGAAGGGTCGTGGTTGGCTATAAAATTTAACGTCTCCTTTCCCATACGCGACTTGCCAATCCAGACCCCATCCTGAAACTCGAAGCGGCTAAACCCAGATGACCCGTCTGCGTATGCGAACTCTCTGCAGACGCAGATACTGCGGATCTGATTGACGTCTTCTGCGCGAAACTCGACCATCTCGACTTTTTTTCCACCGCTGTCAGATCGTCTTCCTCCTGGTATATGAACTCCTCGTCGTCTTCATCACTCTCAGGATTGTAAGGGTCAGGTGGTATTTCGCACACGATCTCGAACTCCGCGTCTTGCCAGTTCTTGCGATATGATTCGATATAGTACTCGCGCGCCTCATCATAGATCTGCCGGCAGGTAGACAAGATGGACTTCTGCGGCGGCGCCGCCTTGAAGAGGTCAACTTTCCCTTCGGTGTCGTGATCTGGCGTAAATACGAGCTGATAGATATCGTTTCGAAGCTCGGCCGGAATCTTCTCCAGGAATCGACAAGACTCTGCTGCGGGCGTTGGCGCGTGATCCGCGACGGTGATGTGCAGATCGCAGACTGCGTCGGTGAAAGCTGATGCTGCCATCAGTGTCGAGCTTGTAACGTCGTCAGGCGGGCATGTTGTGAGTGTTGAATGTTCTTGTCGAGGTTCAAGCTGGACTTTCCCAACGTAAAGTTGCTTGTGCGCGGCTTCTTTGCCAAGCCTTCACATGTGATCGCGGCCCCACAATTTCTGCAAAGCCGCTTGTGCCCTTCTATATTAGAACTTGATCTGTCGAACTAATTTTCTGACACCTCACTTCCAATAAAAATCTGGATAGTTGATTTCAACATGCAGTCTGAGCTTACCGCTGCAGACTTGGTGCGTTTCCGAGTGTCCGGATGCGATCTTTTACTAACGAAGAGCCAGACTGTCGCAGTCGCGATGTCGATGCCTACTGTCGCCAATACTGGGGGCGCCTTCTTCGACAAACTGCCCGCAGAGCTGCGAAATGTCATCTACGAGCTTACCTTCACTGCCGACCACGATACTCAAGGCCAGAGTGGCACGGCGGAAGTCGAGCTGTTCAAATCGAAACCACCCAGCAAGGACCTTTTGCTCACCTGCCGGAAACTCCACGCCGAAGCGAAAGGCATCTACCGCGACGCCTATCGGAGCTACTGGCAGACAACAAGCTTCGTCATCACCATCGATCGGCATAATGATCCTCGAGTCGCGTTGACCAGACTGGACAAAGCCAGTGTGGATCATATTACCAAGCTCCGTGTAGACTACCGCTGGACGTCAGACAGCAACCACTCAAGAATTGCCATCAAGCGTGATGAAGAGTGGTGTTGGCGCTGTGAGGTACACCTTTTACCTTTTCCCGCGGGCCTTGTGGGCTATGTCGATCCTCTCTCCGATACCAGACTCTTGGGAGGAAGTAATAGACTCACTCGGAAGCCAGTCTGGTCCCAGGTTCCTCTGAGTCAGCAAGTTCCTGGCATCCTGGAAGGGTTCGCTTTCTATCAGAGCCCTCCTTTCGGTCCGAGTTGCAAGAAGCAGATAGCAGCATATGAAGCCTGGCTTCGCTAGTAGCAAGGAAGGCGCGGGTGAAGGGTGGCAGTACATAGGCAGCAGGCTGAAAGCCCAGATCAGGTTTATTGAGATTAGATCAGGTTTATTGAGATCATGCTCACGGCGTCGACAAAGCGAAGCATTTCGGCGTTTTCGTCAGCGATGTCTCGCGGCTCAGGCTCTCCGGATTGAGTGAGATGAAGTACAGATTTGCAGCGCTTAATGGAGAATCAGCATGTGAAGAACATAGCATTGAGCTCCTTCACTTATCTTCACTTGACCGCTTGGATGCTTCACTGGAAGGGCCATCGCTTCTTCATGTGCTTGATGTATTTGATCACAACCAATTTCTCAGGCAGCCTTGTTTCTCAAGACCTGTCTGCAGGCTCATACTTTTCCGCGCACCCACGGCTCAGACAGTCACGTAAGTCAACCAGAAGTCGATATTGGTGCTGTGCTGATGTGACAACAGTGTCTAACAACAAGTATGGCGGACCCAAATTCAGCCTGCTTCTTTCTTGACAAGCTACCTCCAGAATTGCGCAATGAGGTATACGAGCTTGTGTATCCTAGCAAGCCGGACGCCAACACTACAGTAAAGCTGCTGAAAGCAAAACCGCCGAACGACAAGTCCTTACTCCTGACCTGTCGCCAAATAAGAGCAGAGGCCAGCTCATACTACAAAGAGTCATACCGCAATTACTGGCAGGGCAGCTCGTTCGCGATTGATATACCGCATCAAGATCTTGCATCGGCCAAGGTTGCTGGAATTGGCGGCTTGCGACTGGCTCTGGAAAGCATGAAGGCTTCCGACCTCGACCACGTCACAAAGCTCGACATCACAGGACTGTCGCTAGGCCGCGCGCACGGAGTCGATGTCTCGTACAAGTACAGCCTGGTTCGCAGTTTGGGACTCTGGTTCTGCGAGGTTTTCGACCCTTCAACTCCCAAAGCAGGCCCAATCTTCAAAGAACACGGTCCTGGCCTTCAGTTGCAAGATCATGACACACTCACATGGTCAGATGCTTTCTGGTCAGAAGATAAGGAAGTCGCCGAAAAGATGGTCAGGGAAATCCTCAAACCGGTTAGCCAGCACCTGCAAGTCGTCGGTATGCTTTGGTTGCTGATGGACGAGCTTCACGGTCTTGGAAGATCTGCTATCCCGATTCGAGAGCTGCCAAAGGTGCTGGGGTCGGCGTATTGATACTTGGCTCGTGGGCAGCACAGAACTGGAGGCAGCTGACGTGAGGTGGTCGATGAAGAACCAGCGATACAGAGACCAGAGCTGATGTGGAAGAACAAGACCCCGCCTCAGCCTCGTGGGTCTCGATACAGAGTCTTCGTGCGTCTTGCGATGTGAGATGTGCCACAATGGACTTTCCATCACATTATCCAGAAGATGGCTACGCTCGGCCGGAGAGCAATAGATATCGAGTTTCATGCTAGCTCCAGGCTGCTCAAGCCCGTGATAGTAGCTCTCAATGATATCTGGAGTTTGGAGAATCCGCCTTACTTCTTCGCAAATGTCGAGACATCTCCTCCGTTTCGTATCCTGGAAATGCTGTGGTAGGGAGGTGAGTGAAAAGCGAAAGGGGGAACGAGCCGTGCGCTAGGAAGACCTGGTCGTGTCGGATCTGTGTCCGAGCAGAGCGCTTGGCGTTTGACATCTTCTCCTCCCTCGCCGACCGTCCACACACTTTCATTCAAGAATGCAAGCAAATGGATGTACGACAATGCGAGAGACTGTGCTGAACACTTTAGCCACGGAAATGAGGAAAGCAGCCCGATGATCATCACACGCCTGCTCGTGTACGCGCTTGTTCCTTAGCAGGGATCGGAGTTGCGTCCGTGTGATTTGCAGGGACGTTTTGTGGCTACTGACGCCATCTTCGTTATTACTACATCACCTGTCAATAACTGCAATCGCGCATCGACATCCTCCTGGAGACGCCTCAACGACAATGATCACGCGTTCAGTCAATGCAGATGTCCATTCCAGCAATTCATACCACTCATGAAATCTCATGTCAGCACACAATGTGAGCAACAGCAAACCCTGGTCAATTCAACCATTTTGACAGGTTTCAGGACGTCAGCGAGATTCTTCGTCGGAGTGCTAATCCTCAAGGCGGAGAAAGTCAGCCTGGAAGCACATCACCCGAGGCCTCGAAGCGGAAGCATTCCAAGTCGAAGAGACGTGATCTGGTCGTAGCAGCGTGTCAATCATGTCGACAAAAGAAGCTCAAATGCGACGCACTTCGACCTTGCGCGCAATGCGCAAAAAGAGGCTGGCCGTGTACCTACGAGACTCAAGAAGGCGAGACGCACTCACAGGCGTCGAAGCGGAAGTTTGATGAGATATCCCGATCCAACCAGTCTTACGTCGATCTTTACAACATGATCATGAGCCGAAGCGAACGAGAAGCTGTTGAGATCGTCCAGCTCCTTCGAAGCGGTCAATCTCCAGAGACCATTATTCAGGCGATGCAAGCTGGCAACCCAGCCATATTCATGTCTGACCCACGACGTCTTGCGCATAAGACCTTCTTGATCACCTTAGCCCACAGCTCAGGCTCACTGCGAGATGTGACTAGATTTGCCGCCTCGACACTCCAATCAAGGTCGAATGTTCGGCTACCTGTGTCGGAAGACTATGATATCTTCCGTAATCGAGTTGTTCATCTTCCTCTCGTGGAAGCTCTTGTGCATGATACCGAGCGTGCAATGAGCGGCGTCTCAGAAGTGCCGCATTCCAGTCCAGGGAGAATAACGAGCACAACTTCATGGCCCAGTGCGAATGTTCCCATGGAAACTACTTTTGCCACTGATCCTAGCACTGACCTATATCCATTGCACCGAGTGCCGGCCGCTCCATGGACAACTATAACAGCGAGCGATGAGGCAATTTCACATTTGGTCTCCATCTTCCTCGCGTGGCACAATCCAACTTGGCGTTTCGTGGAAGAGGATCTCTTTTTACTTGGTGAGCTCGAGAAACTGGTCAAGATTCGTACATTCCATGTGCGCGAGGAACGCTCACTGATATGCTCGTCGTATAGGGATGCGCTCGCAGCGGCTCCGTTCTGATTTCTGTTCACCCTTGTTAGTGGATTGCATATGTGCCATCGCAAGTGTAAGTCGAAAGCAGTAATGGCTGAGTGATCCGTTCTTACCAAGAGATCAGCTGCAATCAGAGCACGATATAGCGTTCATTGATGGTACTCGCGATCGAATCACTCGTGGCCTTCACTTTCATGATGAAGCACTTCGCTTGTGGGCTCTAGAAGAATATCGGCCTTCCCTGACCAATGTACAGTCAATGAGCATACTGAGCCTGGAGTAAGTGTCGATGCGAGATTATCCCTCGACAGTCCTGACAAGATGATCCAAGGTCGAACTACCGGGCCAAAGACAAGCTTGGCCTAAGCCTCGCTCCTATCTCAGTGCAACTCGATAACCAGATCCCGGTCAAGCTCGATGCAAGACGGCCATCATTCCACGGTGTAACGCAACGTGATATCATGAGAGCAAGGCTGAGCGCACACTGGACCTCGAAGAGCGCATACATGTGAGTCAGCTGGCCTGGCAGTAGACATTGTTCCGGCGGCTGACAGCACATCGCAGAATCATGCTCATCGCTTTCATGAGTGACAGAACAGTCGATGTAAAGGTGCACGATCTGCCCACCATCAACGAGACATTCGATGAGGTAGTAGAAGGATGGATTGGGTACCCCGTCACAAAGAACTCCGTCCTGCACAGACCATCTCTGTATCTTCGCGAGCGATGCAGACTCACAAATCTATTCTGCGAGCTACACGATCTTCTTATGTCCGACGATGACCGCCACAGTTCCATAGTCGCCTACGTGGACGCCGTAGGGTTGATGTCCGTGAAGTTGGAGCAGTGGCATCAGCGCCTCCCTTTCGAGCTTCAATACGTCTGGCCGATGAGCATTGCCGTTTGGGAGCTTCAGTCCGTTCAACTTGATCCTGTACAGAAATCCAGCAGCTGATAGATTCATTTAGTGCCTCTTACCTTTCCTTCCACATGATCCTATGGGTCGTTGCAAGAAACCGATGCCAACAAAAGCTGGACTCAAAGCTCGACACGCAAGACCAACGGAACGAAATCTCACGGAAAGCAGAGGAATCTCTCTCTAAAGCCATTCCATTAGCCCACCAATCCGCACAAATCCTCTCCGACTTCCGAACCCGCTACGGCCTCAAAATCACACCTCCATTCCTCCTCCAACTCCAAGCCGTAACAGCAAGCATCCTAGTTCTCGATCCTGAGCTCACCGATCCCACCCTCGTCTCCTCGTCACACGCCACAGAACTCAAAGGCTCGATTCGAGACTCTCATACCGCTTTCGATGAAGTCTTCCGCTGCCTTCTCGGCACAGGCGTAGAAGTCATGATTGCGAGGGGAATTGCGAGGATGGTATATCATACGGCTCTAAGTCAGAAAATCGTGTTGAGTCAGTCAACGAGGACGATGTTGCAGATTATGAGTGATACTGCGTGGAGGCCGTCGGATTTGACGTTGTTGAATTCTAAATATCCGGATTTTACGACGACGAGGGGTCATGAGGATGGCGGTAGGATGACGGAGTTGTTGAACAAGTGGGAGAAGTTGGAGATCTAGTGGATTGAAAATGGCCCCAAGGATGGAAGTTTTGTATCACAAGAAATAACGGGGGAGACTTTTTCGGCTGTATGGCGGTATTATAAGGTATGAATTCGCTCTTTCAAGAACACGTGAAACGGCATTGAGCAGCAATGAAGAATTCACATGTATTTCTATGCCTGATACATTCCCCAGCACACCACACCTCCTCCACCTCAAACATGTCTCCTCCTCGCCCACTTACTCAAATACTCCCTTCCCTCTAAACGGTACGTATCATTCTCAGCATAACTACCTCCTTGCCCCTCCGTCTGAAGCACAAGATTGAACCCCTCCTCGCTCTCATTGTATTTCGGCCACTTCGGCACTCTCTCACCATTCGGGTCCCCATAATAAACAAAATTTATCCACTGCTCGCTCATCTGATCACTCAGAGCCCGATACTCAGGCCAAGGACCCACGAATTGTGGATTGTTGAAAACAAAAGCCACTTCGCTGAAATGTTGTACGCCTTTATACGGCGGAGCCAAACTTCCCGTGTAATCTGTGTATGTGGCATTGGTGTTGTTTTCCCAAGGTCTGGTATTGAAGCGATAAATGTATGTTGAAGAGTATTTTGCGTAATGCTGGGCATCGGTACGTCGAGTAGCGTGATAGAAAATGTCCCCGACGATTGCTGCTATGCGTTTATATTGATAACCTCGAGAGGCGAAGCGTTCGGTTCCAGTGTTGATTGGCACGCCTTGGGTTGGGTCGTCTGGGTAGAGAGACATGATGTGGTCGACTGTGAATTCTGGGTATCCGAAGCCGACTTGGGTGAGGAGGTAGTTTTTGAGGTCTGCGTCTGTGTTTATTATGCCGACTGGAGCGTTGTCGGTGCCTTCGTCAGAGTTGGAGCCGTAGAGATGGGGAACGTGAGCGAAGTGGCCCTTTTCGAGCTGGGCTGTTGGGAAGTCCGGGATTATGTCTCCGTCGACTGTGGGATACCAGCCTGGACCCGGGATTGTGGAGCCGTTTAGGAACGGAAAGATGGTGTCGTATGGTACTGTGCGTAGGCATGCCAATGTGTCGATTGCATCTGTACAGTTCACGCCGTCAACTACGCTTTGGTAGATCGGTTGATACCAGTCGCTGCCATTGTACCAAGCAGTTGCTGCAGATCCTGACTCCTGAATCGAGCGGTGGAAGAGACCATCAGTTCTGCCACCATAACTCATGAGTAGCTGACCGACTGCGAAACTACCTGCACTCTCTCCCCAGATAGTCACGCAATCTTTGTCGCCTCCAAAAGCGTAGATGTTCTCTGAAATCCAGGCAAGTCCTTGGCGCATATCTCGGACGGCAAGATTGGCATTTCCGGAGCCTTGAATCTCAATGCTGTACATATTGCCCCATCCACCTTTGCGATAATTGATCGAAGCAGCTACAATAGGTTTGCCAATATTGATCGACCTCTCCACGATGTATGTCAAGTTGTAATTGGGTAGACCGCTTGTGCCGACCTGGTAGGACCCGCCATGGATCCACAGTAGAACTGGCAATTTCGAGCTGTCATTCAGGCCAGACGGACGCACGATATTGATGCTCAAGCAATTCTCACTCATGCCATAAACTGTGTCTGCAGCAGATATATCCGGACAGGCATTGCTGTAATTTGTGGCCGGCCGTACATTGTCCCAAGTCTCGTCGAGCGCTTGCGGTATTCTAAAGCGATTACGGCCTCCAGTGTCTTGAGCATAAGGTATTCCGAGAAAGATGTCTTGCTTGAATTGTGGTAAGTAGATGCCGCTATAGCTGCCATTCAGGACCTTGACTGTAGGCTGCGTCGCGGCTGCATGAACTGCCAGCAGCAGTGGCAGCAGTAGAGAAAGCATGATCATAACATAGGCATTGTAGTTCTGGCTGCGACCTGAAAAGCTGTACTTAGCTGGAACACCTGCCTATCACCATTTTGTGTCACTATCTTGGCCGCAATCGGCAGCATTGGCGATCCCTCGCCTATCGCGAGCTTGGCGCATGTATTCGCAGAAGGAAGGAGTGGTCAGTCATCACAACCCTACAACACCAAACCAAATTTCTGCTTATGATGGAAGAGCAAAGGCAGAGATGAAGTGAAAGCAGAAGACGAAGTGGATGAAGATGTTCTCCTGACATTAATGTGGATACAAACAGGCTAGCGCCATCTTGGCATCACTGCCAAGAGTTCAAGGATGATCAAAGCATCAGAGCAACAACATCTCCCTCGACGAGTCGCTTTCTCGATGAGCATGCTTAATCGCGCATGTCATCATCACCGTGATAGCCGTCATCGGAGTCATCGTAAGAACCGGCGTTACCACCTTGGGTGGGAGCCATGTTGAGGATTGGGGCGTTGTTGAAATGGTTGAAGGTCATGGTGTTCGTTGATTGGAATTCGGTTGTCGGAAAAGTTTTCGAAGATTGTGGTAGTCAAGTTGATGTTGGTGATTTCGATTGAGAAGTGTGCAGTGGAGAGGACAGGATATAGCGAGAAGTTTTATGGCTTTTATACTGTTTCTGTAGTATATTCACTGTCTTGCGAAAGAGTATGGCAAGAGTGGTGGAGGCCATCTTGTGGCGAGACTTGCTGGTTGTTACGCTGTAGTATACGATTGAGGGCGTCGACGCGGCGTTCTATGCTGAGGAGGTGGCATATGTGGCAGAACAAATTGCTTGCTGATGGTCATCTCGCCTCGCGAACAGCCACCCTGACGATACGATCGAGCACAATCAAGCAGGCGGCGCGAGAAGAAATCTTTGCGAGTACGTCATCACCATCGACAATCATTTTTGCCCTCATAGCTCGTGAAGACTAAAACACCTCTAGAGCAATTACAATCCAACAGCATGAGCCAACCCTCCAGTGATGTTGTTCAATTGCTCCGATCCACCCACAAGCAACTCAAACACATCCTTATAGCTGTCGGCGAACACCTTCTGGCCCTCAGGAACCTTCTGCGGGCTAACACTAAACAGCTCAAAGACCATCTGTCCCAAACTTGGAATCGTAATTGGCTCAGCACGTGGCCTCCAACCAAGATCGTACGGCAACTTCTCCTTCTCAAACAAACTTCTCACCCAATCAACTCGGGTAACACCAGTAGCATCATCACCACCCATAGTCTGAAGATAGATCGCAGTTTCACCGTACCGGAAAATGAACTCTCGGAATCCGTAGGTGAAAGTTGGGTTGATCTTGGTAGAATCTGCGGTTCTGTTGGCGATGGCTTGGGCTGCTGGGAGGAGGGCGGTTTGGCCATTCTTGAAGAAAGATACGACTTGCTGCCAGTATTTGTTGTAGAAGGAGTAGTCGTTGCCGAAGTATGCGTCTTGGCGGGACAGGGAGGCGTCGTGTTCGATTGGGAAGTTGTGTTGGTCCAAATCGTTGAGATCGAAGGCTCCGTTTAGGATTGGGGCGGAGAGGAGACCGGCTCCTCCGATTAGGACTGTGAAGTCTGCGCCCATGTTCATGCCTGCTGCAAGACCTTGGAGGAGGTGGGGCAGGGTCATGTTGCGGCCGTCGTGGTGGATGAAGCCGTGGTTGGCCTGAGGAATGTCAGTACATGATGCATCGATGATGGTGACATTGGACTTACCAGTGCGTTCAGACCTGGACATGGCGAACGGACATCATTTGGTCCTGGTGCCACCCAGTTGGTGAAGCGAGGATCATTGGCAGGTGCTGGTCCAAGGCTAGCAAGTAAGCCAGGAATGTTAGGAATCGCAGGCAGCGATTGTCCGGAAACAAGTGCGGCCAAAAGTGGCAACGCTTGTACGACTTGCAGCATTTTGATCAGTCTTTCTCTCAAGTCTCGTCTGCTGGGAAGCAGAAGTAGAAGTGCGTGAGGACATCAGACATACTTGTAAACGTCCAAATCCCTCGCTCTAGGCCTGAAAAGCCACTCGATCATGCTTCTACATGTTAACAAGTCAGTCCCCTCGGTAGACGGCACGCTTAGAATCGTGATCGACTTGATTGGTCTTTGTGTAGGACTCAAGTCCATCACCTTCCTTCTTGGGCCCGACTAGTGTTTTAAGCTTGACTGACAGAGTTTCGAGATCTGGTGCTAAGAAACGCTGAACATGCCTCGGCGGCCGTCTAAGCTGTCGATCGCTGCCGGATCGTTGTCCGGAGATCCAGTCCCTATCCACTCTTGGTCAGATTTCAATGCATCAGTATACATTATTTCTGTGCCAGTCTATCTATGCGATCATGTATCATTTATGTTCTCATATCATGCTATGCCGCCTTCGCTATGCAAGAATCTCTCATGCCAATCATAGAGCAAGAATACCAAACAGTAATGCCGCGAAGCAAGCTCCCGAGGACACCAGGACTCGAGAAGCTGCTCCTGTATTCGTGCTCGAAGCCGCAGTCGTGCTCGAAGCCGCAGTCGTGGTAGAGCTTGAGCGCGATGTCAGTCCTGAGCTTGTAGTGCTTGAGGACCGCGTCACGCCGATGGTCGTAGCAGCACTCCCAGTTCCAAGGACGACTCGTCCAGATGGAGCGATACTGACGACTTGAGTCCCGATGGTCATGGCTGAGCCACCTGCCGTCAGAGTTGTGGTCTTCCCGGCATCGATGATGACTACGCCGCTTGTACCTGGTAAGTCTGAGAAGGTGTAGGTTTCTGACCCGATCTGAGCGACCTCCACGCCTGAAGCGGCGGTTTCTTGTGAGAGGTCAATGGTGGTTGCAGAGTTGCCTGTACCGAAGGCTACAATGCCGGAAGAACCAATGCTTACGGCCTGACCTCCCAGTGTAGCCATGTTGGTGCCAGCGGCGAGAGTTGTGGTGGATCCATCGTTGACTGCGACAACGCCACTTGTACCTCCAAGGGCGGAGAAGGTGTATACTTGAGACCCAATGGTCGCTACAGTCTGCTGAGGTGCAGCGATGCCAGGGTTGAGCGTCGCCGCAGAACTACCAGTGCCGATCACGAGACCTCCATTTGAAGCAATACTGGCGACCTGACTTCCAAGTGTGATGGGATCGGCTCCAGCAGTCAAGGTTTGAGTATTGTCGCCCTGCGCGATCACAACAGCGGCGCTGCTTCCTGAGGCCTGAGACACGGTATAGACCTGGGATCCGATCGTAGCTACCGTGTTCGGATATGAATCTGGCGCGGGCTGGGTCTGGTCAGATGGATCACCGAGCACAGACGTCAGCTGGCCGCCGATGTTCACAGTTGACTGTGGCTGATCGGAAGAGACGTGAGGTATCGTGGGTCCATCACCGCCAGTCGTCGTTGGAAGATTGTCAGGTTGTCCAGTAGGCATCGGAGTCGTTGGAGCTGGACCAGAAGCCGGCGTGGCTGGCTCTGACGTTGGGTTCGAAGTGTCGCCCGTATGAGCTGGACCATAAGGTACACTTGGACCTTTCGCTGACGAGACCTGGGTAAGAGCAATTGGAGGATCATACACACCACGGATGTCTCCCCAGCAGCTCGACCAGGCTGGTTGCATGCTCTGTAAAAGCGGCGTAGGTACGACCAAAATCGGCTTGTAGGCATCGGTTGTCGGACAAGTGACATTTCCGCAGCCATGATTCCGGACATAAGTCTGGCACCAAGGCTGAGAGGAGTAGATGCTGTAAGCTGGAGAAGGCAGGTCTTGTACGCTAAATGGAGCAGTCCCAGTCCAGACCTGAGTTGGGCGGAAGTGTGCGTCGCAGGGAATTGTTCCTGCATACACACTTGAAAGTGGCTGATCTGTGGGAATCGCCAAAATGGTATTGCTGATGACGGTGCCAGTAGTGCCGCAAGCATTCTCAGCATACAAGCTCTGGTACGAGATGTAAAGCGTGGGTGAGGTAAAGGTCGTCCCCAATGTCTCCACAGTAACTGGCGCAGTTGCTTGCGGTGCGGCGCTTGCGGGCGAGTCCCCACTACCAAAGGCTGGTGTAGGCGTTGCTCCAGGCCAGTAAATGAGCTGGACAGTGCCACCAGTCACAGCACATCGCCCGCAACCAAGCGTGCAGCCCAGTGCAGATCCAAGTGTGGAAGACGTGGGCCAATACCAAGATGTGCTGAGACCATTGTAGTCTCCGAGCGTGCCCTGGTTGAAGAAGAATGCATCGTTTGAGGGCTGGAAGATGTAGTTCTCGTCCATCTGGTAGTTGTCGCGTACCGACTGGCATAGAGAACCGCTGATTGAGGCGACTGTGCACACCGGTTTGCTTTGAGCCGAGGTCCCAATCGATACAGAGTATGCACTGACAACAGACGAGTATGAGGTTGCACATGGCGGCACCGTATTCTGGTTATTCAGGAAGCCGGCATCGATGTCACAATGTGGCGGAGGAGTCGGTGATGGGATGAGCTGTGTAGTAATCCAGTTCTCCCAAGAGGACTGGCAGTCCGGAACAACGGATGGAAGCGTGCAAGTCGGCTTCGGTGGGACACTGATGGTAGCGTTTGGCGCAACAGTAGCGTAAGAGGTGTAGGTCCATGTCCATGTGCTCGTGCTAGCAGGCTCGGATGACTGCGTGTAGACATAGCTAGACGTCGAAAGGATAGTCTGAGTAGATATCGTAAAGCCGCCGTTCACGATCGGGATCTCGGTATCAATCGTGGTGATGTACGTAGACGTCGTCAATGGCTGTGCGCTGAATGCTTCTTCGTTGGTCGAGGTAAAAGTCGTCACTGGTGTCGAAGACGGCGTATAGCTGTAGTTTGACAGTAGAGAGGCACGACTCGCAGTCCAATACTGCTGCCATGACGCATAGCAATCTGTTGGGCTTGAGAGGCCAGTTCTTGCTGCTGCAGTGCTGTTTGTGGTTGATGATGGATGCACTGTCGTATTTGCAACCTCAATATCACCGTTTGCGAGCTTCGTTGCTGTGAACACTGTGCCGTCTACCGTTACAAGACCTGTGGCTACCGCCTCTGTCCCCGTTGCGCTTGTAGAAAGTCCAAGACCAGCGGCAACATAGTCACCCACTGCGGCAGATGCTGGAAGATGTCAGCACTTTGCCGTACCACTTTGTGCATAGTACTCACAGCCAGCTCGCACTAGACGCGTTCCAGCAAGCAGTGCTAGCGAGAGGAAAGCAGCGAGCATGATGCGCGTCTGCTCAGTGATCAATACTGCCAAACAACCACTCCGACCCCTCCAAAGAAGATGAGAGAAGAGAAAGTGAAGTTGTCACAGAGGGAGACGTCGACGCCACGACTTACCACCAGATCCTACACGCTTTCGCATCCTTCGGCCTCGCCATGCGCAGCATAGGCACGTGAAATCCTGTGGAACTTGCGGCTGAAGGAGGCTGAAGTCGAGCGATGCTTAAACAAGGACAAGGACCTGTTACGGTGGTACTTTAGTGCCAGGTATGCAACTATCTTTTTTTAGAGGCGGAGCGGTAGCGAGGGTACGGACCGTCGAAAGCGTTCTATAAGCTACGCTATCGCAATTTGTATCGCAGTCCTCGTCGCTCTGTCGTCGCGATTTCTATCGCTATTATCGACAATCTTAAGATATAAAAAATGCTCGAGATATAGAATTCGCGATATACGACATTTTCGAGATACGAAATTCGCGATATACGAAATTCTCGAAATACGAAATTTGCGATATACGAGATTTTCGAATTACGAGATCTACGATATATAAAATTTATAGTATATAAGATTTATAATATATAATACTTATAATATATAGAATCTATAATATATAGAGTTTAATAGAATTTAAATATTATAAACTATAAATAAAAAGATTTAATATCTATTAATCTTATATAATATATTTAAAAGTATCGAGCTAAGGAGGGCCGATAGGGTTATAAATAGATCGTAAGTATAATAGAAACTATAAGGATAGAAGTAGCTAAAGTAGGAATAGTAAGTATATTATTAGAATATATAGTCTAGTTAGTAACCTAGTAGGGAGTACTAAGATAGGCTAGATTATATAATATAGATTATATAACTAGTCTAAGCTAACACCTTTTAAGTTTAGCTCTAACCTATAGATAATAATAATATACTTACTATTCCTACTTTAGCTAACTTCTATCCTTATAGCTTCTTTATACTTACAATCTATTTATAACCCTATTAGCCTTCCTTAGCTTAATAGGTTATAAGCCTAGATTTATACCTATAAGGTAGAAGACTAAAGTAGTATAGATTACTTCTAAACCTATAAGTCTAGTTCTAGAGGGAAGAGGCAAAATAGGAGAGGGAGACTTAAGGTAGATCTATATATATTATATAAAGAAGCCTTATATATAAGCTATAAAAGAACCTAGTAAGGTATACT
>JAASFE010006047.1:2379-31924 GCA_013365205.1 Pseudocercospora cruenta
TTAGAAAGAGTAATTACTACTTAGGAGTAGTATACTAAGAGTTTATATAATTATCTATTTCTTTAAGCGAGTATTATATCTAGTTAGATACTTAAAAGGGAGGGATATTGCCTAGTAACTAGGCTACTACCTACTTAGTTAGTAATAGCTAGAAGGCCTATATATAGCCTTCCTTCTAGTTATAGATAGAGATTATTAACCTCGTTTAATATATACGTACTACTACGTTCTTATACCTCTATTATAGGGCTTTAATTAGTACCTATTATCTCTACATCTATCTATTCTATCTACTTAGTATAGCTACCTATTTAATAATAGGTTATACTTCTGTAAGGCCCTTAGATACCTCCGCCCTAGGTAGGTATAGTATTAGGTTCTACGTATTAATAGTCTTATAGTAAGTAGTAGCTCTTTAGGCTATTCTTTAAAGATACTAAGAACTTATAATAGATTAAAGGGATTAAGGCCTATCTTCTTCTAACTACTTACTATATTCTTCTTAGTTAGAGCCTTAGTCTAGGTAGGCTAGAATAAGCGTAGAAAGTTACGCTTTATAATATTAGATAAGCCTTAGTAATTATAAATAAACTAGTCTAGTTACTAGCTATAGAAGATACTAAGAGGTACGAATACTAATATATCTAATAGCTATAATCTATAAGTTAAGTAAGGAGGGTATATAATAACTAGTATCTTATTATTATTAACCTATTTAAGGAAGGGTATATTTATATAGCTTCCGTATCTATCTATAAATAGGAGCCGCTATTTCCGCCTAGCCTTATCCTTTATATATCGATAGAATATCTATATAAGCTACGTATAACTAAGGCTATTATCTATTTAACCCTTCTTAGAAGAAGCGAAGTAGGCTTAGTACTTAAGACCTTAAAATCTTATACCTAAGTATCTTAAATATTACCTATCTTAGCTTAGTAAATTAGGCTTAAAGGGAGCTATAATCTATTAGCGTAAATATAACTAATAATAGTAAGCTACTCGCGGTTACTATCTTATATATTACTAATAAGCCTATAGCTCTTAAATACCTCCTTTAAAATAATCCTCTTTACTTTAATAAGGTACTTAATAAGTATACCCTTCTTATCTATATTATATATATTCTTAAGCTTAATCTCGTATTCCTTTATCTTCCGGTCTATTAAGTTAAAGTAGGCCTTATAGTATATCTTACTATTTATTTTCTTACGTTCTTTATTAAAGGGTTAAAGGTAGACTAAGAGAATCTTATCCTTATACCTTTTATAGAATCTAAGTACCTAATTATTCTTTAGATATCTCTTTACGATATCGTATATAAAATTATAAAGTATTATTAGCGTTAGAGGTAGGCTATAGTTAGAAATAGTATTTAGATACTATATAAGAGTATACTCTTATTAGTAACTAAGTATTATCTAGTTTTCGGCTTTTTACTAGACTATTCTATAGACGCTATAGTACCGCTTACTAAGTATTAACCGCGTAACTTTATAGTCTCGTACGTACGCCGAAATTAAGATCTAATCGTCTAGTTTTAAACGAGCTACTACTTAATTAATTTAGTCCATTATGTGTTAAGATATATAGTTACAAAGTATATAGAAGAAACGCGAAAGTGCGCGTTACGAGGGGCCGTGCGTTACGCGGGTCAAACTTCTACTTTACCAACTGACTATAACAGCCGGCTGTTCGGAGATGTACCGAACTTCCAGTGTGCTCCATCGAAACCCTGAAGCCCTATTCGTCGTTTCCTTCTCGAAGCCTCCTAGTTTCAGTTCTTTATTGACATCTATCCAATGTGCTGCTATCACAGCGAATACAAGGCGCTTGGTAGCTTCACTACACTGGCTGACTGAGTGTCAGCAGTGTCCCAAACAAGATCTAGATCGGCCAGGCCGTTCTATTAATGGGATCGTCAGCTCCAGATCCTTCAGCCGCAACGAAATGTTTCTCGGGAGAAAGACATTGACAAACACACCTTAAGGACGCGTCTCTCGCGTGCAATTCTCCATCATCCATTGCTAGCGCTTCTGGTAAGCAGCTTCTCTCGATATTCGGTGATGAGCATGGCCGCAATCGATGAGCCAATGTCGTGGGGCGAGGATGCGCTTGGCTTCGACTCCTGGGATGACGAGGAACAGGAGACCTTGGTACAGGAGGAGCCAGCACCCAAAGCTGCAAAACCAGGCGGCCAAACTCCAAGAATACTTCTCGACCATGGAAATACAGACATCATCATGCAGCATGCCAACTACAGCTACAACAATCTCTCCCTGCCTGGCAAAAGCAGCACTGCTGACAAAGTCTTGAACCTGCTGGCGCGGGAAACTGGAGTGGCAAAATCCAACTTGCTTGACAACTACCGCTTTGAAGAAGATCTAGGCATTGATCTGTACTCAGCATTCGACATCCTAGGCCAATTGCGAGAAGAGCTCGAATTGTACAACATTCCCTCCGATCTGTTCACAGAGTATCCTACTGTAGGAGAACTGAAGCAATACTTTACCGCGATGGAAAGCAGTGCTGTAACTCCTTTGAGCCAGATCTGGAACGACTCTGATTCTGACGATAGCATGGAGCTGTCGGATACTGAAGCAACCTCCTTGGCACCAACTAGGCATGCTTCGCCGCCGGCTGTGCCGGACGAAATGGTTGCAAAATACACAGCTCTCATGCGAAGCATTGTGGTGCGAGAGATTGAGTTGGCTGAATATCAAGTCGACGAAGACAAAGATCTTGAGGACATGGGAATGGACTCTTTACTGGCGCTGGTCATCCTCGGAGAGCTTCGGGAAGCCACCGAGATCTACGGCCTTCCTTCCAACTTCCTCACGGCCAACAACACCATCAACCTCGTCGGCAAGGCATTAGCTTTCGAAGTTCAACTTGCTGCCAAGTGAGAACCTGGCGTCATCTTCTCCGAGACCCATTGTTCCTTTCGAACTTTCTCCCTACTATCCCGCTAACATCGCGGGCTACCGCAGCGAGTGAAGCAAAAGAATTCTAGCGACAGGACCAGCGATGACAATGCTAGCCCATACATATCGGCAGGCAACTCCGCGGGCTAACACATATCCCGAGACCATTCTTATCTGGAGCGCAGGCAACGAAGAGTGGATCACTGGAGGCAGTATGTGATATGCTGCTGCTGGCTCAAGCGTACCAAAGATATCTCTAGTACGGCATGATCCCGCTGTCGATGTTACCTTCCTCCAGTCTCGTGAGCTCGATGCTCAGTCTTGCTCTAGATTCGAGCAACAGAACAAATTCCTGAAACATCTCCCTCTGCGAGACAGCTCGGGAAACAGCAGGGATTCAGCCTTGCGAACGAAGTCAGCATCCGCAAAAGGTGGGGACGGTGTCGACATGAGCGTGTCAGAACGTATCTCTTCATGATCAGCAAGGCGTATACCAAAACTACCTTCTGTCAAATAGCTCAAAGAAATCCCACTGATCTACATGTGGAGATGGAAACTTCATTTAGCTTGCGCTACACTTCCAGATCCTCCGGTCGGTGTGAGAGCCTCGATATCTGAAGCTCAATGGCCGAGTTGTCCGAGCTGACAAGATAATTAACTTCACAGTCAAGCTCTACCCAGCTCTAATCTCATACCTGCTGACACAGCGGAAGATCTTCCCATTGTAGCAATCGCTGAAGTGGCATGTGGCCATTAAATCACCATAAGCACACGTCAACATATATCCAGCTCAGAGACACAAATCTCACGCCAATTTGGTCAGTTCTCAAGACCTCGGAAACATACAACAATCATCATCATGACAACCGATGTACAGAGGCCAGGTGTGATCTCAACTTTCCTCAACTATCGGAACCCCGAGAATGGTGACAATATCTACGCTGGCACCGTCGGAGAGCTGCGCAAGAAGCATGCCGCCACGAAAGTGAACATCAACGATGTTCGTAACAATGAAGAGAGCATCACCTTAGACAAGCAAGGGTTTCAAGTAATCGATCACGAAAGCTCAGAGAAGGAATTCAACAACGAAGATCAGATCAAACAAGTTCACTATCCAGAATGTGTAGAACTGCTCAAGAAACAGTAAGTCCCCTCCCTCTGTACCAAGCCTACCATATTAACTCACGTCGTTCAAACAGTACCGGCGCCACCAAAGTCATCGCCTTCGCCCACGTCGTGCGACGTCAAGACCAACGCCACATCCTGGACTCTAGCAAAGAAGATTTAAAAGACACCGATCGCACACCCGCACCAGGCTACGCAGGTTTTGTCCACATTGATCAATCCTATAAAGGAGCCTATACTTGAATCAGTGGAGCTCTACCGGAGTACTCCGACACACTCCAGAACCAACGTTTCGCAATCATGAACGTCTGGCGTCCGATCCATCACCCCGTAACCCGCGATGCTCTAGCGGTCTGTGACGCTCGCAGCGTTCCGGAAGAACATCTCCACGAACAGACGATTTACTTTCCCAAGGAAGCTCGAAGGGACAGCGGAAGCGGTCAGGACGCTTATGCTCCGAAGCCCCCCGTAGAAGCTTGGGCTGTTGAACCACCGAGTGATCCGGATGAGCATAAGTGCTGGTACGTCTCTGAGATGAAGCCGGAGGAGGCATTTTTGTTAAAGATTTTTGATTCGAGAGTCGAGGATGGAATAGCAAGACGGGCGCCACATACGGCGTTTAGCTGTGAGGAGGATTATGGGCTTCCGAGGCATAGAATTGAGTGTAGATGTTTGGTGCTTTGGGAGGATCAGCCTGCTTGAAAGACGATTTTGCGGAAATTGTGATGCATGTTCGTGGAAGATGAGATGTTCGAGAGGTCAATACGACTACTATTGCTTAGCGTTATGTCTTTCCTGTCTTGTGGACTACTAAGTCGCTTATCACTGTCGATATCATCTTGCTAAATGCATGCACCCTGCTATGGCGCATTATCCAAGTTCCACTTTCCGAAGAAATCTAGCACAACTGGAGTGTAATCCAGGGCTTTGTCGAGGCACTTTCTCGTTGTCTGGTTGTAGTGGTCACTCGCATCCCAATTACTGCTCGTGGAACTTGGCCAGCAATGTCCCAACTCAAAAATCTGGTAGTGTGATATCACATCAGAATAGTCCCCGCAGGAGTAGCATGTCGTGTTGTAGCCTCCCAAATCGCCAGAGTTTTCTGGTGTAGCGCCAGATCCGCAAGTTCGTTTGCCCCACCAAGAGACCCATTTGTCGATATCTGGCAGAGGACCGCCCGATCCGTCTTTGGTCGGATGGTATGGGATGGTGGAGTCTTTGTCTCCATGACTCTCGAGAATTGCACGCTTCTTGGCACAGCTGCCTTCACTTGTATCTTTGTAGAGAGCTGCGGATGCCATCGCAAATGCGGCGAACTCATCTCCATTGTCGGAACATGCAAGCGTATCCACAAAACCTCCACCATTAGACTTGCCTGAGGCGTAGACTCGACTGTCATCGATGCAGTAGTTTGCTCGCATCTTGGCGAGGAGATCTGTGGTGAACTGGAGATCGTTTACACCCTTGACCGCGTAGGAAGGGCCTTGCCAGGATCCGTTGTAACCTTGAGGATAGACCACAAGATACTCTTGACCAGCAGAGTATTTGTAGTACTGCGAGTTGTCATACTGCTGATATGGCGTTCCACCATTGCCTGTTTGGCGGATGATGTTAGTCAGGTCATAAATGAATCACATGATGGTGGTCACTTGCCATGATAATCAATGATTAGCGGCCACTGCTTCTCAGTGTTGTCGTTGTAACCGTCAGGCACATTCACTGCGTAAGTTCTGGTATAGCCGCCGGACTCAATGCTATGATTTGCTGTCCCGTTGTTGAAGCCCTCATTGTGGGTCATGCCGCATCCTGTTGAATCTCGATTCTTGGGCTGATGTCTCTTGAGCGGCGTTCCTGCAGTCAGGCCAAGTGCCGCTGCACAGGCAGCCCAGAAGGCGAGAGCAGGCATAATTTTGTTCTTCAAGCGTTGTCTTAATTATTCTCTTTAGGCTGCTCCGACTGGTATTCGATGAACTGCTCTAAGTTTGCTGTTGACCACGAATCATAAGAATATTCCTGCGATCATGCTGATGATGAAGAGTGTGCGAATTCCAGTGACTGCGCCTGCCAGTCAGATGGACAGGAAGATGATGCTTGCTCCTGTGTTGCTGAGCTCCGCGCGTTCAAATTCGCAGAAGAAGGCGAGATTGAAGCATAAGAATGGACACTAATATATCAATGCAACGGACGCCTCGGAAACCTCACCTGAAATGTCTGACCGTGCCGGACAATAGCTGAGACTTTAACAATAGCAAGCTCGGGTAGTGCGTGAACTTCGACATGCCACTTTCGGCGAGATCAGCGGCGAGGTAGCATCACGAGAATGCTATGCTTGCGGAGAGTGCAGGCACACATAGTATGTGCACACCACATTTTGTCCAAAGCGAGGCTACCTCAGTGGCTTGCGGCAGTTGAAACAGCCAACACATCGTCATAGCGAAGCATTGCGGAGGATCTAGTCAGGCACAATGTAGAAGGCGCATCAGGTTCGAATGCAGAGAGTTTAGAGGCGCGTATGTGCCGTGCCGCTCGTTCCTGCTGCAACGCGGCCACGCCAGCAGCAAAGAGGGTGTCCGGTTGCTGTTGCATATGTGTATGTATTTCGCAAACATGGCTCGAGACGGTATTCCTTCAACCAACGGGTAGGGCGGTATGCGGTAAGCCATCAGAATACGTCATGCAGTCTTATTCGGCCGATCCAAAGTCTGGTAATGCACGAGGTCATACGTCGGCGTCGTGAGGAGAAGCTCCACGGTAGGACGGCAGCATGTGATTCGGAAAATCAATAGGTGGTAAGCGAAGCTGAGGTCCCTTGCGTATCATATGCATCTCCTCTGGCGAAGTTGAACGACGTGGAAGATGGACGTTGGAGTGAGAAGCCACGGGGCGTGGAGCATCGGACAGCGGCGAAGATGGGCCCTCTTCAGCGACGGAGCTCCAAATCGACCAAGTGGATAATGCACTTTCTACCTACTAACCTACCTACTTATCTCTACTATTTTGCATCTTCTATACTCGCCAACTTAGAATTACTACTATATATAAAGTAATCGATTCATCTTTCTATAACTATATAATCTAAAGCTATTAGAATTTAAAGAGTACGGAGTTTAAAGAGGATAGAATATAAAGAGTATAGAATCTAAAGAGCACGGAATCTAAAGAGTACGGAATCTAAAGAGTACGGGACCTAAAGAGCACGGGATATAATAGATTTAGAAAGTATAGGTAAAGGAAATTAAGAATAGGAGATTACGTAGGTAAAGGAATCTAAAGAGGACGGAATCTAAAGAGGATAGAATCTAAAGAGGATAGAATCTATACTCTTCTTAATACGTAGGTATTAGACTCTATACTCTTTAGAATACTTAGGTATTAGAATACTTAGTATTTAGAATACCTAGTCTTTAGATTCTATAGCCTTTAATTTACTTAGCTCTTAAATTTATAATTTACGAAAATTTAAATATTCGAAATTTTCGAAATCCGAGATTCTCGTAGATTACGAATTATAAAGATTAGAATATTAAGACTAGTACTTTCTTTAGAGTTTACCCCGGATTCTAGCTAGGCTTGGCGAGGAACTTTAAACTTCTCGGTCGTAAAATCGAGAAATTTTCGAGGTTTAGAATCTACTTTTTTAATAGTATAAAATATATTTAATATCCTATAGTCCTATAAATCTCGGAAACTATAGTCTATATATAGATCTATATACTACGGAAGTTTTATAGAATTTAGATAAATAATCGTAGAGGAATATACGATAATCTCGAAATTTAATTAGAATCTAAGAAAGTTGCATTATCCGCTTAGTACATTTGGGCCTCCCTATTCAGCCAAGACTTTTTGGGCGCCTGAGGCTCATTCCTCTCGCTGACGCCACCGTCGACTGATGTAAAAAGTGTGGCCAACGACATAGACATTTCTCTAGAAGTACAGTCCTTACAGCTTTTGGAAAGGAAGTCACCATGGCAGCCACATTCACTCGTGCCGCCCTGCGCGCAACAAGACTCTCTGCAGCTCACAACAGCTTTGCATCGAGGCAAGCTTCACCTATCTTTCGGAGATATCTAGCTGTACCTGCTGAGCAGCCACGTATGCATACCAAGTGCTGCATCTGAGGGTTTTCCTTGTATTGACACGCACTGCAGGACTTCGTCTCGGGTCTGAAGCCCCAAATTTCCAAGCCAAGACGACGCAAGGCGATATCGACTTCCACAAGTGGCTCGATGGCAAGTAAGTACAATGCCGTACCTACACCCAGCCGCTTCAAGATGCATGACCCAGACGTGATTCTTTTCGTGCAAGTGAATCTTGCCTCAGTTGAAGCAGAGGAGAATTATCTCCTGTTCAGAGTCAACTCTTGTATTGTCTTGCTTTTGAGTCTGGCGCTCTCTTATAGCTCAAGTGAATTATCGACCTGCCGTGAGCTCTTCCTTTCTCGAACGGCACAGCATGATTCACAGGGGCTATGTCGTGCATGCACGTGGCTGACGTTGTGTAATCACCAGGTGGGCCATCCTCTTCAGCCATCCGGCAGATTTCACTCCAGTGTGCACGACCGAGCTCGGTGCTTTCTCAAAACTGAAAGATGAATTCGAGAAGCGTGGCGTCAAGATGATTGGCCTTGTAAGCACATCCGCGCAAACTACCATGCCATATGGAACCCGCTTACTGATGCTGTGGCTCTAGTCGGCCAACGATCTCGGCAGCCACGACAAATGGATCAAAGACATCAACGAAATCTCCAAGACCAACTTACAATTCCCGATCATTGCAGACGCCGATCGGAAAGTCGCTTTTCAATATGATATGATTGACCAACAAGACCTTGACAACATCGACGAGAAGGGAATCGCTTTTACCATTCGTTCGGTTTTTGTCATCGATCCAAGCAAGAAGATTCGCTTGACAATGATGTACCCAGCATCCACAGGACGTAACACAAGCGAAGTCCTTCGCGTAATCGACTCGTTGCAGACCGGTGACAAGAAGGGTGTCACGACTCCGATCGATTGGCAAGTTGGCGAGGATGTGATTGTGCCACCTTCAGTCTCGACACCAGACGCAAAGAAGAAGTTTGGCGAGGTTCGGGAGGTGAAGCCGTACTTGCGCTACACCAAGATCTAGAAAGAAGGGAGTCGCACTGTACGATAATCCATAGATTTAGAAGGACAAAAAGAACTGTTACACCATACTCCACGCTGTCGTAATGTGCATCAAAAGTCAAAGCCATTCATGCTCCCTGAGGATGCAACGCAATCATGTATCCACCCTTCCGCTCACCGAAGAGGTCTCGTTCACACAATTCCTTTCTAAGTGCACCACGGAGGCTCCATAGTCGAGTTCGCCATTCGTCCACCACCAACCCAAATAGGTCCATGTTTTGCTCTAGGCTGTGCAAGGGCATCACTAGGCGGACTCTCTCTCTCCATCAATAGCTTAGGCCCTCTCCCAGAACTTTTCACCTTCTCAACCCAGTTCGGCAGTTCATTATTCCTCATCTCCGCCATTTTCTGTTTCCAAAACATCTTGATATACCCACTATCGGCCTCACCATAAATCGGTAAAAGGTCTTCATCTCCAGCTATCTCAAAATCACCTTTCAATGTTGCCGCTATGCCGTCTGCCCAGCGGAGACCAACGTCCTTTGACACGTATTCTAAGCGGCCAATGATCCATAAAGCTTGCGCTAGAGCTGATGATGTGGCTGTTGACATGCTATAGGTGCTATTTCTGTCGGATAATGAGGTCCAGATCTGAGGGCCTATGCGTTCGAGAGCGCAGGTGCCGGCGAAGAAGAGCGGCCAGATTGAGCCGTATGCTGTTATGAGGATGCAGGGTGAGTTGTAGCCTGGGGCGTGGCCTAGCTGAGATGGTATTGCGGCGCAGATGTCGTCTGTCATTTGTCGTCTGACGCTCTTGAAATATGATACCTGGGCTTCTTGTTGTTCGGTCGGAACACCGAAACGTCGAAGGAGTAGCTCTTGGGTACGGGTGACCATGATCCTGACACTGCGATAGGTCTCCCACACGCTTGCTGCTGGGTGTCCTTCGTAGGCGTGGACCATGCCATTCCAGACGTGAGGGCTATCTTGGACCTCAAGGTCACGGTACTTCCATGCCTGGTGAGTGTTCATCGAGTCGATGGACCATTGGACCATTCTCATCTCAATGTGGTTGATAGTGTTGTAGGCATCCTCATCAGTAATCGTCTGCATTCGCATTCGGTACCGCAGTCTCGAGAAGTCGAAGCATATCAGCGACAACTCATCCGCAGGGATGATGACCTCGATATTTGCGGAGTGGAATTGCAGGTCTTGGTTCCAGTCTCGTAAGAAGGAAGGAGGGTCGAGATCATCCCATATCGTGTAGATCAAAATTTGAGCGCGAATTTCTCGGAAAAGCAGCTGCCCGACAACGGATTTGAATTGATTCTTCCCTCGTAGCTGCAGTAATTGCATCGCTCCTTGAATGTGTGCTTTCCACGATTGTATTGATTCTCGACCATCGCAAGTCAAGTTCTCGAAATAGCCAAGCATTAAGACCGCCATTAGACTCTCGTCTGATCTACACCGTTTCGGGTCTCGCAAGGCTCCATTAAGAAGACTTAGCGCTTGGGCGTAAATTGATCTTGAATATTCTCGTCCCATGACTAATGGCTGCACATTGTCCAGTGCCGCAATACCGCAAGCCTTGATCGCCAGGTCTAGCACCGGGTCCAGTCTCGATCGCTTTTCATATCGCCGGAGGAAGGTCCAGTGTCCATTATCTGCAGTGAACTGTTTGAAGAAGTAAGTGACTCCAACCTCGTCCGCATTGTGTTCTATGGTTAGTGGTATGCCGAGGCCTTGCTGAGACTTTTGCTCGGTATGCTGCCCCGGGTCATCGTCCGTAAAGTCATTAACTGTGGTCAACTGATTATTCTTTGAATGTATCGGTATGTCGATGGTATCGTCGCTCGAAGAAGACGTCTCACTCTTAGGCGAGGTCTCGGATTGCGGTCCTGTTGTCGCTGCCGGAGTGGCAAGGCCATTTTCTGTCTTGGCAGGTACAAATGCAAATGGAGCTGGTGGAGTTACAGACGCCGGTGCTGGCGCTGCTCGAGCTTTCTGGCGTTCTGCTTTGAGCCGTACCGCAGCACTTTCATCCTGGATCTGAAGTTGGGTGACGTCTCGGTATCCGCTGCAGGTCTTCTTGAGCTTCACGCATCGAGCACAAGATGGCTGTTCCAGTCCGCATCGCTTCTTGGCCTTGCGGCAGTTCTCACAACCCGCTGAAGGCTAGAGTTTGGTCAGTGCTGTGCAGAAGCGCGATCCACGGAAACTCGTACCTTGCCTCTGTATACCATCTGGTTGAGCAAGCACAGAAAGGCTGGCTTGGCGCAGGAGTAGAAGGTTTTCGAAGTGCCGGCTCCTGGTCTCTTAATCGTGCTCTAGGCAGGCAGCTAAATGGCATTGTGAGTACTGGAATAGAAAGGCCGGCAATGCAGTTGCATGCGCCGACATCGTGACCTTACATCATTGATGAACCGCGTCCAGCTACCCAAAAGTCGTCGCCTGAAGATGATCGGTGAGAGCGGACGCATTGAAACGAGCACTGCCTCAAAACATCGGACGTGTGTGTGCTGATAAGCCTTGCTGCTGCTGCACAGAATTGCTGACAACTTGCGCCGGCCCGCTGAGGAGGAGTGAAGGAACAGCCATTTTCCAAGAGAGCAGAGCTGCTTTCACCACACACGCGAGCTGAACCGTTTCTCTGGTTGCGCGGTTCAAGGTGCTGCGGCAGGATGTGGCGGTCTCGAACTCTTTCGGCTGCACGGCAAGCGTGGCAGAGGACAACACGTGATCAGTCTAGACATTATCTGCGTTGCGATCTATTCTATACAGGGTATCTTTAAAACACGCTTGTAGTTACTGAAATGCTCCGCCGTGGGAGATCACAAATGGTGTCTGTCCTCGGGTTTCTCGATGAAGTCCTCAAAGGGAACACCTTTGTCCGCCATGCTGTTCACGTCCGGTGTGAATGCAACTGTACTATATCCTTGTATCAATTTCCTGATGTAACACGAGGTCGCTGCCTGTGTCAGGTACTTGTTGCGGAAAGTGGCAAGTGAGTTTGCGATGATATGATTCGAGGCCTCAGTGTTGTTCAAATAGTACTCGACGTTCCCCGGCAGGTCGCTCCAGTCCCGCTTCGCATTGATATAGTTTTGCATTGGACCGTCCTTGACCAGTAGATGGTAGTAGTGTGCATTCCACTTCAGATCATGCACTATCGGCAGGGAATCGCAATTGAGGAGATACTTCAGGCGGCCGCTGTAGCTCACACCCTCGGTGTGGACTGTCAAGGCGTACTTGCAAAGATCCTCAACGGGAATTTTATTTCCTTTTTCTGTTTTGCTCCAATCGATGAACTTGACGTCGGCCCATTCTTTGCCTGTACCAATATTGACCAGTCCATCTCGCAATTCCTTGTTGGTCCACTCTGTCCCACGCCAGACGACTTTTGGAAATTTGTGAGCGAATGGCGCGTCATTCTCCATGGCGTGCATTCGTGCTGCTTCGTATGACCCCTGGGGACTGGAATACCAGAAGTCGAAATTTGGAATCAGCCAGAGACGTTGATGAGGATCATGATCTTTCAGCGATGACCAGGTCCAGAAGGAATGAGTCCCGTCGTCAGTTGGAGGGTTAGAAATGTCTTCAAAAAGCAGTGCGGCCTCGATGGTGGGCAGTACTTCTCCGCCTGCGATTGCACTTTCAACTGCACGCTGCAGTAATCCCAGAATACCAAACGCGCGACCCCGATAGCCTACGTGACTGATTGTGTCCATTGATTCCAAGATTCGCAATTCCTGGTTGTGAATCAAAATTCGCATAGCGCCGCCACCATTGTTGCTCTGATTTCGCCATGTTATATCAACATCCTCAGCAGTGATGGTATGGTGTCGATTTTTCCAGTATGCTACGGCTCTCTCAATGTCTCGGTAAAGATCAGGGAATTCACTGGTGCATTGCGCTGCGGTCAAGGTATCAGACAGACCGTGCCCAGTGTTGACTTGTGCCTCTTTAGTCACCAACCAGTCGGCGTTGGCTCTCGGTGGCTGGAGCCATGCTTCTGCAACCTTTTCGAAATCCTCCTTGCTGTCATCTGACGAAATAACTGGGCCAGGTGAGGAGGATCCGGAAAGTCCATCAGCTGTAGAGCTACCGAAGCCATTGTAGAGAACTGTGATGAGCTGTATGCCCGCGATCCCGATCAGGAAAAAGCAAATTCGCCTCCAAAACACTCTCGACTCCATGTTCGACACATCTATAGAACTTGACAGCCGCGACGCGATGAGACTGGTGCTGAAAATGGACTGAGAAATCAACGGCAGCGGAAAGTAAAGGGGATGGCAGAAGCCAGGTGGGGAGAGCAGATAGCCTGCCTTGGCAGCGCCATAGTGCAGCGATGCTTTGCCTCACCAAAACTACTCGAGAGAGACTTTACCTTGAGCTGTCTCACACGTGAGAGTGCCACACGCAACATCGAGCAGGAGGGTGCGCTGGCGTGCTTGAGACCGAGGCAAGTGAGCAGAATCGTATTGTGATCTTCGCCAGAGCTCCAGGGCACCGAGGGCAGGACGGCTGCCTCCGCCATGCACGCCGAGAGAAGTGATGCGGAGGCGATTTGCGGTCTCGTTCATCAACCCTCCGCTAGGTTCCTGGGCATCTACACCGACTGTGAGAGAACAGAAATGCAGATGGCAACAGTGTAGTGCTCGATGGAAGATTCATTCTTGGGGATGTGTTCGTGTTGAGATCCTTCCGGTGTTGGCGAGGAGGTCCCATTCGGCTCCTGGCCATCAGGCATCAAGTCCATCAAAGGCATTATTATAGTCCGTATGGTCTTCAGCGCTCACTTCTCAGGCGACGTCAGATTGGTCAGTCGTAATGTATAGAGGCAAGGTTCAGGTTGATGGAGAGTGGGAACGGCAGGTCTTATACTCGCTCTTGCATAAATGATCCTGTGCCAGAGCGGCTACTGAACTATCCGCATTTCAGGCTGAAGTCCCTCATAAGCAATGCAGACGATTTGGCCAGATATTGTGATATCGAGGAATTGAAGACCACTACTGAGTGGAAAGAAGCCTCACAGATGATATTGAAGACGTCGAAAGATCGTGTGTACTCAGCATGGGCGGCCTTGTTTCATGATCCCAGCGCAGAAATGCCAAGCAAACATTCTCAGGTTACACAAGCCCATCGGACTTCTACTAGCGCCCGCTTTAAGCGAGCGTGTTTGATTCGTCACGAATTTGCACATCTTGGCATCGCACCTTCCACTCCAGCTTTTCCATCTCCGACTTTCGAGACTTCTTGCAAGGCACGACGCCAATCGACCAGCAACACCCGCCAATACAGCCAAGGTACGACGAAACGCACGAATCTCGAGAGAAGATGGCATTGGGAAATACGAGGACACCTAAATTGCTATACCATCTTCACATCGAGAATGCGACTGCTACGACTCCACAGCACATGTGCTAACTGCGCTCACAGATGGGTGCCCACAAGTATCTCGAGGAGCTGCAAAAGAAGAAGCAGAGCGATGTCATGCGCTTCTTGCTCCGCGTTCGCTGCTGGGAGGTACGACCCGATATTCCATGAGCGGCATAAAGCAGTGCAGCATTGGCTGTACCTGCTTGTGCTTTGATCGTACTCGTTGAACATTTGCTGAGAGTACATCAATCTAGCTCCGCCAGCTGAACGTCATCCACCGCGCCTCGCGCCCATCCCGTCCAGACAAGGCCCGCCGCCTCGGATACAAGGCCAAGCAGGGATATGTCATCTACCGTGTGCGTGTCCGCCGCGGTGGTCGCAAGAGGCCAGTGCCAAAGGGTGCCACCTACGGTATGCTCGCATTAGACATAAGATGGGAGAAGAGGGTAGATTCTGATACATTCATACAGGCAAGCCAACCAACCAGGGTGTGAACCAGCTCAAGTACCAGCGTTCGCTCAAGTCTACCGCTGAGGAGCGTGTTGGCCGCCGCTGCGCCAACTTGCGCGTGCTCAACAGCTACTGGATCAACCAGGACTCCACCTACAAGTACTACGAGATCATCCTCGTTGACCCACAGCACAAGGCCATCCGCAAGGATCCACGCATCAACTGGATCGTGAACCCAGTGCACAAGCACCGCGAGTCTCGTGGTCTTACTGCCACGGGCAAGAAGAGCAGAGGTCTCAACAAGGGCCACCGCTACAACAACACCAAGGCCGGCCGTCGTCACACCTGGAAGCGCCAGAACACTCTGTCTCTCTGGCGCTACAGATAAGCGGGAGGTTGAGAGCTGTTATCGAGAATTTATGGAAGTCATGCTGCATCACCTTCGCGCTGGAGTTGTACCGGTATGGGAAAGTCTACTGCACAGTGTCAGAGGGCATATGGCGTGCATTTTGCGCGGTCCATTTCTGGTCACGTAGGGAAAGCCGGCCTGTCGGGCCATGTGAAATGAGATCAAATCACCACGAGTGACATCCGAGCGTTGACCCTTCGTCTCATTTCCCTCCAACCACGAACTGCGATCAATGCAAGTCTCAAACGTGATCCCATGAGCTAACCGTATGTGCGAACGCCTGAAGAAGTGGTTCCATGCTTAACGCTTAGTGCAAGTATGGGATGCCCTTGCGAAGGTTCACCCCCTCGCTGCCGGCAAGCGGTTCGTATTGAGCTTGGCAGACGACGTCTCTACTCTACCAGCAGAAATGTTAACGTTGCCGTTTGTGAGTCGTGCTCTGCACATGTGTCTGGTATTTCTGCAACACGGTAGCTACTGCTCGCTTTGGCCGATTGCGTTGCCACCCGAAGCCGTGGCTGCTGTTGTGTGAGGCGCCGGTAGCTTGCCTTCCATACCGCCAACAACTGAACCTGGATCCTCGGTCGTGTTAGAGAGAGCGCTGCAGTACACGCGTTCGTTGCTTGGTGACTGAGGCTCTTGGATGTACGCCTATCTCTGTGCCATACCACATTCTGGGTGGAGGCGTGACTGCAGCGCGGAGGGAGATCATAGCTGGGACAGATGAGCGCCGCGTCGGCATGCCTTCGTCTTGGTCCAGCCGACTGCTGTCTAGTGGCAGCACTGCGCCCAGCTCAGCACCAGTGAACAGCAACAGTAATACCACGAATCGCCATAGAACACGGCCGCGACCACCAAACGACTATCTCGATCCCCCGACATTGAACCCGGAACGACTTGCTGCGAGTCCGACCAAGCCACGTGCAAATGGCACACGACAGCATGCGCATAGCCGCTCGATAAGTCATCCACTGCCGAAGATCTTTGGGCGCAAGAAGAGCACAAATTTCAACGATGCCGATGCTGCTTTAGACGATGGGCTGGTGCCAGTGTTGGACGATGGACCAGCGCAGAGTGCGCCAACGAGGGTGCTTTCGGGCAAGAAGGGAAAGCTAGACGACGAGAGCAAGGCAGCGAGGAGATGCATGTGTTGCGACAACAAGGTCAATGTGCCAAGAGATCTGGTGACATTCAGATGTATAGCATGCTTGACCATCAATGACCTCAAGCCGGTGGAAGAGCAGGAGCAAGCGGAGAAGGACAGGCCGCAAGTCAAGAGGGCCGACACATATCCAGGAAACGCCCATCAAGCTGGCAAGCTGCCAATATCCGTTGAGAGAACGCGTGCCATAATCGACAAGTGTATCGTGACGTATTTGGAGTCAAGATGTCGAAAGCCAGACGAAGCTGTATCACGGACCCTGCCTACGCCTAAGGAGGATGTCTTCGGTCCTGATCAGTTGCCGGCGGCCATGGGTGCCATTGGCCTTGAGACGGCTCAAACAGCGAGAGAGTCGACAGAAGATGCGATCTCGACTTCTCCAACTGATGCGCCCAAAGCACGAGCTGCTTTTCTTGCACCCAGTGCAGCAATACGCGAGCAGACAGACTTCAGCCCATTCAGCGGCACTCGACTTGACACTCCACTCGTCACTGGTTCCTCAGCAGGAGACGAGCCTGTACCTCCAGGGTCTGTCTCTCGAAAGCCAGTTCCAATACCAGCCAGGCCGTCACGCAAACCGCCACCACCACCAATGAGTTTTCCCAACAGACGGCCCTCTCATAACCTCTTACCTCCTCCCAATGGTAGTTTGCGATCGAACGGACATATGTCACCTCGGCATCAGCCAAGTCCAAGGGCGACCGCGGAAGAGACCGAACAGCGACGTCGCTATGATCGTGTTAAGACCATCTTCAGGCCGCTCGAAGACTACATGTCTGCAAATTTTGGCAATGTTCAGTGCCTGAATTCGTCCTTCAGCACGGTGAGGCCTGTAATGAAGGGGAGAGCGCGCAGCGCTAGCGACATCGCGACGCCTCCACCTGAGCCAGCCGTGGACACAAAGCCGAGTCCGGTGGGCGGACTATCTGAATTAGACGCAAAGACCCTTTTGCTTGGTGACATTGGCGAGAATGGAACCTGGTGGACTGGCAAATTGGATCGCTCCGATAAGGCCATCCGTCGAAAGAAGGTTGGCGAAGGGCCACGGCGAGCGGTCGCTTCGAAATCACCGAACATTAACTGGCGCGAAGTGAGCTCCTGGTATGAGCTGGTCCACGGCGCTGGAGAAGACTGGAAATCGAAAGTTCAGTCAATCGATTCTGACGAAGCTGGCTTTGTCAAAGATAACATCCTAGGCGATGCTAATGCTGACATGATTGACGACGATATTGCTGAAGCTAGAGAGCACGCCATTCGGGCGCTACTGAAGATTACTGAGAATATATTGAAACGACCAACCAGGCCACTGAAGGAACCAGATGACTTGCGATGGCTTCTGATCATACTTATGAACCCATCTTTATACCCATCGACGAAACCGAAAAGGACGAAATCCGGCAGGAACACATTTCTGGGACAAGTTGCGACTGGACAGCAGAATGTTAGCGTGCAGGCGAGCCCTTTGAGACCGACACCTGGAAAGTCACCTGGTCATGTTGGCAGTCAACACAGTGGCCTCCTGAAGCGAGTATTCGGCCTTCTATCCGGTACTCCAGAAAACTGCCACTGGTATCTTGCGGGCTGGTTCTCGCGGTATAATGAAGACCAATTTGTCAAAACGATCGACCTTGTCGCTAGCTTCGTGAATTACCGCATCGATCGCCGTAACGGTCGGCCTCGTAGAACGAGTGCTGTCGTTGACGGCGGCCTAATCCCAGATCTCACAGGCGGTGCAATGAACACTTCGGCTCAACTGCATGCTGCGATGGGACTGAGCGGATCCGTCAAGAAAAGCAAAGATGATACAAGTGGAGAGCCAGATTGGACGGACGACTGGCAGACCAAGGTAGCAGCCAGCGTCATGTCGATGTTGTTCACTGCCAACAACATCTGGCAAGGAAAGCGCCATCAAACGGATGAAGCTCGAGTCGACTCACTCGTAGCTGGCAGCAGTCTCTCGCCTTCCGCCAAAGCCAAAAGGAGCGGTCAGCTCTTGCACACCTCAAGTTTTTACAACACCTTGCTGGACTACCATGATATGATCGCGGACTTCCGAGTATGGGAGACTCGCCGAGAAAAGTTCGCCTTTTGCAAGTATCCTCTTTTCATCTCCATAGGCACCAAGATCAAGATTCTCGAACACGACGCGAGACGGCAAATGGAAGTGAAAGCTCGCGAGGCATACTTCGATCAGGTTCTCCATAATCGAACGATCGATGGCCACTTCCATCTTCGTGTCCGCCGCGAATGTATGGTTGACGATAGTCTTCGCCAGATCAGCGAGGCCGTTGGCTCGGGCCAGGAAGAACTGAAGAAAGGGCTACGAGTGCACTTCGCTGACGAGGAAGGTGTGGATGCTGGCGGGCCAAGGAAAGAATGGTTCCTCATGCTTGTGCGCGACATTTTCGATCCCAATCATGGCATGTTCGTGTACGATGATGAGTCGAACACTTGCTACTTCAACCCAAACTCTTTTGAGACTTCGGACCAATACTTCCTCGTTGGTGCACTCCTCGGTCTGGCCATCTATAACAGCACTATCTTGGATGTCGCTCTGCCTCCATTCGCTTTCAGAAAACTGCTCGCCGCTGCTCCATCTTCTGTCACGTCTGCTGCCAACACCAATGTGTCATCTTTGACAGGTACCAAAGGTCAAATGACATACACACTCAATGATCTCGCAGAATTTCGTCCTTCGCTGGCAGCCGGTCTGCAGAAGTTGCTCGACTTTGATGGCGATGTCGAAGCTACATACTGTCGCGACTTCGTTGCTTCGGTCGAGCGATATGGTGTCACTACAGACGTGCCACTGAAGCCAAACGGAGCCAATATACCTGTCACGAATGCGAACCGGCAGGAGTTTGTCGATGCTTACGTGCGATACATGCTCGACACAGCAGTGACGCGACAATTTGAGCCCTTCAAGCGAGGCTTCTTCCAGGTCTGCCAAGGGAACGCACTGTCGCTGTTTCGAGCAGAAGAGATCGAATTGCTCATCCGCGGCTCCGACGAAAGTCTGGACGTAGACTCGCTTCGAGCTGTCGCGCAGTACGAAAATTGGCGCCATTTCCAACCTCCTCACCAGGCTATCCAGAAACCTGCCGAATCGGTACCTGTCATCGCATGGTTCTGGGAGCTTTTCGCCGAAGCCTCCCCGGAGAAGCAGAGGAAGCTCCTTACTTTCATCACCGGCACTGATCGCATACCTGCTGTTGGCGCCACGAGCCTCATTCTCAGAATCCAAGCTGGTGGTGATGGGTGGGGTGGTGGTGGCTTGGAGGAAAGAAGTAGATTTCCAGTCGCGAGAACTTGTTTCAATATGTTGGTACTTTGGCGATATGACTATCGTGAACAGCTTGAAGAGAAGCTCTGGAGAGCTGTGGATGAGAGTGAAGGCTTTGGGCTGAAGTAATGATCCTTTTTTTTCTGTTTTGTTTGAACAACGATTGCATCAGCGTGGAAGAGGAATTTGTATCATTACATATTGACCGAAGAAGAAGAGACTCATGAGGTTGGATACCCTGAGATTGAGAGACCTAGAGTTTTGTATCATTATACGAGAGGCTATGAGTAGCTGCGTCTTTGTCTTCATGTGATTGCAGCGACATGAACGTTGTGATAAACTTGCAATTATGAATGAGTCGTACTCGGTCGCGGGAGCAGTCAAGAAGATATACGGATATACGTACATGCGAATCGTTTCTATGATCTCCCTCAAATGCTACTCTCGATCAACTTCAATAAATCGTCTTTTTGCCGCGATGGTGTAGCGGTCTGCAACGAATATGGGTTGTTTTTGACATCTTGCCAGTGTTGCCTTCGTTCGATTCCTAGGCCTATCTTCAATATGTAGCAGGCACGATAGACTTTTACCGCAACTTCATACGCAATGCGGTTCATATCTTACCAGAACGTGACTGTCACATAGACTTGGAAGTTCTAGCATAAGAGCAGAAAGAAGATTGTGGGCAAAACATTTATCATTGCTGATGAGTGAGACGGCTTTGCCATTTACGACTTTTCACACTGCTCATCACTCGTCACCTTCGCTTTCGTGCGAACACCTTGGAGCTTCCTCGCTACGTCCTCCGTCATATAGTCTTCAACATTCGGACACCATACCACTGCGGCCACCAGTAATATCACACTGAATGGCAGAGTACAAAGAAACACCGTCCTGAACGAAGCCGCATATGCCTGCTGAGTAGCCGTCCCAACCACCGAAATGATGTCGTTGTCGATTCCAGGCACGCTTGCAAAGCTCCCTGCACTGACTCCGGCGAGCAAAGCTGGAACACTATCTCCAGGAAGTCCAGCCTGGACAGCTGCGGGACCAACATATTTCGGCAAGTATTTTGCCAGCTCCGTCGACAAGATACTGCTATACATACTCGTGGCCAGAGCTCCAGCCGCAGTCCTTATAGCACCCAAAACACCTGCGACAAGTCCAATATCGTCCGGCTCCCAGACGAGAGCCATAGTGCTCAGCGTTAAATTCTCAACATAACCCGCCGCAGCAGTCCCAATCAATAAAAAGGCCGTAGTCCTTCCCTCAGAGTCCGGAGTCGTAGAAGCCAAAGCCGCAATGAAGCCCATTAAAATAATCGCAGCGACGGTCATCTGTATCTTCATTCGAGGAATGTAGCGAACTCCGATCCCTGCGGCGATTTGTCCTAACAATAACCCTCCACCGACAGCACAGCTCAACCATCCCACTCTCTCCACCGAAGTCGTGAATAAAGCTCCCGCCATCGTAGGCCACATCACAGTTCCAGAATAATAAATCATAGCTCCGATACTCGCACAAGCGACAATGGCATCGTACTTGTAGTTCTTGAATAGTGCCATTGGCATGAGAGGGTACTCGTGTGGACAATATGCTTCCCAGACGCAGAAAGCTAGCATTCCTGCAATGCCTGCGAAGAAGGCTCCTAGGACGTGCCCGGATTTCCAAGGGTATGCGCTTCCACCCCAGTTTAGACCGATGAGGAAGACTGTCAACCCAGATGTGAAGAGGAACATTCCTATCCAGTCGAAGGATAAGAGTTGTTTCCATTTGGATTTCCCGTTTACGTGGAGGAGCGAGTATGATGGTGGATGGTAAAAGACGAAGTATAGAAGCACGGCAATCGTGTTGACGATTACTCCGAGGATATAGGACCAGCGGAACGTCAAAGCGGTATGCTCAAAGAAAGCCTATGGTAGGTCGAGTGTTAGCGAATATCAATCTCAAAACTACCTCTCTCTCGTTGTTCGCTTCGCTCACTCACTCACCCTCGCAATCGGCGGTCCAAATACCGCGAATGGAACACTAGTACTCAAAACAATAGCATTATAAAGGCCCCTATTCTTGTTGGATACCAATTCTCCCAAAACCACAGAGAAACTCAACTGACCACTTGCAGCAAGTCCATTGATACAATTACACGCAATTAACATATTGAGGGAATTGGCAGAGGCACCGATGACATTTCCTAAAATTGCGAAAATGGAGGAGCCCATGAAGAAGTAGCGGCGGCCGAACTACGAGTAGTTAGCCAGAGAGTCAAGAGAGGGAGTTCGCTCACTCACTATGTCGCTGAGTCTTCCAACCCACAGAAATCCAATAGCGAAACCCGCTTGCCAACTCACAGCCAACCAGATGGAAGAACCAGAAGTATTGGTAGGATCAAGTTCTGCTACGATGAGAGAAATTGTATTCGCGGGTAGTACCCAACCCAGATACCCTGAGATTTGGGCAAGACATGTTGCAATGAGAGTGCCGATGAAGGAAGGGGAGGTGTAGTAGTTCTGTGGTAGATTTTGGCCAAGGGCTTCGGGGGAGATGAGATCGTGGTGGAGGTTGACTTCTGCTTTAGAAGAAGCGGGAGGAGAGGAGGAGGAGACTCGATCGGTATGGGTGATGTGGTCTTGGTCTTTGACGTCCATGGTTATTGTTGTGTTATGATCAGACCATAGATCTCTTGACTTTTTGATCCTGACCAGGATCCGCAGAGGAGGAGCCTTATACTGGATTGCTCGTATGGGGGTATGGGTAAGTGAAGGCTGTAGAGAGGGTACATAGGTACATGCATCTGGATGTTAGGCGAGGCTTTGCGTGCTCAATATGAACTCGGCAGCCGGAAGACGAGACCCGTCAACATTTCTCACACTCAGCTATGTGTTACCGTGAGGAGAAGCTGAGGTGTAGATAGAGCCAGAAGAGTCGACGAATGCGCCATCCGAGGGTGATGATCATATGCCGAGCAAGTTCGTTGTCCTACCTTAATCAGAGCTGGAGTAGCTGAGAGTACATTGTGCGACCACATTAGCTTGACCTCTTACGAATGTGATGGTGATAGTCGTCGTGAGGCTGCCAACTTGGCTGCCATCTTTCATGCAATTGAATCTATCTCCCATCCCCGCTCCCTTGCCCTGTTTCAGAAGCTTTCATTTCGTCCTCTTCTCCGGGTAAGAAGATTTCATGCCCGCTGCCATTCCTGACCTTGAAGCTTGCAATACAACCAAATGCCGCGATCGTAGCAACTATCCACCATGCCATGCCTACGATACCTCTTTCAGTCCAGATGCCGAACCAGTACCCGGCAAGCATAGGCCCAATCGTCCTGAACAGCGCACTGCATGCATTTCCGATTCCGTGAATGGTAGCCAGGACGCTGGGGTGTGGAGAACTGTTGTTGAGGAGAATGATGGATGCAGGAAGGGCAAATGTCCGGGCGGCTACTTGCAGGAACAAGACGAAGCTGATTCCGAGCCAGATGATGACGCCGCTTGAAGGTTCAGGCGCGGCCGTCGTGGAGGGAAGGAGTGCCAGATAGGGTGCCAAATAGTATGCTGCAGGGAAGAAGAACAGCGAGCCTCTAAAGCAGCGCATCAGGCCGAATCGTCCATTAGCCCACGGGTATAGCAAAAATTGTAGTGCAACGCCAATAAATCCGATAATGGCCATGGCAAAGCCGATCGTTGGAGGTGGAAAAGCCAACCCAGAAGAGAACTTGAACATGCTTCTCCTCTGTACTGGTTCATCGTCCGATACAAATGCTCGCGGAGTCGCTAGGAAAAGGATCCACAAATTGGCGAACGCGCCCATGTGAAAGTCGAAAATCGCAATGCTGAGAAGTGTCCAGAGAACATTCGTGGTCCAGATCCTGCTAAATGCCAATCGCTGCACGGGTCTGATCTCGTGCTTTTCTCCTGTTGTGGTGAGTCTATCCATCTCCACTGAGCCACGACCCTCCTGTCCTGACAGGAGTCCTTCTCTTTGGCTTTGCTGTAGCATTCTGTAACCCTGATCTTTCATCTGCATAACCTGGCTGTACGCATTCCTCACAATCGTCAACGGGTCAAACTTTGAGATGTCCATTGGTACCCTGCCCTTCAACGTCTCTTTCAGCCCGAAATGAACGATTGCAGCCTCTATGAGCAATAACACCGTGCTTATCAAATTTGCCGCAGCATATGGATATCTCTGCATCCACAGCACACCTTCTGCCCCACCACCAAAGGTGCTGTTCGGGCCAAACAGCTTTGGCAGATTGACAGTCGGATCTGTCAAAAGTCCGGCCAAAATCGGTCCTGCTACGTTTGCAACGTTGAATGCTGCCGGCAGTAGCAGAAATGCTCGCGGATGCCAGGGCTTCGGTGTACACTCAGCGACCATTGTCCGCGCAGATCCCACAGTGCCGTTTATAGCTCCACTCATGAATCGCCAGAATACTGCCTGCTGATATGTTGTGCTGAAACCCACGCCAATGCAACCAATCGCTGTGCCCACCAAGCCAATCATCAATACCGACTTCCTCCCAAGCATAGGATGATCCGCTGCTCTTCCCCATAATATGCTCGTGATGATTTGCGCAGCTGTAAATGCGCCTTGCAGTACACCTGCCTGATGTGAGATGGTGACATCAGATAGTTCTGGATCGAAGCTCTTTAGCTGATGAACCATGAAGGTCTGCAGCGCAGCCATCTGGAAAAAGTCGACAAAGCGGGAAGCGGCGAGGATGGCCAATTGGCCCTTGTTGGGCATATTCGTCCATGTCGGCGGTGGGGGTGGAAGGCCGGTTGTGCTTCTGTCATTGTATGGCATCGGATTCGGTTGTGAGTCTAAACGGGCACCGATACTCCCATTCTCCGTCTCAGGCGCATTTGACCACTCTTTGCTGGGCGGCACAGGTGTAGTCTCTGCGAAGTATGGATCATCGACGGCCGTGTGAGGTGAGTCGGGCGGGCTCTGATTAGCTTTGAGGATGGATTCGCGGTCGGGCTTTTCTGAGCTATAGCTGCGATGGTGTATTATGTGGGATGCGTTGGAATTTGGGTTTGAGGGTTGGAGCTGCTGCTGGCGTTGTGAGAGCTCTTCGCGGGTGTGAGCTTCGGAGCCCAAGCGCTGCCGAGCCTGAGCCTGGGCAACATGGCGAGAAGTATTGCGCTGGTGGTGTTGGTGTGATTGTGCCATGCCCAGAGGGAGGACGCCGCCCTATAAGCACGCTACACTGCACTGCGCCTACAGTGCTCCCGCTTCCACTCGCAATCGCTGGCTAGTGAGCACGCAATCGCTAGAGGCGTCTTCTAGAAAACGAACTGCACAAGGGATAGTCGATTGGGCAGTTGACACGATGCGTAGGGCTGCAGATGGTGGTTGTTTGTTACCTGCACGAGGCTCTTGGCCTACAGACTGTCTACAGAAGTAGTTTCAGTCCTTTGCTCTCAGCGCAATTGGCAGTATGGTAGGTATGAAATGGTATGGGTACGGTACGGTATAGTGGCAGAGCGAGTGAAGCCACATTGACCAGGCACGCACACACTCTCCCACGTCGCTCACGCACATTCGTCGGCTTGCGTGCTGTCTTGCGTACTCGCAGTTCCAGTCTTCATCTTAGCGCTGCAATGGCGAGTGCCAAGATATCGCTCCTGTGCCTGTTCACAAGTTGCAGCTCGTTCATCAGGCTGATCTCAAAACTCCGACCCGAACGACGCAGCAGCCGCATAGCATCCTAGTCAAGCCCCTAGTATGCCAAGTCGCGCCACGGCACCTGTCTTCCGTCTTGGAACGTACGCGGCGGTCATGTCGCTCGAAGTGGCTGGACGTGCGTCGTGCGAGGTCGGCTGCAAGTGGGGGATGTAGGGCCAGCGACTGATCGAAGAATGCCTCGGGACGAAAATGCCAATGCCACGACAGCGACGAGACTTGTTGGTGGAAATGCTTGTCGCAGCGCCTTCACATTGCCTTCATCATCCTCGTCGTTCCTCGTCGTGGTAGTGGCGCCTCCTGTCTATCACGTATTATTGGGTTGTCGCACTTCGCAAGACAATGCTGTCCGGGCCTGATCTGTGGTATTCGTGGTTCGCTGTCGTATTGTACGCGTCTTACTGCAGCTCCGTGAATAGAATCTGCCAAGTCTCTGCTATACAGAGATCAATATACAAAGTATGGATGCACAAGAAGGAAACTCTGCGAGAAAGGAAGAGGTGAGGTCGCAAGCATTCCTATATTTGCAGATGCGATCGTCGTGAATACGAGCGCGGAAAGGCTACGCTGTGAGGCTTTTAATGTGGTTCGTCGTGATTGGCTCTCAATACGAAAGTACGTCTTGTAGGAGGACAGTCCGCTAGCAAGAGGACCATTCTTCCATCACAATGAAAGATCTCCTTCTCTCAAATTCTAGTGATATTCGTATCATCTCAGCCATGCGAAACTCCTTTCCATGCACCGCGCTGGCGATATGCACAAATGCTGCTTCTAACTCCCACAAAACGCCTCGCCATGCAATAAAGCCATTCACCCAATCCAAGTCAGTCACATCCAAGCGGCGTTGCAACGCTTCGGCGCAGACAAGATCAGATAGATTTGGTCTTCGAAGTTCTCGTTAATTGTCAAGAGATGGCCGGCGTGCTGTGCCCGCTATCAAATCCCTCGACGTCCTTCTGTCGTATCCTCGAATACCGACCAAGATTAAGCTGCGATCCTATCGAGCTGTGCGTCAGTCGGTCCTGGAAATTTCGGAAAGCTCCTCTTCGCCAGAAGTAGAAGCCTACAATGACCGCGAGGGCCCCCAGAAGCAAGCCGGCGCCCACTGCCAGGGTACTCGTCTCGCTATCTTCCGAGTCGTAATCGTCGGAATCGCTACCAATCTGAGCTAAGTTGGGCAGCTCCTGGTAGTAATGGCTGGTATTGTAGCCTCGATGCGGTGAAAGGAACTCATCCGGAGTCTCGTCCTTGGCGTCGTATGGTGTTTCGTCCTCAGGAGGTACGCGGAAAGCATAGTTGCATCCACGATCACCACAGTTTGCTCGCATCGTCTCGCTCGGAACAAAAGTCTTGGAGATCACACTTCGTCCCAAAGACCGTCCTTTGCTGTCAGAAGCCTCGGCGTACGACCAGGGCGCAAAGCTTTCTATGTGGTGCTCGGTTTCGAAACCAGTCTTGTAGACATTGCCAACGAATTCCCAAGGACCATCCGGGCTAGGGCCAGTGAAAAACCTCCAGCTCTTGACTTCTGTGGCACCATTCCATGACACCCAGAATCCCATCAGACCTTCTCCTGTCCTGCTGTAGGTCCAGAGTGCCGGGCTGGTAAGAGGCTCGGCGGTCCAGTTGTACTTGTTTGATCTGTATATCATGACGTTGGATGCTCTTTCGGCAACCCGAGCGTACATGACAGTTTCACCATCTGCAGTGTGTTCCGAGAAATATGCATGTTCGCCCCATCCGATGTGACAGCCGCCATTTGGCAGCATCTGCATGTTGCCTTGAGAGGTCGAAAGAAGTCCTCCATCAGGCTCTGGTGCTCCCCATTCCTTGATCATCGTCGCTGTCTCGGCAATATGATCAATCGCGATGATCCATCCATGGGAGAAGTCGCCGGTCCTGTTGTACGCGTTGCTGGCATTGTCGTAGAAAGAAAACACTGTATGTGTTCCATTCTCTGAGATCCATCTCGCGTGATGCTGGTAAGAGAACTTGAAATTGGTCTGCTCAAAATCCGGACTGTTGCCTCCCAGCTGCCACAAAATTCTGCCATCTTTCCCGGACACTTTGTAGATCGCGCTGACGTGTCGCGCCGAGATCAGATAATCACCTTCCTCGTTCTTGTCGATAGAGTTGATGTGGAAATAGTCCCAAGGCTCCTGCTCGTGAAGACCCGTTCCGCTCGTATCTGTCGATCCCGGCAACGTCCAAGCCTGGGACGGATCCACATGGTCTAGTGACCGCCATTCGAATATCAATCTTCCGGTCTCAATATCGATTTCCTGAAAGACTCCTTCCACGATCCAGCCCATGCCACCTTGCAAGTTGTAGCGCGGGTTGGTCGTGAGATCGTACTGCCTGGGCTGATAGACCGTTACAAGAGCAGTACTCCCATTCGTGTAGGGTGTCATTCGGAACTCGTGCATGTCGCAACTAGCTCCTGCACCTTGCGCTTCAACCGTCCGCACCACGCGGTAGTGTTTGTCCATGATGACTCCATGACCACGCGCAAAACCCTGATGCTGTTCTCCCGTGAAGAAGCACAGGTGATCTTCCCCTTTGTAATTGCATACTTGCGGTTTGTGCGAAGTCAGCGGACCGCTCTGGCCTGCTCCTGACCACACGAGGTTGCCGGCGTTATCGTAGATGTAGGGGCCCGGATCGATGTTGCGGAATGGCGCGAAGAAGATGTATCCCGGTGTGACGAGGTCGGGCTTGAGGATGGAGAAATTTATTATTGGCGCGTGTAAGTCTGGTCGCTGTTCGTATTCGCCATGTGGTCAGCCAAACTATTGCTCAATGAGGTTCACGCCAAGGGCGGGTGGAAGTTGTGTGTGGCTTTGCCGGCGCGACTATGGGATCGACCCAAACTTACCGACTTGAACTGATGCGTCGGCGACGTCTCGTTGTTAAGCTGTGCTGTTGCTTCCAACGAGAAGAATATGAGAACGGCTGCGCGTATCCAGAAACACACCGGCCGCGCCGGACATATGCTGCGCCAAAAGAGTGACATCGGAGAGAGTGCGAGAGGGCCTCGTGTTGATGTATACCACTACCACTGCGGTATAGCTCGGGTGAAGCCTGTCAATCACGCAAGAGAAGGAGCAATTGCAACATCGAGGCCACGCGAGAATGGCGTCTGTTCCTGGCAGTGGAGACCGTTATCTGCAAGTCATCGTATTATACAGTAGTGGGCCGGTAGTGATCGATAGTGTGAAAGACAAGTCTGGGAAAGAGTGAAGGTGGTGTTGCAGCAGAAAGGCTGGCAAAGAGTTGTGTGCTGCAGTGCAGTGCATGCGCATAGCAGAAGCAGCAGCAGCCTCAGGAAAGAATGTTGCTATATTTTGAAACACTGACGCTGCTCTGGTATGCCGCCTGCATCCCTACGCTACGCTACGCGCGGTCACGCTGCTGCTTTGGTCTGCTGCAGAGAGGGCCACACCACATGTCCGCCCGCCCGTCTAGCCTTCTCACTCCCAGCTCTGACTTTGATGATGCGGGCTCTATTGCAGCCGCATGTACTTCGCCAAGTACCTCCTGAGCTGGAAGCTCGCATTCTCATCAGGGCAAACTTCAAAATGCCTGCAACCGCAACGACATTATCCATGCACCTTCATCTGTGTCGCTACACGGACGGGACGAACAAAATCCGTCGGCGTCAGCGATGTCCGCGCCTCAGCTCGACAAATGGCAATGAGGATGTTCACTATCTGCCTGCCGCTCGGCTGCAAGTGGGGACCACTCAGCAAGCACTCCTTCTACCCGTTGAATAGTCTCAGTGCACAGACCACTCGCTTAGCTGGCCAATGGTTCGTTCCTCACGCTGCCCTAGTATACGGTGGTCTAAGGGTCCTAACGCGTAAAAACCTCTATATTATAGAGCTTCCTTATATAAATAGTATAGTAATATTATAAAGCTTCTATACGCGTTAGATATATATATAGCGTTATATAAACTAATAACTAAGAAAAACGAGCTTAGTAATTACTAAAATTAATACGCTAAATAAGCTAGTA
>JAASFE010006047.1:65514-80169 GCA_013365205.1 Pseudocercospora cruenta
TAGTATTAGCGAGATAATATTTCCCTTTAGGCGCGTAGAAGCTATACCTTTCTACCGTATCGTCGATTACTATACTATTATATATAGAGCCCTCCTATCTAGGTAATACGAAGGTAAAGAGCCTCTCGAAGCTAATAATAGCGAGTATATTCTAGTAGATTTAGCCCTTATAATCTCGATAGTAATACTAATCTTCGATACTAATAAAGGCCTTAATCTTCGTACTATTAAGCGCTCCGATATAGTCCTTAAAGAATAGCTAATATTTGAGCCCTCGTACCTTTACTTTAAGTAAGTCTTCCGCCCTCGTAGGTATAACTAACTTCCGGTATAGTAGTATTAACGCATCTAGTACTTCGTAGATTATCTTTAAGATCTTCGATAGCGAGTAATAGAAGTCCTTAGTAAGATTATAATATAGCCTACCCTTTACTATATAATTAAGGAATATTAATAACTTCTATATACCGCTAATACGATTGCCTTCTTTAATACTAGGCTTATACTCCTAAACTATCTTATATAGCTTAAGGAACTACGAGGGCGTAAAGCGATAATATCGATATATCTATACCTCGTCGCTATCTAATAAGTTATAAAGATAATCCTTACCCTTATTCTTATCTATATAAACTATCCTTATACTAATTAGTATCGCTTCTACGTACGACTTAAATAGTAGCGATATTATTACTACGAGAAGTATTATATTCCGCCTCGCTATAGTCTACGCGCGTAAGATAATATCTTCCGCTAAATCTACCTCCTTACTACGCCTTACCTCTTTACGGTCTTATAGTATACTAGCGCTCTTAATAGGGCTAAATATTAGATAAGATATCGTATAGTAAGAAGGCCGTACGCTCTTATACGAGATCTAGTCGATATAGTACGCTATACTATAATAAGGTAGCGAAGCGAGCGTTTAATAAGTACCTACTTTATCTTAAACAAGAGACGATATCTATAGTAAGAGTAGAGCCACGATATATAAGACAAGAGAACGCAAGCGATATATCGTGTTATATGGCTATATCTAGATAAAGTGGACCACGATATATCGACGAGAGAACGGGACCCTAAAGTGCTTCACGGCGAGACGTCGAGAAAGAAATGATCGTCATCTGGGGTACGGCCTTTCCTGCCACTCACGCTTCCAGCCATCCTCCTCCAGCTGTTTCACCTACACGCTGAAACTCAAAGATAGTGGAGAGTTCATATTTGAGACTCTGGCCAATGCGCGCACAAGCATTGCAAAGCTTTTCTATTCAGAACACAACAGCGTTGGCAGAAACATGTTGAACTTGCTGGCCTGAGGTGCTCCTTTTCTTTTCGGTGGCCTGACACTGCGGTAGGCGCCGAGGTCAAAAATTGTTGACGCCGGACGACGCCTCAAGTGTGATCGCGTGCATAGCAAAAGCAAACTGCTGCTCGGCTGTAGACGGGAGCCGGGACCGCAAAGAATGTGGCTTGACCAAGTCTTGGAACATGGCTATCTGATTCTTGTCCAATCTGCGGCCTTGAAGCATGGTGGAGGGGAACTGCTCAATCGAGCATGAGAGCGACGCGATACATCCCGGAGCAGACGCCGAGATACAGGATTTGACTCGCAACTCTACGATGAGTTCCAGTGCCTCGGTGTTAATCTCATGCCTTACTCTCATTCTGAGATTTACGAACATCAGACTCCGATTTGCTGGAAGGATCTCACAAGCGATGGCGACTGATCGATATGCTTAGATCCTTCGGTACAAAACTGCTCCGAACACTATTCACGTCGTGCGTGGACGAAGACGTTCTTCGGCGCAGTCAACCAACACGGCTGATGTTCAACATCAAAGCAGGTCAGACCTCGATTGATCTTGCATCTCTGCCGGACTGCTTTTCGCTGCGTTGAGATGTCTGGCTATCATCAAATATGCTGTCACAGCAGCTCCGGCTCAACGACTCCCGTCTGCTCAGTGATCAAGCCATAGGCTTCGACTCGACGATGCCGTGCATAATCAAATGTCCTCTCCTTGCCTTTCCTGCACTCGGCCAGATCGATCTCTGCAACGATGAGTTCGTCCTCTTTGGTTTTGGCCTCAGCAACCACATGACCTTCAGGACTCACGATGGAGCTACCACCGATCAAGTCATACTTGCCATCATCGACACCGCATCTAGCAGAAGAAATCGAAAAGCATGCATGCATGTAACTGTTTGCCTGCTGGACAAGTCTGGAATGGAAAAGTGCCTCCTTCTCCTGCTCCTCAGGACTCAATTTTGTCCCACCCCAAAGATGCGACATGTGGGAACCAGTGTTGTAGCCAAACATAAGGATCTCGGCTCCCTGAAGCGTATAGACTCTCCATGCCTCAGGCCATCTTCTGTCATTGCATATCTGCAACCGGAGTTAGCATCAATCTCATCGAACTCGGCGCCGACTTCTTACGAGCATGCCCATGATTGGATCTCCTTTGCCATCAGTCTTCCCACCCTCCTTGGCTTGACCCTTCTTCAACGCATTATGTACCAGACCAGGGACTCGGAAAGCCTTGAATCCAAGATCTCCAGGCTTGAAATACCGCTTCTCCAACTGATTTGTAGCGTTGGGATCCTCGAACGGCTCTACGCGACCAGGTAAATGTACCTTTCTATATTTGCTGACGACTTGGCCTGTAGATGCCGAGTAATATACAGAAGTGTTGTATCCAGTTCCGTCCGGCGTCCGCTCAGCATATCCGATACAAACATCAATCCCGTGAGCTTTGGCTTCGTCAAAGAGAGGCTTGACATCTGGAGACTGAGTGATATCTGCGCCGTGTTCGAAATAGGCATCCAATTCTTCATGAGATTCGATGAAGTGCCGCGGAAAGAATGTGGTAAGTGTGCACTCAGGATAGACGACCAATTTTACTTTCTTTTCAGCTGCTTCGTGTAGTAGCTTGATGAGTCTCTGGACTGTCTCCGGCTTCGATGCATCTTTGTGGACTGCACCCACTTGAGCAGCTGCTACCGTGATTTTTCGGGACATGGCGGAGAAGAGGGCAATCAAAAAGAGTGAAGTTATATGGAAGATCAACTTCAACGTCCGTCAACACATATACCTTTCGTGCATGTACCAAATAGGCAGTCGAACGGCCAACGAGCCGCCGTATAGATCTTGCTGCCGCGCAGTGCTCTACACACAAGATCTCATCATACGCCGCATGGCCCGCCTATCTTGCCCGACTGGCTTATCGGCTCGGCCAGTCTCGGGCGACAGGTAGCTAACTCAGCTCGCGCGAGATCAACGGTTAATGGAATAGCGAATGTCTAGAAGAGACACATATATACAAGAGACCTGAAAGTAACAAGAGAACGATCGAAAGAGAAGAGGAAGTTGAGCATTCACTTGAGATCAGAGCGATCCTTGCAATCTGCACATTGGTGGCGTCAGAACCCTGGCCAAAAAGTGGGGCACGCATTGAGATCAGATCAATATGGACTTCGATCTGATCGTTAAAAATGGTATAATCGTAAGTCTCATACGGTCTTTTCTAGAGAAGAGGAATAACACCTCTAACACAAGCATCAGGTCACAGCCTCAGAAGTCCTCCCACCCAACCTCGAAATCGGGATCAAATCCGGCAAAATCTCATGCATAGGAACATCCCTCCCATCCTCACCCAGCACAAGAGTCCTCGACGCAGAAGGAGCCTACATAACACCCGGAGGCGTCGACTCACACGTCCATCTTGCACAAAAGAATTCCCCAACAGGTGATACCTGGGAAACAGGTTCGCGCTCTGCAGTAGCAGGAGGAACAACGACGATCCTAGCCTTCGCTTCACAACCCCGATCCGAAACCTCCTTATTTCCAACCCTTGAAGACTACCAAAAGAAATCTGTAAGTCAGAGTTATTGCGACTATGGCTTCCACTTCATCCTCACAAACCCAACCCGGGAAATCCTCGAAAAAGAATTACCCATCTTGGCAGAACGGGAAGGTATCACGTCTGTGAAAGTATACATGACATATGAAGCCATGAAGCTCAACGACGGCGAAGTCTTAAGAATCCTGTTCGCTTGCAAATCACTTGGAATGACGACCATGATCCACGCAGAATCCCACGATATGATTTCACTCATCATCGAAGGGCTGGAGAAGAATAAGAATACCGCACCTTTCTTCCACAGTCTCGCAAGACCCCGGATCGCAGAAGATGAGGCCTCGTATCGAGCGATTTCTTTGGCGGAATTGGCAGATGCTCCTATGTTGATCGTGCATATGAGTTCTGATGTGGCAATTAGTCATGTGAGGGATGCTCAGACGAGATTATTACCTATACATGCCGAGACGTGTCCGCATTATTTATTCTTACTTTCTGAGAAGATTAGAGGAGAACCTCATGATCATTTCTCTGGAGCGAAACATGTTTGCTCGCCGCCTTTGAGGCACGAGGTCAAGGATTTGGATGCGTTGTGGCAGAGTATCGCGAATGGGACTTTTACGACTTTCTCTTCGGATCATGCGCCGGCGAAATATGATCACCCTGGTGGGAAACTTTTGGGGTTAATTGATGGTTTTCCAAAGTTTTCGAAGATTCCAAATGGTTTGCCTGGAGTTGAGACGAGGATGGCATTGTTGTTTGGGCAGACGGAGGCGTGCAAGGAGCCTGAGCAGGCGAAGTTGAGCTTGCCGAGATTTGTGCAGTTGACTGCGACGAATGCCGCAAAGCTGTATGGTCTGGATGGGAAGAAGGGCAGTATTGCACCGGGGTACGATGCCGATCTGGTCATTTGGCACCCGGGCAAGACTGGTGCTTGCACAATCACGCAGCCAATGCTCCATCATGATATTGACTACACGCCGTTTGAAGGTGTCGAGGTCGGGAATTGGCCCAGATATACCATCTTGCGTGGAGAGGTAGTCTATGACAAAGCTCAAGGTATCGTTGGCAAGATGGAATATGGCCAGTATTTGAAGCGTGGGAAGGGCCAGGTTTTGGTCGGAAAGACCGGCAATATACCTCGAGGCATGATCGAGGATGAGCGAAAATATTGGCGATAGTCCTGAGCACTTGACTATGCTGTCGAAAATTCATGTCGCCAAATCGTACATAGCCATGAACACGTGCTGCTCAGGTAGGCTGGCGAGCATCAGGTATGACGCCCCATATGCCGAGTGGATCGTCTCTGCCTGTCTGCTTGCTTCGCTCTCTTTCTTGTAATCGTTTCACACGCTTGACCATCAAACCAACTGCAATCGGACCAAGCAGTGTACACAAGAGGATTGCCCAAGTCACAACCAGGAACAGCTCTGATGAGCCCTCTTCCCCATCCGAGCCAAACACACCATCGCTCTCTGCCACGCTCGAGATCAAGAAGCCGATCTCGCCTCTAGCAACCATGGCGCTGCCCAGCAAGGCGGCCGGATAGAGTGATATGGGCTTTGGCACACCAGACTGTTTGCGAGAAGAGTTCTGCTGACCCTCCGAAGGTGTGGGGGTTTCTTGTCCTCGAGCAGGTGTGACATTAGCAGTCTGTGATGTTGAGTCTGGTGCGGCGGTGGCCCTGCCAGTTCGGAGCGGCCGTGGCCAACATCTCGACATGCTGTTCCTCAATCGCCTTGAGAGTGTCTTCATCGGAAGTACTGGTGTGGCGAAGCGGACCAAGAAAAGCCCACAGATCAACTTGGCAAGGAGCATCAGTACGGTGTAGACAAAGCCTCGCCAGAGAATGGGACCAGTGAACATCTGTGAGATTGGTATAGCAAAGCCAATCGACGCGAAGAAGAAAGGCTTGAGGATAGTCTGCAGCGCACCATTGTAGTACTTTTCGAAGATAGCCGTTCCGGTCAGATTCTCGCACAAGTCTGTACATGACGAGGAAGACGTTCCCGTACGTCCTTCAGTATGGTCGTCAATCTTCGCATGCGACTTGCTCTTTTGGGTCGCTAGACCTGAGTGCTGCCCCTCTCCTGCTGTTGCAGCACTCTTTAAAACCGAGCTGAGCTGCTGACTATCCTCTGTGGGTCGTTGGCATGGCTGAGATCCAGTAGCAGTGGGCCCCGTCCCTTCGCCGGTGTTTGACCTACGAAGCTCTTTGCAAAGGTCATCCCACCATGTGATTACAGCACCAGCAAGATACGCAGCAAAGAGATTGGATGTCCCTGCGTAGCTCGCTGCAGCTACGAGGCCGGATAATACCAGTGCGTGAAGTACCAGAACAGCATTTTCTGTTGCGATCCACTTCTGAACTCGCCCCGATTTTTGACTTCTTATGGCATTATGTTGCACTCGTGTAAGTGGTTTCAGTATCCACATACAAATCAGAGGCACAAAGACTGCAAACGCAATCGAAACGAAAACTGGTCGGATGACGGTGACAGCACTGAAGTCCGACGAGGTGCCAAGGCTGGAGATAATGCCACTCATGACGAGGCCTACGATATCATCCATCATGGCGGCGCTCGACAGTACTACCCCAAGGCGACTTGCGCTCAGACCGCTCGTCGACAGAATGGTGAATGTAGTGCCCAATGAAGTCGAGCAGAGCGCAGCGCCCGCAGCGAATGCCTGCACAGGTGAGACCCCGTTCACGAAGCTGGGCAGGAGGAACGAGAGGCCGATAGGAGCTGAGATTCCCGTAAGAGCCACCAAAGAGGACAAGAAGAGGTTTGACTTCAGCGTCTTGAGGTCTGTAGATAATCCGCCTACAAATGCTTCAGCAGTTATCGATGTCTATCGTCGCGTTTCCTGCAGACCTTCAAAGACGAGCAGTATAAGACCCAAATAGCCAATCTGCATGATCACATTTTGTGCATCGGTAGACAACCAGTCTGCGCCTGGTTTGCCCCATGCCACTCCAATGGCAATCTGCCCGATCAGACCGCAGAAGAGTAGCCGATCGAAGGCCCAGTTGATTACATTCTGGAGGAGCAAGAAGGAGGTGATGATCAGGATTGTGACAATGTCTGGCTCATGGTAGGAGAGTGAGGCGACATTGGACGACATGGTGCATTGCAGGAGGGAAGAAGAGAAGTCGTAACGCCAGAAATGAAGGTTTGACTTCCAAGGTCGCTGTGCCAATCCAGGCCACCGCCGAGTCTCTGTATCTGGAAAAGTATGAGCACAACTACGACTCACAGTACATGCCCATGATGCACATATCTTAACATGAGGCGTCTGCCTCTTCCCCAACGAGTCAATTTGCTATTCAATCCCACCTCACAGCCTCTGACTCCACGATTTCGCGCATCACAAATCCGAACAATCAAACTCACACCCGTCAACATGACACCCGACTACACATCCTGGACAAACGCCGACCTGATCGCACGCGTAACGGAGCTCGAACAACAGCTTCGATATCAGAACAGCGAGCACGCGCGACCAACTCCATCTCCAGCCCCACCAAAAAAGAAACCCAAGAAACCCTCCAAAGCCTTCGACCCTTCACGCTACAACACCCGTTTAATCGCTCTCAAATTCGCATACTTGGGAGGCAACTACAATGGTTTCGAACATCACAATAACAATACGACACCTCTGCCTACCATTGAAGAGGAGTTGTGGAAAGCTCTGAATAAGACGAAGCTGATTTTCCCAGAGTATAAGTCTGGGCAGAGAGAAGGAGAGGAAGTTTCTTGGGAAGGAGTGGAATACAGTAAATGTGGGAGAACGGATCGAGGAGTCAGTGCATTTGGACAGGTTGTTGGGGTGAGGGTTAGGAGTTCGAGACCGAAAGAGAAGGTGAAAGTAAAAGTCGTGGAGGAAAGTGTTGGTTCGGATAATCCTATGCCAGATGCAGCAGAAGTGGAAGAGAAAGAGAAAGAGTGGGATCCCGTTGGAGATGAGTTGCCATACATTCAGCTCTTGAATCGAGTTCTGCCACCCGATATTCGTGTGCTGGCTTGGTCTCCTGATCCTCCTGAAGATTTCTCCGCAAGGTTCAATTGTAAGGAGAGGAGGTACAGGTATTTCTTCACGAATCCTGCATTTGTGCCTTTGCCTGGAAGCAAAACTAGGTCTGAAAATGGGCGACCGGGAGAAGGCTGGTTGGATGTCGAAGCTATGGAGCAGGCGGCGAAGAAGTATGAAGGTCTGCACGACTTCCGGAATCTATGCAAAGTGGATCCCAGCAAGCAGATTGTGGATTTCTCGAGAAGGATCTTTCATGCTGGAATTCATGAGGTGCATTCGCAAGAAGGATCCGCCGCGGATCCGTCATCGCCCAAGCTGTACTACTTCGAAGTGAGAGGAAGTGCCTTCCTCTGGCACCAGGTCCGACATCTGGTTGCAGTGCTGTTCCTTGTCGGACAAGGATATGAAAGTCCGAGTATTGTGGATGAGCTCCTGGACACTCAGAAGACACCTGCAAAGCCTCATTATGAGATGGCTAGCGATATTCCTCTCGTACTCTGGGACTGCATCTTTCCAAGTGCGGAAGAGATTGCTAGAGCAGATCATACTGACGGCGAAGCTGATCAACCAAGCTATACTGATGCTCTGAACTGGATCTATGTTGGCGACGACGTCGGAGGTCGCGATCCAGCTAAGCGTTCGACGACTGGTATCGAAGATGGCAAGTATGGTCGCAACGGCATCATGGATGAGCTTTGGGCGCTGTGGCGGCAGCGTAAGATGGATGAAGTGCTTGCCCGAAGCTTAATGGACGTGGTTGCATCGTCTGGCCACCAGCCGGATGTAACAAAGCTGACATCTGCAGATGTCGCAGAGAAGAGTGTCCGCTTGTATGACGGGGGACCACTACCTCGGGCGGTAGGTCCATACACGCCTCTGATGCAGCGTGAGCGTATGGAGACTCCGGAAGTCGTGAACGCCAGATACGCAGCTCGTAAAGGCCTGGACAAAAAAGTCCCAGCCGATGTCGACATCGACGCATAGGTAGGTAGGTCGGTAGCCATCCCCAACGTAAGTCTCTCACGCCTTCGGCTCATACAAACAAGCCCTTGCTCCTCTCCACACTTGTTCCAAAACCTCTCTTCGTGGTAGAATAGTCTGTAGATTCAAAATCAGCGATCAAGATCTTACAAATACTCGTTCTTTGGCAATCTCACCGGAAACACAACAACAACACCCTCCTCCTCCCCCTCTATAACAATGCACAAATAGAACTTAACCTCAAACCCTTTAAACGCCTCATGAATCCAAATATCCTGAATACTAGAGCTAGGAATAAACCTCGTGTTCCCACCTCCACCCCATAAGTAGCTGTTCGAGGAAGTCGTAGTTTGAACACCTAGTCCTCGGATCACAAGCAAAGATTCCTCTGTGTAACCTTTTCTGGAGATCATCCAGATTGTGGCTACACATATGAGCAGTCGGTAGGGTCGCGTGATTCCGAAGACGTCGAGGAAGAGTGGGAAATTAGACCACGCGGTCTGGTGAATGAGGTCTCTTGAGACATCGTGCTCCGGGAACGCGAGTTGGTATTCTCGTAGTAGAATGGTTGTGACGAATATTGCCGCGAGAATGCGGAGGAGGATTGAAGTTGCACGGAGAGCTTTCGTCGTCAGAGTGTTGGAGCCAGAGCGCGTTGAGACTGTGTAGAGGACTGTTGTCGGCGTTGGGCGACGTGTTGTGAGCATTGTGTTGACTGATGCATGGATATGGACATCTTTGGAAGGTCGCGATGGGAGTCGCGCTTGGCGTTTCAGACCAAGGTCCGAGGGTTCTCATTGGCACGGACACATCCGCCGCTATCCAATGTGCGAAAGCTCGAGCTCTTGGCTGCGCTGGAGGTGCGTTTGGGTTGCGCGGGCTTCACCACCGATGAATGGCTAGGAGCGGCACTCATCTTATTCCCTTGTACATGTTAAGCAGTGAACGATGATATTCAGCTGAATTGAAGTGATTCATTATGCTTCCATCTTTCGAGATATGTCCATTGTCTGAGGTCTTATTTCCTCAAACTCCTTCTGGAGACTGATCATTAGAAGATTCATGCTGGCCTTATCGCAAGATCGTATCATCTTGCTCCACCTGGATGCCTTGTTATGCACTGTACAAGTCCATATCGCTGAACGCCTCGCTAAAATCACTTTCTAATTACAACCATGATGCGTGCCCTGGGTATCTGTTCTGATCGTCATAATCTGGTTGACGATACTGATGCATTGCTTAACAACCGGTAATGGCCTTTGCGCCACCGAAGCGGACCCGCTGAAGGCTGTCCTGTTTTCCATGAGAGATATCGACGATATGCTTCCAGAAGGATGTATACCGTTAACGCGCCACACACCGCAATGATGAGAATGTTCAGCGGCGACAAGCTGGTGATCTCGTGTGGCAGACTCGATGAGACCGCGGGCATATAAGAAGCCACGACACCCCGATCGATGACACGGCTGGTACCATATGGCAAACGTCGCCCCTTCTCATCCAAGGCGATCACCCGCAGATATCGTGAGTCTCCAACAGTATTGGGCAGTAATATGGAGGCTTCGAAGTCTTCTCTGCGCGCCACGATGAGATCTTCCCAAGGCTTCTCATCTTCTGTATCCTTTTCTGAGCATTGCAAGACCCATTTTGCGACCTCCGTGGCACCGTTCCATGAAACGTAGATCTCGGCATCATCATCGCTGATGTCGACTGCTGGAGGCACTTCAGGCATGCCTACCCACGGAAATTTGTAGGATCTGTAACTTTGAATGTCCCCTCGCTCCCAGGAAGTTGTCGCTCCGTAATGCACGTCGCACAGAACAGTCCCATCGGCATCGAACTCCGTCCAGACCGCGTTGAGACCAAAACCAACGAAAACCTTGGGATCCTGTCCCGGTCCTTGTGGCAATATGTGCATCGAGCCTTGCGATGACGATCGTACGTTCTGCGGGTTCTCGTACGACTTGACGACGCGTACAGTATAGTCAGAGTTCGTGCCATTATTTTCCAAGACTTTCTTCATGTTCAAATCCGGGACGTCCTCCACATTCACTCCTGGCTGTCTCGCAGTCCTGGTAGATTTAATCGGAAACGTCACCTCCAGCAGTAGGCCTCGCGATAAGGGCATTCCATATTCATAGTGCTGGTCCTCGGCAGCGTTGTCAAAGAGCGTGACCAGCTTCGTGATGTACCCGTCGCGCTCTCGTGGTGGTGCGTACATATTCGGGAATGTGTCGATAGGCAAAAATCTTGCATCGTGCTGCCATGCAAAGTTGGTCGCATTGCCACCGCTCAAATCCATGAAGTCGTTGAGCTTTCCTCCTAGAGTCCAAATTGTCTCGCTGGTCTTGCCATCAATGTAGGTGATGCTATGAGGATATCTAGCAGATATCAGGTAGTTGCCGAGCTCGTCTTTCTCAATACTGTTTAGGTGGAACCAATCGAATGGATCGTTTCGCGAGCCGCCGGGTCCGATGCCTCGATATGTTGCGGTAATATCGATATGTTCTGATGCTCGCCATTGGTATATGAGGTCGCCAGTGTCGATACTGATTTCCTGAAAAACGCAATCCCAAATGTACGTCGATTCGTCAGGCCGCTCCGGATCCGGCTCGTAACCTGGGAATGCTGTCACATCATGTTCGGTGATCTCGTACATAGTCATCAAAGCCGTGCCTTCGTGGGTGATAAGAAATTCGTGAAGGTCTGCAGAAAGACCGTCTGCAGCTCCAACACGATGCACGATATCGTATGAAGCATTGAGCTGTGACTTGTCAGTGCCCTAGTCTCATCCCTGCAACTCACTATGCTCACCATGTAATAGAATCCCGAGCCGTGGCCGCGCACGCGATCATCACCAAGCCAAAAGGTAAGATAATCTTCTCCTTGATATCGCTGTACCATAAAATCATATGCCTGACCACCGAACTTGTTATCAAAGTGCTTCGCCCAGACCAGGTTTCCTCTTTCGTCCAGCAGCATAGGCCCAGGATTTGGAATTCCCCATCCTCGCGGAGTGATGAAGTATAATGACCCGTCATTACACCTCGGATCCCACTGCAGGAAGTTGGTTTGTGGCGAGTTCACACCTTCTGCTGTGATATAGCTGCGTGTCGGGTAGTAGCCAAAAGTGCCATTGTCGACGGCTTGGTCGTAAGCAGGGGGTGCTTCTGACACTGTCTCAGCGCGAAGCGCAAGAGCAATCGCATGTTGGCATAGCGAACACTGCCAGAGAAACAGCCAAAAGCTGTTCATCGAGGCGATTCCTTATCTACGGACGTGTAAAACCAGCTGCGATCGTGGCTCCAAGAGAACTGCCCGCCAGCACAGGATTCCAGGTGGCGAGAAGCATGTGTAGGTCGCGAACCAGCAAAGTCGACTGAAGTGGTAAGAGACGACGTCAAGCAATCGAAGTAGGTATTATCCGCAGAGGTCCACTCTGGTAGGCGATGGCATGCAGTGGGGTGAGTAGTGTCTCAGTAATGTCCCAATTCCCAAGCTTCCCGTGAACCATGCACTAGGCGGGAGGAGTCGACAAGCAGACGCCAATGCTTGGCCACCGTTGAGGATGTTTCCCTATCGCGCAAAGCGTGCAAATAGGTTTTTGAGGCTGAAGAAGTTGGAGATGGGCGCTGTGTGCCTTACCCAGCTTGCTATCCAGGTGTGGTGCGAGGATGTTTGCGAGGAAAGGGTGAATGAAACGGCAAGAGCATGCGTTACCGATGCGCAAACGATTCGATAAACGATGCGCAAGCGGAGCTGCTACCGCGCAAGGTTGTTGACAGTAGGGAGAACTTACGCGTGTCGTCTGCTCCCACAGCGCAACGAGTCGTCGTCATCGCGGGCGTGGAAGCTCCTCCCTGTCTTCGCGACAAAAAGTCGACTCGCACGACCCAGATGGTGATCGGAGTCGGACATTCGGCGGAGGCGGCAAATGGAGGAGTTGCAGCACAGCAGCCACACTACGCTAGATTACAACTAGTATTAGCCATGCCAAGTTCCTGCACCTATCGTGCATACAATCTGCACCGCTATCGGCGGCTGATATGGAAGACTTGAAAGATAGTCGAGGCAAAGCGGCAGTAGGGCACGCGACTCGCAACTTGCTTTGAATCGGAAACCAGCAGCAAGACTTTTGGCCAAAGCCTAACTGCGACCGGCGCAACTACTGCTCAACAGGATCTGATAAGGTGAATGCACCAGCCACAGAGAATAATTCCACTACATACCTGCAGGTGAGCACGGTTCCTGAATGCCGGCTCGAGCCCTACACCACAATCTACCAGCATTTCGCGGCCAGCTTGCAGAGCCTCCAGGTCCTTCTTCTGCAGTCAGACGTGGCACTGTGCTGCGATGAGGAACAGTCCCAGAATTGGTCATGTATCCGGAGCTGTCTCCAAGGGGTTCACGAGGAAGGAGATGCAATCGCACATGTCTCAGAGTGCTGGCCACCTTCGATAGCAGACGATACCATCGCACAGATACTGTCCGTGCCACAAACCTTGGGAATTGCGCTATCGCGGCCTCGGAGGAGTCCAAGTCACGTGTAGAGTATTAGACCGCTCTTTTACTAGTAGAATCTTGCTCTTATTTCTTTAGCAATACTACTATAATCTCCGTTAATAGTATAGATTAATTTCTACTATTTTAAGGTATTATTCTCGTTACTATAGGTTACGCTAAGACTCGCTACTATAAGACTATATAGAATAGACGATTTTATAGCTAATCGCCTTATTAAGTACTTCGAGAATAAGATATCTAATAGTACTATAATAGATAAGATAAGGCTTTCTAAATCTACTATATATTATATAAGAAGCTATTAGTAGATCTTTAGTACTATATATCTTAATTACTATACTAAGTAAGGCGTACCTAGGCTCTTAAACGTTAATTAAGAGTTATAGCTCCTATAATATCTTACTAAGCGTCTAGACGCTTATTTAATAGAGATAATACTTATAATATTCGATTAATTTAAGGTAGAGATATCGCTATATATACTATACTATATACTAAAGAGATATAGGTAGACTTATAAAGTAGCGTAGAGAGTAGCGAAAGAGTATAATCTAGTACTATAGGTATTCTAGCTCGCTAGGAATTAGAAGTAGCCTATAGATAGGTTAATATTTATCGATAAGACTACCTATAATTAGAAGACTAGTTAGCGAAAGTATAGCTAGAGCCTTCGAGGTATAGATTATTATAATATAGCCTTTATAAAGTATAAGACTTACTAGTCGATATTACTAGTATTTACTATTAATAGGTACCTACCTTATACTACTATCTACTAGAACTTAATTACGAAGGAGATATTCTTCTATTAGCTTATAAATAATATTCTTCCTTTACTAGATAGTAGCTCTTAAATAATCTTTATAATAGATAACTATTTAATCTACTATAGTACTAAGATTATAAGGTTAATACTAGATACTAGCTACTATATTAAGTACCTATCGCTATACTCGCTAGATTTAAATCTTATTAAATAGATATTTAATCTCTTAAAGAAGTTTATTAAGTAGTATATTACTAACGTAGATTACTTTCTAACCTTCGAGAAATACCTTATCTAGTACCTTTATAAGTATACTAGTAATAAGGCGTACGCTATATTTAAGTATTCTAAATATAATATTAATAGGGTAGATTTAGGCTTTAGTAAAGACGAGTACCTCGAAACGGCTAGTTCTAGTTAGAATTTCCTCGAGTTTAATACTATAGAGTATTAGTAGATATACTAGGCTAAAGTCTCGCTAAATAAGGTATTTAA